>NMRB01000731.1:45253-80467 GCA_002633025.1 Notospermus geniculatus
AGAAAGAGCGACTAATTCACCAACGGTGTGTACGATTTTTGACCTTTTACTCCAGAACGTCATATATCGAGTGTCAACCCTGTCTGACATCTGATATTTCAAAAAAAACTTATCACAACAGCCGAAACTTGGGATTGCCTACAGGAACTTCCATTCGGGCCTTTCCCGCGTCTTTGTTGGCCGATACCGCGCCATTTTTCTGTTACCGTACACTGTACGTCTCCTTTTTTCAAAACAGCCCTACGCCACAGGATACAAAAGCCGGGGAGGGGGGCTCGGTTTTGCTGGCAGAATTTTTCCCGATGTGCTGTAGCATTTCAATAGGCCTATAGAAGCTTCCTTGATCATAGCGCGTCGGTAGCCCGCGGGCGAAGTAGACATTCACTCTATGTATCTACTCGACCTGCTGGTATTTTGGGCTATGGAAGAGGGCATATCAAGCTACTCATGTTCCTCACTTGGGTGGGGTCTTTTAGTTGCAAAGGCACGAGGTCCAAGGCACTACGGCGTACTGTCTCATGTGACGGACGTGAAGAGCCAGGGAGGATTTTAAAATCCGTTATTGCCCAGGAAGGAACCCGGTGTAACGTTTTTCAGTGAGGGCTGTGTGCTAGTGTGACACTAGTGAGGTTTAGAAATCAAACGATAAACGTAAACGTTAACGACAACGTTATTATTGTGCCGAAAATGCAGTATAAAATCTGGTTAATGTGTAGTATGAAAAATAACGTTGTCGTAAAGTTTATGTTTATCGTTTGATTTCTAAACCTCCCTACTTACAATAGATTGTTGACGGGATAAAGCGCGACTTGACAATGGACGACACACAGAGAAACAGTCTTTTTTCCCAGTGTCTTCCAAACGATTGGAGTAACACAGAAAATGGCCACACTGAAAAACATTACACCGGAACCTGGGCCGATATCCATAAACCTACTTAAGTCTAAGTGTGATACTCATCTTTGTTGAACACAAAAGATAAGTATCACACTTTGACTTAAGTATGTTTATGAATATGGACCCTGCTGCTTACTAAGTGGACATGATAATCACGAAGCTATAACGGCTACTCCCAAGTTCGGACGTCAACAGGTCTTGGGGCCTTTTCGGAGGGGCAAATTTTGATAAAATGTTAGAATGTGCTGACTATGGGGTTAAATCGGAAGACGTTTGAAAACTTAGGGCTCCTTTGATCAGAATTTGACCTTGTGAAATTGGCTCAAAAGGGAGACTTAACTCATTGTGTAAAATTTTGAATTTTTGAAATATCGTTCAAATATACATTCAAATTCATTGATATCTGCAACATGTTATATTTTTTTAAATCAGCAAACTCATCATTTTTTAAAAAGATGAGTATTTTAAAAAAGTATTTTAATTACATCCCAAGGGGACCATTGCACAGCACATGTGATGTCATATGTGTTCAATGCATATTCATGAAGGTACAACCAATAGGCCTAGGCAGTCACAGAATTAGCCCATTCACTACAAATGTCTTCTGCCTGTTGACACTAGTGACATCACAATTCATGGCAATGGTCTCCATGGATTGATAAAAATTCAAAAGTTTACGATGACTGGAGTCTCCCTTTAAATTATCACGTTTCAGAATGAATGTTTTTTGTAAGGGAGAAACGCGCTTAAATTCAAAACTACATGTATTACGAAATAAAGGCTGTAATTGAAATTTTCCCAGCAGTTACCGAAAAAATGTTGCCAAAGAAAAAAAACTGAATACATACATGTAGAGTGCAATTAGCAAAAACAGTTACCGAAAAAATGTTGCCAAAGGAAAACAACTGAATACATACATGTAGAGTGCAATAAGCAAAAAACAGTTACCGAAAAAATTTTGCCAAAGAAAAAAACTGAATAGATACATGTAGAGTGCAATAAACACAAAGTATTACCAGTATAGGGTAGTTCAAAACTAAATATTACCTTAATGTAATTAAAGAACCAAGAAGATACGGCCTTTAAAACATGATTAAAGAAATGAAACTAAACGAAAAAGTGACAAAAATCTACTGGCCTACATTATCCTTTAATTAGAAAATTAACGGCACATATTCTCAGATGGTCGGCATTTTTTTAAATGTAAACCTCACCTACCTTTTGTCGCCTGAATTCTCTTAGGATGCGAAGACCTCGTGTTCTCCCAGCTCAAATAAGCTGCTGCAACTGTGCGTGATATGAAAACACGTGTGTAGGAAAGCGGAGGCTGGTGGTACCAACCAGCAGCGCATGCGCGGGAATCCAATATCTGCGTGGAGTGTGGTTACTGGCTCCACCCAAATGTTGTTCGTCTCACATCGGCGGAATGGTCGGAAAATATTTTATCAGCAGGTTTTAAAGATAATATATCACGACTTCATTGTTTACATTTTATGTTTGTAAACATGAATGTTTACATTATGTTATTTTGGACTTTTGGGACATGCCAACCCACCAAAATGAATACTTTTGGAATCAACAGAATTTCTAGAGGGGCATACCACCAACAATTTGCTCATAAGACAAAGAAAACCTGGACATAAACAAACAAAATGTAAATAAACAATGAATGTCGTGGCCCGCGAAAATATCCGTGATATATTATCTTTAACTTTAGTTTTTAAGTTACACTTGATATTGCAGTATTCTCGTTCAAAACACAATTTCGCCGCGCGTTTGGCGAGTTTGGGAAGGCGAGGGAGCGGTTAGGGTAGGGCCAGGGTTGGAGTCAGGGTCCATATTTTTATATACATACTTTAGTCAAAGCGTGATATTAATCTTTTGTGGTGAACAAAGGATAAGTAGTTTTATGAATATGGGCCCAGGCCTAGAAAGGTTTTGGGTAGCGGCAGACCTATATTTGACGAAAGTCATCAAGAAGTTTTCGGTTGCGGGCACAGCGATGGCTGGTTAGCTCAGGTGGTAGGGCGCTTGACTACTGATCACAGGTTGCTGGTTCGAATCCCACTCTCGACACCAGTTTTTCCATTCCTCACATTTCGTTTTTTATATTTTGGAGATTTTTTGAAGTCCAAAATGTGGTGGGAATAAAAATTTCTCGAACGGGAGGGGATAAAATAGGGACATCATCATCATCTATCTTTCAAAGCGGAAAATATTGAAAACTAGATTGGTTAACGATTTTACGTCGGAAACGGCCGTATTTGATTCCTAGTGCTTCCTTTGTTACCAATGAACAAATAGACGAAAACCAATCCGTGATGGGTGAGCAATCAAAAGTGTGCAGCACTGCATCACAATGAGATAATCAGGGAAAGAATGATTGTAGAAACGTCTCGGTTTTTTTAGCTAAACTTGAAAACTTTTCGACAGTGCAGAGACCTCTTTTCCGTTTTTTATGAATAAGGCCACATAATAGAAAATACTTGTTTAGCGTCCCGTCCCGACCTGAAAAATGCCAAGACCCCTGTATTTTTTTGTAATGCATTTTCCATTAAAAAATTGCCTACTCTAAGATTTGAAAATAAAAAAAATTTTTTTGTTTTTGACCACTTTTCAGCTAAAACCAACTAAAAATAAAAATAAAAACCTCCCTCCCGACCCTGAAAAACTGAAGTGCCCGGACGCTAAACAAGTCATTTTTTATCTGGCCTAAGGCAGAGAAAGAAAACAATAGGATTTTGTCCAATAAACTTCTCAGCATTCTTATCTCGACCCCTATCTGGTTTTAGGGGTCCAATGGGTTGATGCAGCCGAAGGGATGTAAATGTAATGTTCTGTTTACGTCTTGGTACACTGTAGTGGACTATGGATCTACTCAGCAATATTCTAAGCAAAAATATCGCTACACTGAAATACAGTGGTGTGAATTAATATTCGAACAGAGGGAATTCAGCAAAATTTGTCACTTCGGTATTCCAATATCTATATCAAAAGTATTTGAAGTCAGTGTCCTAGATATGCACTCCTCTAGTCTGATATGTTTTCGCTGAATTCAGATGCTGGATATCACGAGAGTGAAAATATCGAAATTTGACATATTGGAAAATATCAAAGACATCAAACTTGAATCTCAGGTGTATGAATATCAACTCTGTTTCCAAACGCTGTCAGGTAATACCCCCATTCAACATGTTGTTGCAAGGGGAAAAAATTCCGCAAAATATCCAGACAAAATGGTGATAACAGCAAATCTCAAGAAATGTCAAATTTCGATATTTTCGCCATTCTCGTGATATGCAGTGTCTGAATTCAGCGAAAACATATCAGACTAGAGGAGTGCATTCTAGGACTGACTTCAAGTACTTTTGATATAGATATTGGATACAGAAGCGGCAAATTTTGCCTTTAATGAAAAGCTGAATTCCCTCTGTTCGAATATTAATTCACACCACTGTAGTTCGTAGCCAAAAGCAAGAATTTGCTGAGTGAAACTCCTTCTGATGCCTTGGCAGAAAGCGGATTACTCCTGCATCACTTTTGTTCTGCAAATGGGCTCTTGTGAACGATTTCTCTTACTCAGTGCATCAAAATAGAAGGGAGTGACATTTTCTAGTGATGTGTTGTTTGAAATCGTATATCTTTGGAAAAAAATTAGCCGGGGTCAATGATGTATGCGAGGCTAGGTGTGTCCCCAAGGAAGGACTTGCTTTGTTGTTCGTAAGAAATCAACCAGTATTAATCACTAATCCACATAACGGCAGGGATCAGCAGATTACAGCCATCCGACGGACATAAGATTTTCAACTGTGGTATTTTCAAAGCATAATGCACGTCGTCTCATATGACCCAGCAGTATTTGATGTTTTTTTCGAAGTCGATGTTTGTCCAAATCGCGAAGTGCATCATTTGTAAGAAAAAAAGGAACGTACGCCAAAGATTGGTAACCATACATGTATGTAACCTCACTCACATGTATTAGTTTTCTAGCCTTTTGAAACACGTCTTGTGATTGGTTCTCTGTAGATCACATGATTAATGCAGTCTTGAAGTAACCAATGGGATAATCCGTATGGTAATGTGTCATTTCTTGCCGTTCAGTTCTAAAAAAACTGTTAAATTCCTAAAGGTGCTGCACCTGAGAGTTTTCTCGTGCGACTTGCCTCTCAATGGGCAATAGGAGCAGTCAGCCGCGCACATTGCCAACAGATGGCAGCAAAGTTCTAGCGGACCAATGTACAGGAAAATCTGCGTGATTGCTGCTCGATCAATAATGACTTGGTCCGCTATATGCGTTGAATTGGGCCATAGTGACACCTATTGGTCAACTCGCTGACAGCTCCTATTGACCATGGTTGGTTTCCCAAAGACGCTGCTCCACTTGACAGTTTTCTCGCAGAAGTTGGCTCACAATGGGCAATTCACCATTGTTTGTGTCGTGTTGGCTAAGGGCTGGTTGATTGCTCGCGGACCGTCAAGCGCATGAAACTGATCGCCAGGTTTCCAAGGCGTGAATGTGCACACACATTGAAATTGATCATAGTCGGCGTAAAATCCGGATGGAGTATGAACTAGCCCTTACGCTGAGACCAATGACACAAACAACTGAGTTGCCCATAGAGAGCCAACTTCTGCGAAAAAACTGTCAAGTGGAGGACCGCCTTAAAGCCTAGGTCACATATCCACTCCGGGGCCCGTACGGCGACCGTACGGCGAGTAAAAACAGACATTTTGGCCAATTTCTACGGTGCCCAGTTTGATCTAGTTTAATTTCCGCTTATCCATTGAGGCGATTTCGGCATAATTCAGCTTCGATCTGAGTTTCAGTCTCAAAAATCCACAGCAAGCCGCTGGGTGGGGAAAATCGTACGGCGCCCGGTGGCATTTGTGACCCAGGCTTAAGGGCGGCGCACACGAGCGACAATTTTGACCGATTTGTCGGCCGACTTGGCTTCCGACCGCCAAAGCGACAAGATTTGGCGCTTCTGATTGGCTGATGTCTAGTCGCGCCACCAGTCTCGTAGGCGCTCGCCCAGATTTTGTCGCTCGTGTGCGGTGCCCTTTAAGGGCTGATTCATACTCGCTTGCGGACCGTCAAGCGCATGAAACTGATCGCAGGTTTCCACGACGTGAATGTGCACACGCAGTGAAATTGATCATAGTCGGCGCAAAATCCGGACGGAGTATGAATCAGCCTTAACGGTGTGTGCCGACACCGACACAAACGATTGCCTAGGCTACTGTTTTCGGTTGTCAAGTCGAGTTGTAGAGACCAACTAAAATGCCTCACTTCATTCTATGGTGACTGGAATAAGTGACATATCACATTACCACGAGGTACATGTAGATCTACATGTAGGCCTACATGGAGGCTATATTTGCCATCTGAAATACGTGTAAGATCAACCTAATTTGTCATAAATATATATGACAATTCGTTCTTGATGTGAAATATACAGTAGGTCCAATCACCAATACCTTTCATTACCGATGAACATGTATAGAAGGCAATCGGCAGGTGTAATATGTCTTGTTAATTTCTCCAACTGGCCGGAGACATGGTCAAAATGACATGGTAGGCGACTCGGCCATTGTGGAGAAATGAAGTAAGAATGTTTCATATGATATATGATTGGGTTTTGTGGCAATTATTAGCCATTGACAATGTAATCCCGAGTTCTTGAAGCGGTGCGTTGATTATGCAGGACACAGTTCCAAGATTGGGCGAACCAGCGGTGGACAGTCCCCGGTCCTTTCGGAATCCGTTCAATCCTTCTAAAAGCCAACACCAACAACAACATAGTCAACAACGAATGGCTTTCTCTTGGCACATTCCATTTGAATATAACTCGTCCGTCAGCATGAAAAAAGAACACTAAACAACTCGAATAAACTTTAGGACAATTTATTCAATTGGTACATCGTTATTGAGAGGTTTGGAAATGACTCATGTCACTAATACGTCCTCGTAAACGTTCATGTGTCCAGGGGCAGTGGGCCCTAAAATTTCCCTTATCTTTTGTTTGGAACAATAGTTTAAGGGAAATTTTACACTTAAGGGCCCGTGTGCACCAAACGAAGATTATCTCGAACTCGGGTTGAGTTACAACTTCGCAATTGTTCAGGTTTGCCAGGGCATGATGTGGCAATGGAAAGGTTGTGGCTCAACCTGAGTTCAAGATAATCGTTGCTTGGTGCATACGGCCCAAGATGTATGCATACCGTACGGCTTCTGGGTCCATATTCCATATAGACACGTCAAGCTTGCAGGTCTTGAACTTGTCACTTTTGCCGAATGGTAGGCTACTTTACATGTTTATGACGTTGCTGTGAGAAACGGTTTCTAGTTTGTTTAACGTGGCTACACACTCTACATGGTTGAAGACTTTAAAGCTCTCTTACACTCTTAGTAACAAATGATAAAGTAACACTCTGCCGATTTCTGAGAGTTTCTCCATTACTGGGATCAAAAAATTGTAAGCTCCCATTTCAATTTTTGCTGGACCGAACAGACAATAGTAGGACTCGGAACTGAGTTTATAAACATTATAAAGTACAGAAAGGGAGTGAATCATGAGGAACCCGATTGATCTTTTCGCCCGACAGGGCGGTGCTGCGAGCGAGGTTACCGAGGACGTAGCGTCACGACGTTAACAGGGACGAAACGTCAAAAATGATACAACTGTTCACAGCGCCTCCTAGTGGCGGTAGTCCTGCAGGTTCCTAATATTGTTGATCAGAAGTTTTCTCTAGAAAAACGTGAGCTTGGATTTCAACCTATCACAATAACGATCACGAATATGTTAAAGCCCCACTGTACATGTATTGAATTTGAAAAACGCAAATCATCGCCGCGATTCTTGACGTCAGTGCACGACGTCAGCGTAGTGTAAAATGTACTGCGCTCCATCTGAACACATTAGGGCTCTCCCTGCAGTTTTTGTTCAATGTGTGCTGAAACCTATGCCTTGATTCTCTGAAGTACGTATCAGACAAGCATTTTGGGGCCCTTCACAAGCTATTAGACCTCTATGTGCTCTCTCCGAACATTTTGAAAATGTCGTAAAATTCAATACAGTGGGGCTTTAAACATTCCTCCTTTAAAATTTTCAAGAAGTGTCGCAAATGCGTTTCACAGAATTCTTCAAAATGGCGTCGGGATTCGTACATTTTCATTGTGTTCTTGTGTATATTTCATGTGGTATGTCTCCAAATCCTTAGTCTAACCGTCTTTATTTTCCTCTTCAGCCGTCACACTAGCGCCCGCTCGGCTGCCGGACGCATTTCGCCGTGTCTCCGATGTCACAGAAAGTGCCCGCGGCGCATTTGTAACTCTGCGTGCTTCCTGGTTGGAACACTACATCACAATCTTCACCTTCACCTTAAAAGGAAGTAAGTATGTAAAATACACTTACAGTGATGGCCAAAATTATTCCAATACAAGGTATATCTTAAAGCCGCACAGTATAGACAGATGGGTCATAATCGGCGACCCTCTAGTCTCGGTCACCCAGCCGCTGTTTCGAATCTGGGGATCTGTGTGGCAGTACTGCGGAACGAAACGGCTGGCTGCGCAAGACTACACGCAGCATTGGGAATTCCCCCAACCTCGATGCTGGATAATGCTACATGTATAATATGTGGTTCTATGGTAATTATACATTACGCACGCCTGTAAATGAGGTTGCACTATGATTTCGGCCGAACTGGGAGTGAGTAGCGCTGCATACTGTGCGGCTTTAAGACGTTGCCATACAAAGTCTGGCTTCCATTTTTCACATTTTTCACTAATACATGTAATGGGGAACCGGCGTGCCCAAAGGAGGCGCTGGGGAACAACTCAGTTTTAACACCAAAGCGCATGCGCTGCCAGTCGTCACTGACGTCGCGCATCGTTCGTGACGTTGTGCGATACGTCATTCAGAATCAATGACGTTGCTCTTCGGTCTGTTATTTAAGGCCCATTTAGACGATCATACATTTGTTCAAATTTTCATCATACATGCTGTTGAATACGACAGTCCTTTCAAAAATTGCCGCTCATCTAACACGTGGGACAAAGTATTCGGCACAAAGTCTTATGAAAAGGGGACATTTCACACAGAGATTTTTATGAAATTGGACGCAAGTGTAGTGGTATCTATTACAGTTAAATGGAAAGATTTTATTAGGACAACAGTAATGCAAATACATGTATGTCCTTGAGTTTTAGGACGAGATAATGGGTCAAGAAGCGATTTTGTCATCATCGCAATTGGGTGTTTTTTCCTTTCCGCTGGATCAAAACTCGTGAAACAAATCGCCGTTCGGCACTTTCTCTTCTCTTCCCGCACACATTTGCAACACGGATTTTGATTGGTACGTCGATTAGCCTTCGTACACCGATGATTGGCTGAGGCTCTGAGCTCATCAGAAGCGGGAAATGTGATGGATTCAAACAAGGCTAGATGGGCGTCAGGCCAGATAGACTGGTGAGAGTCAGATGGGAATACCGAGAGTCATTCAAATACATCTTCACTGAGTTCAGGTCAAGACTCGGCTTCTCCTCCCTTGACCTTCACGCAAGCAAACCACATTCCGTGTTCAAGGATTTCCCCGGTCCCAAAAATAGCAACCAATCACGGCAAAGCTTGCATCGGCAGCTCGGGTATGATGACAAGATGGCGGTCGATGAAACTTTTTATTCGAATGCAAACTCTCCGTGGAAGGACTTAGCAGTACTCAAAAAGAAGCCGCGAAGGCAATATTCGATGGAGACTATTTGTTAGTGTGTTGTAGGACTGGCAGTGGGAAGTCAATTATGTACCAGCAGGCTAGTGTTGTTCGCTACGAAGTTGAACGGCGTACCCGGTACTCGTATGAATAAATTATCGCAAAGAGCCTAGCTGATTGGGCGCACGAGAAAATCCCAAAGCGTTGAACACGGAATCTGGTTGCTTGCTGCAGAGTGTAGGAAGAGGTTAGCGATTTCTACACGATGCATTATGCAGAATGTTCAAATATAGCTAAACTTACCCAATATATTGATGCAATGAGGACAACAACCGCATCTTCCAGCACCTGTCGGCCTGTATTCGCCTTTGCACGGAGCCAGAGCAGGGCAGCGGTACGTCTTGCAGAAGTTCTCACCGCACGTCGCCGCGGAAAGCGTTTCGGAAACCATGAACACGAGAAAACACAGAAGAACTAACTTGTACATTTTGAAGTTCGTTGCCTGCTTAGATTTTAGCCGAATTCTGTCAAAGTATCAAACACCAGTTGTTCCCGACTCGGAGAGTTCTAAATGCAGTAATACGACGGCAAAGTTATATTGAAACTATTTATTTGCTTTCAGTCGCATTATATGCTATTATCTTCAAATTATCCGCAAATTACAGCAATATGCATCGTTTTGACATCGTAATCTTGTGACAGTAGGTGGATAATTGAGCCGTTAACACAAAATATATGTCAAGCGGTGATTTTATGCAGTTATGAGATACAAAATCAGGCGATATAAGACTTGACAACAAATCGTCTTTTAAGTACAGATAAATAATCCACATAATATTCCCCACTAATTAGTCTGAAAAAGAAAAAAACCTATTATTTAGAATGGTGCGATACCAATCTCCTTTATTAACGAGTTTTCATTCTGCTCAGAAATTTGGCCCTTCACCTGTTCACTCGTGGTCGAAATCCATATTGTCACTGATGTTCTCAATACAAACAGAGACTATTTGACCATCTTTCTGTTTCTCATCACTGAAACATTGCGAAAGCAAGCTTTGGATATTTTTTCCGAAATAAATATTGCCACGATACATTTACCTTAAGCTACACTGTAAACAAATCATTTTGTAGAAAACATGAACACGTAAACGCAATAAAAGCATAAATACAGACAGATACTCTTCTACAGGCTTAAAGCCTAATTCGTACTTCAACGCACCCACTGGCGTCGCCCGCGACCGACGCGCGATTTTGCGATCGACGCCGACCCCGTCACGCGACTTGGTCGGCGTCCGATCGCGAGACTCTAATTACTTGAGTCGTTTCATTACGCGTCGCCGTCGCTGAGCTACACGCTGGACTATGAATCAACTCCGCGAAGCGAAGTCGGCGTCGATTTTGATCGCGCGTCGGTCGCTGATGGCCGGGCGTCGAAGTATGAACTAGGCTTTTGGCAGCGTTGTGACACTCAAAAGGCACTATTAGTATTAATATGCTGAACATGTTCTTCTTCTCTACATACATTAGTGCCAAATCCTTACTGTGGTTTTAAACCTTGTCATACATGTACATGTCATATTTTTGTCGAAATTTTCGTCTCTGAACTCATTTGTACATGTATGTTCACATTAGAAGAACCATATATCCAGGACAGAAGTTAATAGAGTAACAACTGTAATTATTTTGATAAGGTCATTCACAATCAGTATGTATGAGGTCATGTCAAAGGGTAATGCGTTTTGAATGTGATGAACACTGATTGTCAAAAAAGTGATTCGGCAGCCAATTTCAGGATCATGGGCACCGAATAGTGATTCACCATAGTTATGTTGTCATTCAATTAAGATTCATAGCAATTCACATCTAGACAGCACAAAAAACTGAAATGGTATTCCAAAGCTGTACAAAAAGTATATTATCTAAACGATTTTGAAAAGTACATATTAATTTTTGTTGAATCTCACGATCTAAAGTTGGGAGTTTGGGTTTTTAGTCTGATATCAACAAGGCAGAGGTGTCATCCGACTTTACACTTTAACCCCAGTCTATCCTGAAACCTTTCAGTAGAACTCAGATGAGCTGCCCATCAGCGCTACAATCTAGCCATTTCCGACCGGTACCCATTTATACACCTGGGTCGCGAGAGGCCGGTAAGGAAAAGAGACTTGTCCAAAGTCTCACGCCACAGTGGGATTCGAACCAGGTGTGACAGGAATCAACGTCCTGGGAACGCAAGTCCGCCAAACAATAGCCGGCTATTGAAGGTTATATTCGATCATGGTCTCTATAGCCATATACATGTATTCCAATCCCTCGCTGAAAAATAAGACAGGACTTTGATTCCAGGGGGACTTTGATTCCTGCCACATCGGGACCCTCTGACCGCTATAGTGGGAAACCCAAACCACTACACCACCGTGACTCCTTTATCTATGCGTCTTCTTTTCCGTGAAATATCTTCTTACGTGTAAAATATGTACAATTTTATTCACAAACAAAAATCTAAAAGGCAATAAGGTGCCTACTAACTTCATAAGTAGAGGCTTAGTCCTGGTGTTCACAAAAACACTGTCCAAATTCCGAGAACAGACCATCTGCCTAAAACCGGGGAACCATTGGCCTGTCTGTTGAATATCACGATTTCTGGCAAACTTTCTTGGCACAGAACGTCACAATGACGTCAGAGGTCAAGTGTCGCTACATCTCCTCCGAGAAGGTCATCTTTCATTGAGATATATCGGTGCTGCATAACTTAGAAGTTTTCGTAATGATGCTTAAAGACTGCCCCCGTTGTCTTACTTGCCTCGATGCAAGCTTTCTCCATACCTCGGGTCAGTCCAGCTGGACCACAGCTAAACACACCAACTTTCTGAACCTAGGAAAGAAATTTAGAAATGATGAATCAGTACATGTAATGTACGTATGCATATACGCTGCGCCAGCATATGATAATCGCTGGCTCAACTTTAACAAAAAAACGTTACATCCTCGCGAGAGTCCAACAATGCTGAAAACATGGCCGACCATCACGTGACCGCGGAGGCGGTAGATAGGCTTGTTATTTTACCTTTATCTCGTAAACAAGCGCCAGATAAAAATCGTATACAGCGGTAAATGTCAGAATGTCGTTGGAGATAATAGAATTCATGACTTGTGAGTGAAAGTTCAAAATAAATTGCGGGTTCTCATGAGATTTTGTGGAATTAATTACAAACAAGATCATTTGAATGATCTATCGGCAATGATATGTAGATTATTCTAAAAAGTCGTCTTGTCAGCATTTGCGACTGTACTCCTAGAATATCAAGGTTCAACTTGGAGGTCACTGTGGTTATAATGGTGAGAATTGATAAAATAATCAAGCTGTAATCTACCTCTGGGTGAACCTGGCTGACTCCCCTCAAAAATTTGGTAAACTGCGGGCGTCCAAAATGTGTACTTGCCCTCAGACCAGTAAACAGACTCTTCCCTGAGATCCTCTGGAAGTGCTCGTCGCAGATATACTGTAAAGGATATTCTGATTGGTCAGCAGCGGAATATGTGAACAAAACGAGCCAATGAGATATCCTGTAACGTTATGTTCGTTTTTGCTGTTGGAAGATTCCATGGGGTGACTTTATTCGAATTGAACTAGGCCTACATGTAGGCCTAGGCCTGTCTGTTTTGGGACACCCTGTACAGTTAGTAACTAACACACCAATCCGCTTTCCCGTTTTTTTTTGAGGGTGACCTTTTCAATCGCGAGAGGATAATCTCAGGAACAGTCGCCAAAATATCACCAGCCACGAATCTGGTTTCCAGATGAAGATGACCCGATTGGGTTGGACTTCGATCAGCAAAAACTATCAGGACGAAAATTTAAAATGTAGGTGAAGATTGTTATCAACAGTGATGAGTATGAAATGTCGCCAACGGTGGTCAATTGAGCTTGCAATGATAGTTGGAAAATGTTAGGTCAAAAAGGGGAACTTGTAGAGAGATTTAGTATCTCCTGATTTATTATATGTATAGTTTTGATTTCTCATCACCCTCCACGATGAAGCGGTGTACCAAAATCTATACTAGTAATCATGAAAATAATCTGTGTCAGATGTTCTTCACTGACGTCACAACGGTCACGTGACTGTAAAGAATCGGCCATGTTGGCTGTCAAATGACCGGCGACGACGTCAAAACTGTCACGTCATGACATTTTGACGCCACGAGCTGTGTGTTGACGCTGTGTTCATGCCGTGACGTCGCCTGACATTTTAACGGCCAATATGGCGTCATCGCGTCGTCATGGAAATGTGACGTCACTTGAAGAACCACTATTTACCAGCATCGTTGTCCTCAGATCAAACTGTTGGAAAAACTGAGTGATGAAGATGTGGGTGGTGATGATCCCGCGTTTGTCCGCCTCTTCCACTGCCCTCAAAATGTCAATAAACCACTCGTACGCATGATGCGATCCATTTACCCAAAGGAAATACAACTGGAAAAAACAGCTTTAAATTTCAGCAAAATTGTCTCGGCCTGTCTTAAAAACATTGACTTGATCCGAGCACCATCAAGTCTCAGTATTGGGCGAATACATGCACAGTAGGAGGAAACCAGTGTTCCCGGAGAAAGCCGGTGTACCAGTGGACAACGTCCTTGGAATGCAGGTCCAAAAAATAATAGCCCGCTGGTTATTCGAATGGCCATGGTCTCTAGCCATATGTTATTCTAATCCCTCGTTGAATAATCTGGACTTTGATTCCAGGGAGACTTAGATCCCTGTCACACCGGTGTAACATCTGCCAGTGTTCCCCATCTGTGAGTGTTCCCTTCCTATTGTCTGACGGAATAAGCGGCGACTTGACAATAGAGGACACACAGAGAAACATGTCAATCTATCTGCCAGCGTTTCCCAAACAATAAGGGGGACACTCATCCACAGAAACACTGGCAGATATAACACTTGCGTGTCAAAGATAGCCCTCTCTAAGGCCGGTTTCACACTGCGAGCGAAATGGCGAAGCGAAGCGAATTCCATTGTCCTGTAGCGTTACAGGCCATTGTCATGCTCTCAGATCTTTTCACCACATCGCTTCGCTTCGCCGTTTCGCTCGCAGTGTGAACCCGGCCTAACACAAGAAGAATGGGTGCGACAGGGATTGACCCCAGGACCTCAGCAGTGACAACGCCGATGTTTCACTACGCCACTCTGACAGCCCTCTCGGTCTATCTGATGCTGACTCTACCTTCTGACATTTGATCTTATTCTTGATTGGGTGGTTGTCCGAGGCCATCAGCTGGACAAAATCCTTCAGGATTGACGCGTAAGGGGTCACCCCGATGCCTCCGCCGACTAGCACGGCCACGTCAAACTTGAACCAGTCTTGCTGACCCGCGCCGTATGGCCCGTCCATGATGATCTAATTATAAATTCAACAGAATTTTCTTTAAATTGAGACAATGATTACATGTACGACATATTTTGTTTAGATCGGTGAAATCATCGCGTAGTTGCACTGATTTCACGAAACTCACCCTCCCAGTTTCTAACCACTACCCACTACGTAACCCGCGCTCTGAATCCGCTTCAGTTGATGCGATCTTCAAAGTATCACTAACAGATGGCGTTCGGGGACTCCCGCTGGGAATCTGCCGCGGGTATGAATTATACAGTGCACACGTATCTCAGCCAATCAGAAAGTGTGTTAGGCCCCGTCGGTTAAACCTGTGATGATGGCTGATGATTGGATCCCTCGTCAAACAGCGCCGTCTATTGATGATCATTCACGTTTGCGCCAATCATACCAGTGTTTAGTGGGTCTATACCTATGGCCAACTGAACACTGGGGACGAGAGTGTCTGATTTCATTAGACTTGGATGAGTCCATGAAGGCCTGGCTCAACTTACCAATGGGTAACCCTCCGATTTCTCTTTTCCAGGTTTAAACGTCTCTCTTATGTTCCAAGTCCATGGACCCACCGCCCTGATGTGGACGCCAAGGGTATCCTCGTGAGGGGCAGAGGTCAGAGTGAAGGGGTGGAACTCCCTTTTCCCCTGTCCGACACAGGCAAGACGGACCCACTGTCCGGAGAGATAGGTGAAACTTCGAGGACGTTTAAATTCAAGGTGAGTGACACCTGCATTGAAACAAACGTGGAAAAATACGATGTGAAATACATGTATACATAGGCCTAGTTATTTTCATGTCTTGAGACCCAATCAGAATGCTTGTAACAGCTACCAATCAAAGCGGTTGATGTGTGTTTTCAGACCCAATCAGAATGCTTGTAACAGCTACCAATGAAAGTGTTCGCATCAGATTGTTTGCAACAGCTATCAATCAAATCGTTTGTTGCGTTATATGAAGGAGCCAACCAGAGCGCTTGTTTCTACAAATGTCACCAATCAGACAGTTTGTTTCACAGTCAAGGGCCAATCGGAGGTTTGTTGTAGACAACAGTTGACCAATCCTCAAAGCGCTGGCTATATGATGAGCAGGACAATCAGCCAGTGTAGCGTCAGTGGAGGCCTACATCCGTGCCTTGCTGTTATAGATGAATCACCGCTCATTTCAGTATGTTCTTCCTGCACTATGACGACTTTTCAAAATGTCAAGTACCGGAATAACGGACATTCTTTCAGCTGGGAGGCATTTGTTGCCAGGATCGGGTCTAGATAAGCATGCTAAAGTGCTAATGGCCCGCAGTCATGGTGTCGTTCGTATTGTACTAAGTTTTCGGTCATTAAAAAGACATTAGATGTCATTTGCAGTTTGCCAATATCTCTTTATTCCTGATATTGTGCTGGGTTGAATAAACGACTTCAATGTTTGCTCACCAGAGGGCAGCAGTGTCGCCTTGGTTACTCTCAAGCTCACGTGTTTGGTGCTTGAACTGACGATCTTGTCCAACCCAAACAGAACAAGCGGTCCGATGAAATAGTAGATGAAATAGGGGTTCTGGATGACCCTATTGAAGCCGTGTATAATGGTCAGGATGTACAGGGCGATGTACAGGATATGCGTCACCCAGAATGCGTCGAAGATGTAGCGCCTGGCTTGCTGGGTGGCAAAGACGTACATGACCGCGATAACGAGGCAGAGAAGGACCCCGGTGAAGCCCGCCATGTTCTTGTAGAACCAGAAGTCGAGTTTCGGTGGTGAGTCGGGCCTGAAAAAAGAAGAGGAGATTTCGACTCATGGAATGGTCCCAAAGGAACATGAGTGAGGTTGCAAAATCCAGATGGCGCACTGGGTTATGGGTGATGAATTACTCTCGCAGTACTGCCACCTATGAGGCGGCATCGTCACTCGCGGAATTATGATTGTTTCAGTCGAGCGATGCGTGTCTTACCGGAAGTGGAAATACTCCACGATGCACATAGCTTCTATCGACAGAGTGCCGATGTGGTAAAGATTGAAGGCGTATCCGATGACGTGGATGGCTGGAAATGTAGGATCATGCAGTCAGAAAATGGACCACGGAGTCAGAGATTATATTAAACGGCTTCTAATGATCAGAGGTTAGAGCTCACTCTGCGTGGAGAGTGAAAAATGACGTCTTGAAATGCAACATAACTGTCAACGTTATCAGGTGCTGTGTAAGCCGGGAGGTTGCACTCTGCGTGGAGAGTGAAAGCTCTGTCTTACCCGTGAAGAACAGCGCTGTCCAAGCGATGACTTTATGAAATGCCACATTGCTGTCGAAGGGGATGTAAAGGTTGAGAAACGTCTGCCTCAGGAGTGTTATGATATTACGGCACATCGTCAACAAGATGACGCTGAAGCAAAAGGACATCGCCGCGGCACCACCACGTGACATTGGCAGACCAATCGACAGCAAGCGTCGGAGACCCTGATCCTCGAAGTACAACAGATAGTCTGTCGGAAAAAAGAAAGGTGTTACGATCTCTGGTGATCCAGTTGTCAGGCAAGGATTGTGGACAAATTGAGATGCAGTTAAAAGTCAAAGTGTATGCTGAAGCATGTCTGACGTTGCTAGTACTCTCCGTATACCATCAGAAAAGTGATGGCAACTCATATGCCAGGTCGACCTTGCGATGGCACAGAACAGGCGCAGGCTGACTTTTCTGGATCACTTTGCGTCTGAGGCACGACAGCGTGGAACAAATCAGTCGCCGATCTGGTGTGACATGACTGTGCAGTTGCGACGATCGGGATCAGTCGCCGATCAAAATTATCACGAATCGCAAGAGTTGAACCTATTCAACTTCTGTGTCATCCCGACGGGCGTAATCCATTCGCAGGTGACCTGAACACGGTTACGATTCCCTGCGCGCTGATGCTGCTCGTACACATTTTCGTTTTTCGCAGTGTGACCTGGCATCCGCATAAGGGCAGCTGTGAATGGAGTCGGTGCGAACGCATCATGAGACACTCAAGCCATTTACGGTCCCTACCGCTCCCTACAGTGACAGGGCAGGTACGAGCATCGGCATAGACTTGGCAGTTATAGGATGGGGCGAACGAGGAACGAGCGTCCAAGTCATGCAGCGCTCACAATCAGCATAACTTGCAGCGGCGAATACTTACGGACGAATCTCTCTGCAAAAAGCCCAATTACCACTCCGAAAAACACGATGAGAATGAAGATATGTTGTCGATAGTTATCCACGTATCTCTTTAAGTGATTCAATTTTGCCATCGAGGGTGAATACTGTTCCTTCTCGGCTAGACCCTCGAATTGCTTTGTTTGTGCATGCACGGCCTGTTTGCCAAGTTCTCGTGTCTCTGTAAGTTCAAAACAAAATCACTACGGAGTACATACATGTATGTCATACACAAATACTGGATGTGAAATGCAGCTGAACAGCGCAAGGAAATACCTCAGTCCCAGCCAATGAAAATGGATAATTGAAAGGTATTTACATACGGATCTGCCAATGAGAATGAAGCATTCGTCGAACAGCCAATTAAAAGCCCAAGCATCGAGGCCAGTGCGTTTCCTTTTCAAAGCAATCGACCAATAGAAACAATAATAGGCCAACTTCGCGGAGTGTTTTCAACCAGACGAGATCTTGAGAATGAGCTCGTGCCTAGGCCTCTAAATCAGAACATGGTAGAGTTTGTAACAAGAAAGTGGACCCAGGGTACAATTTCACTTGACATCGAATCTGGGTACACTTTATGTGTACCCAGGACAATAACCCCTTCATCCACAGGATGCAATCCATACCTCTTCCAATTCCTTTCCAGTCGAAGGAAAGAGTGCCGAATCGGTTTATCTGATCCTGAAACAACGTCTTGAACTCTTCAAAGGGGATGTGGCCACTGTCCTGGCCCCCGGCACTCTCAAGTAGTCCGTTGACAAGATCTCTCATGTCTGCTGTCTCAAGTCTGGCGCTTGCCATGTCAGTAAGGGACCTAGAGGCATACAAGTTAGAGTGTTTATTTGAGTACATAATGTCAGCAGCAGCAGCGGCAGCGGCGGCGGCAGCAGCAGCAGCAGTAACACCAACAGCAACAACAACAACAACAACAACAACAACAACAACAACAACAACAACAACAACAACAACAACAACAACGGGAATCGTGATTGACAGCACATGAATCTAAGATTTGCGTCAGGCAAATTTCTGTGCTCGGTGGGTGGAAAGACAGTTTATGAAGGCTAATGCTACTTGTAATTAGACCTACCCCAGCATCCGTTCAAGGTCATCCTTGTCAAGATAGCCTTTACCATCAGCATCGTAGATACGGAAGAAAAGGGTCAACTTTTCCTCTGGGCTTCCTGCAATGAACGGAAGAATGAAAAGTTAAGGAACTGAATTGAAATCCGACTGTAAGCACCATGGCTATGCAACTGTTTTGATTTCAGCCATTTCCCGAAATATCTCGAACGAAGGGTACATTCTCCCGCATACCAACATTGACCAAGGGCCTACCTTTTGTGAGAAGAACTACAGCCCTCATGAGTTCTATAGAGGAGATGAACCCGTTGTTGTCCGTATCGACTAACGTGAAGAGGTTCTCAACGAAGAGAGAGTTATCCTCCATGGCCAGGGACTCGGCAAACTCGTGCTGGAAGAGAGAGATAGGAGAGGGATTAAAAAGGTCCACGAGGCCACCGGCGGCGACTGCATCATTCTCCAATACCTAGTTCTGTCTTTCGCCCCAGTGTTGGAGAATGTATGATTACAATACATTGCATACGTGGCTTCTCTCGGCACGAGAGCAACTCTACATGGGGCGAGGTTGAAAAGCAGTAGTTCAACAACATTGGCAATAGAGGTCACCCTAACGCGGGTGTGTTTAGCGCAGGATAGAGAAGAAATACAGGACACCTTTAATAAGGGCAAGTTTTACAACACGGACGTAAACTGGTAGAGGCTCTACGTTTGGAACAATTGCGCAGGACGTGTAGCTACATGTATCAACTATATTGGGTTCGTCTACTCAGCCTTCGTTGGGTTGAAAACATGATTACCTTCGTTATTTCACAGTCCATAACCTCTTTTGGTATCCGTTGCTCGGCAGCGGTCGCCACAGCCGACGCACCCGACGCACTCCAAATCGACCGACTTCGTTCCCTCGGCATAGGCGTCGGCGGTCTGGTTTGTTTGCCTGTCTGGTAGGTCTGAAAGAACGTTCAGTTCGAATTCTGATTGGTCCGTCATGACAATACCATTTCCAGAGTGAGGCTCTGCGTTTGAAACAACCAGGCATACTCATGTTTTTCAGATTTTGAGTTTTTTCTGGCCACTTTCTGTGTTTCTGGTCACTTTTCTTTATGTCGAGCAACAGTGCCGAATCAAAGATCTCAAGTTCTACAGGTTTCATGGTTTTTGTTTTAATGACGTTTACGTGTACCAACCTCAGCAAAGACTGCCCTAAAGAACGTCTCCATCAAGTCTTTCCTTTTCTGTTTAGTGATCGCTTTCTTCAGGAGCGTGTTCACAGAGCACGTCTCACAGTCCAATCTCTTGCCAATCTTGTCCAACTGGAGGCCTAGTTTTGTTATAAAAGTGGTCCTGTCCTCTGGAGTCGCCATGTCGATGACCTGAAGTACGAAGTACCTTACGTTTACGGCTCATGTTGCTTCTAGTCCTAGTAGGCTGCGGTAGCCTGCCTCACAGTTGATTGACCACCCCTAATCTGACATGCAAAGGGGGACAGAGTACGATTCTGACGTTGTCAGGTAATAAAGTCGGGTGGACCTTGGAGGAATTAAACTTGATAATTCCTCCAAGGGTGGATTGATAAGTGCTGGCCAGAGTAGGTATCATATCCTATGATGAGATTGAAAAAGTCGGCCTGTACAATGTCTGAAAAGGGCCTCACCAAGTCGTAGCCCCTTTTCACATGCAGATTCATAAGGTTCTGGAATCCTCGTGTCTTGTCCTTTGCCGTTGTGATGTACACGGTGTCGTCCACTTCGTGTTTCAGGTCAATCAATCGAAGGGTTGTGTTGCTCTCATCCACGACGTGAAGCTCCATATTTGTGACATTTAGACCGACACACACCTGGCGGGCTGGCTCTTCCTTGCCTCGCCACTCGGTGACTGAATGTGGAGAAGACAAATTAACTGGCGAAACTTTTTAGTTCCTTCAGATCTCATGAAATAATGGCAGGGGGGTTTCAGTGGTTGGATGCTGCCACCGATGATGGCAAAGGTTTCATCAGGGCTGATGCCCCTGGTGCTAGTTTGGTCAGATACCTGCTGCCATTGGGGCCACCGGTGATGGCAAAGGTTTGATGAGACCTGCTGCCCGTGGTTCCACTGGTGATGGGTACAAGGTTGATCAGGCCTGATGACCGTAGTGCCACCGGTTATGGCAAAGGTTTGATCAGACCTATACTGCTAATGGCGCCACCGGTGGTGGCGAAGGTTTCATCAGGCCTGATGGCGTGTTGTCGCTAGTGATGACCAAGGTTTGATCAGGTGTCCTTTGTGCCACTAGCTGATGGTGGGTAAAGGTTGATCAGGCCTGCTGTCCATGTGCCACAGTGATGGCCAAAGAATCGAATATTTGACGATATTCAGTTGGTTCTGTTCGATATTCACCTTTGTAGTCCGGAAAGACTGCATCAATGATCTCCACTGCCATGGACTTTCTATGGCCCCGTTTTGTCTGGGTTAGCTTGGCATGTTTCTTCATCTTCGTCTTGGCAAAGATGTAAGCAATAAGGATGCACACTGGAAAACAAGGATCGAGAATGTAACACTAACGAGCTCTTCTTTGGTTGTAATGATGTTTACTTGTAGGCCTACGTCGTTTACAGCATGCTTACCGGTTAGCAGACATTACAAAGCCCAGGTTGCCTACCTTTTAGTTAGAAGACGATTTTTCCTGATTAATTCTCCCGAAGTTTTACCCCACCATCTTGAAATCAGATTCCGGGAGAACCTTTGTCCGATAAAACTGATCTTTTTGTATGTATGTTGGAGTATTAACTAGAGAAAGGTTCCTTTCGAAAATTGCCGCGTTTCGATTTACAATATGGCCGCCAGAGCCGCCATCTTGAAATCAGATTCCGTCGATTTCGGGGAGAACCGTTTGTCCGATCATATTGATGTGTAGGCGTATAGATCAAATATTTGGCATAGAGTCCGAAAGACAGCAACAGGCCTGTCCTTCAACACCCTGGCAACTCATATTGACAACTTACGTAGCGGAAAAACAGCAACGCACGTAAAGGACGTCACATAGGTAATCTCGCTCCCATCAAAGTAGTCAATTGTCAAAAGAGGGGAACAAGGTTCAAGGTCGCTCGAGTTCATCTGTTTCGGTTGGTGACATGGTGAGTCAGTNTTTATTCGACATGGCAAGGCAACGACAATGGATCATATTATTAGGGCAACGCATTGATATTATAGGTCCTCGGCCTGTTGTAATGTGCAGTTGACAGGGAGCTGTTAGCAGTCACCACAGTGAAGTGGCACACTGCACTGCGGCGTGGCAAAACGGCCACTTTAAATCCCTAAATACTTATACCACTGCCCACACCCGACAGCTGTCATCAGCTGACGGGTGTGGGCAGTGGTACTTCTGCCACTTTTCACCCACAGGAACCAACCAAAAACCATCCTTCCCACGTTCCTATCACTCTGGATTACCAACAGTGTTGTTGTAAAGACTTTGGAGATCTTTTAGCAACTGTAAGAAAATACGGCGTGGGGGTGAGATCAGTTAAAACGAGGTGAGGGTTGAACAAGGTACACGGTTGCCAAGGGAAGATATCACACTGAAACAGTACTCCAAATATTTGTGCACAACCACGATACTATGATATCTAACGGAAATTTAAAACGAACTTGACAAAATGACCTACCTTTGGTTCGGATGCAAAAAGTGTGGGGTTGACATCTTTTATTTTCGAAGGGAGCGAAAGACCGAGTGTAGCCATGACTGACTGATAGTCTCTCAGGCCGAAATCTCGTCCCCTCATTATTTCTATGGCAGCCTCGTCCACGCGGGAATAGTGGTATAGGCCGTAAAACATTCCTAAAACAAATTATCTAAATATAGATGCGTTTCGCTGGAAGCCATCTTGGATCCTTGCTGTTGAAATGCGAATTGTTGGTTAACTTCTGAGAACATGTCCACTATAGCCATGCCTTGGAGCTTACTTACTTACCCCTAACATCCTCAGCAACAATATTATCCTCCTTTTCTGCCACTTGCGATGCCATCCCAAGAAGGATCGGCTCCAATCCAGTCCTTTTTACAATCGCCTGGGCGTCCCAGTAGGAGTTACACAATCTTATATCGTTATCTTCGTCGTTTTTAAGGGGCCTAAAGTTGCATTCGTCTCTGGAAGATTGTGCAGTTATAAATAAAAAAATTACAAACACTTCAACGTAGCTTAACCAATCAAGATCAAGTACACAGAAGACATTCAAAATCACTGCTTTTCGTTGTCGATCAACCAATCAGGAACATCGACTCGTAATTTTCAAGGCCGTTGGCAGTGACGAGCCAATCACAGACACTGAAACCTGCTTCACCGTGATATTTACACCCTTGTCGTTTTCAAGGTCCCCAATGGTCGCTCTCTCGCAGGTTATTGCAAATCAAGTACGATTGGTGGTCTTGCTCCCTCTTTTTTGATTACCTTATGTAGATACCCTACCTTATGTAGATACCCGGTGGAAGTAAAGTCTGATAAAAGTGCATGGCTGTGGTGAAGATTGGTGATACGGCGGGTATGACATAGTCTTTGTAACCGTCGTAGGGCGGTACTTTCTGGTCCAGAAAGACTGGTAACCATTCGTACATGACGATACTCTGAAATAGAATCGCACGAAAGCTTCCGTCAGGAACGCTACTGCAAATGTAGGCCTACAAATTGCAGCCCTCTCGATGAAGAAGCCTCAACCACTGGGCATGCTGGGTGCCCAGTGATCGTTCAATCGACGTGTTGCAGCGCTCTGACCTACCTGTATCGTGGCGATGGTCCACCTCCTAGCCCGCCGATAGATGGCCTCGTCACTTAAACTTGGGTCCGCTTTCTTAATGGTGTCCGCCATGTGGTTGTGCCATCTGAACCAGAGCAGCGCTATGGACATGATTCCTGGATTTTCATGACTGTAGATGTTGCCAAACTCTGAATAATAGCACAGAAACACAGGACATTTTACATTCCCAATCAATTTTGATAAAGAAATGGCAGGACGGATTGGATCACGACGTTTCGCAAGTTCGTCTCACAACATGGTCCAACTTACCCCACATTTTGTAAATATCCTGAATCTCCCTGTCCTTCTGTTTTGGTAGGCTCTTCAGTGGTAGGCCAGCCTTATTGAGACCAGGGTAAAGACCATCCTCATCCGAACTTTTCAGTTTCCCGTCAGTCCAGGACCTCAACACGGACCCCCAGATACCGTTCTTTCCATAGACGAAACTCCCGTCAAGCCAACTGGTAGCTTTGTTCACCTGAAGAGTAGGGGTTTGGATAGTGTAATTTAGATTCAACATCTTCGTTTTCGGAACGAGAAGCGGGATTCCCTTTTGTGCACAACGTCATCATTTTCAGAGGTGTTTTCCGACCATACGTGAGCACGTCTTGGTGACGTCATGAGAGCATTTGAGGTTCTTTCCCCCAGTGGAACAACAACACAGTTTAATTTAGTCCGACGTGTGGTTTTGATGTTTTTCGATCGACCTACCGGAACCCGTGGCCTATTAAGGTTATACCCCGTAGCATAATCGAAATCACTTCTGAGGTACGGCATAGACTGATCTCCCAAACAGTCAGGGTCGAGTTGAGGGTCGCATTTTTCAAGCGGGATCATTGTCAGCTCCATGGGGCACGCTGGTGTTGTCACGTCAAAAATCTCATGGGCAACGAACTCACCTGGAAGCGAGGATGATACTGTAGGTGGCAGCACTGTTAGTGGAATGAGGTTTATTTCCTCATCACTCTACATGTATAGTGCCACTTAAATTAGATGTCAGTCCACTTAACTGAGTGATTACTTAGATTGACGGAAGTGATAGGCTACTTACTGAAAAACGCGAACAAAGCTGTTCGGTTTTTTCCAGAAGGCATACCATCCTGCCCTCTGAATACTCGATTCGAGATCTCGCGAGCGTTAGGCCGATGGCGCATGCTCATTTGCTGCGTGTTATCTTGATATCTTGGCGGGAACCTCCTGCTGAGATCGCTGTCAACTGCTCCCCATTTTGGGTGTTCGAGATTGTTGTACCAGCCGTCATTCCGCTGATAGTCGACACTCCCTCCTCGGACAAGACTCAACAGAGCCGTAAAGAGGAGAAATTTCCTCATAGTAACGCAGTGTTGGAATCTGAAGAAGATATTCGAGTTCAAATAACCGTAATGGAGGTCATTGAAGGTCGAAGAAAGGTCAAAATTCAAAAGGTCAGATCGAGTTAGATAAGGTCAAAACTAGGCCTACACCCACGAAATAGCGAAACCCTGCCCAGTTCCAAATGTCACTGGTCGTTGACATGTGAAGTAGGCCATCAGTAGCCGTTGTTGACCTTAGCGGGTTTCTAATCGTCATAACATTAGTCAGTGTTTGGCTATGTAATGTAAGCAGACAGTTAGGACGTGCAAACATGTCTTAAGTGCTTATATTCTTGAGTCTTATATCTGAGTGAAGTGCAAATAGATATCTAAATTCATTGCCTTTTTTGACTGTGAACAAACAAAGAAAACGTGTCTTCACATCAGTTATTTTTCCATTGATGTTGAAGGCTTTTCTGGTCTAATTTCTGGTCGGAAAGGGTCCTGTCCGAAATCATACGGTCCTATCCGGAGTTAGTAGGTACTAAAGACTGATCCCTGCCTTCTCAGCAGAGGGGACCGGCCTCGGACTGTCGTATCTCAGCAGGACCAAGCACAGTGACCTGCAAACATCGATTTGAAAATGCGTCCTGTTTTGTAGAGGGGTTTAAGTTTGGTTTCCATGTTTGTGTAGCTTCAAACGAAAGTATTGATGGTTGTATAAACATGGCGATGTTGGCTAACATTTTAGTGTCTTCTTAAAGGTCACTGAACCATATTTTACTATATAAACTTGGACACTGTATCAACAAATGCTAGAAAAAAGGCTTTTAGAAATGACTTCTGTTTGTATGTACTCATCAAGGAATGTCGTCTTCGAGCCGTGTGATTATCATTGCGTGAGAAACATCAGCAGAAAATCGGAATAAACGCTTGTCTCTTGATGGAACCATTTATAAGAGACAACAAACAGGGGGTCCCGATAGTAAAGTGCCGGCTAAATACTACACACTATGGGCCGATTTAATAAACGTTTGCTAAGCGACATGTAACCATTGGTTCCACCAAAAATAGACAAGCGAGCGAAAAACGTACAACAAAATTTTCATCAAAAAGCCCTGTTTGGATGGATAGTAAGCGCTATACAGAGCTCAGAAAATGGGGCTTTTGGTGAAAAATTTAGTTGTACATTTTTCGCACGCCTATCCTGGTGATGTCATACACAATCTTTCACAGACCAGTAGGCTACTTTCCAGTGATAACGATATGATTTTAAGAATTTGAAGTATTTTGGGCGGTTCAATAGTATATCTGGCGACATCATGTCGGTCCACACGTCCTGGTGGCACCATGTGCCCTTATCTAGACCACATGACGTCAAAATATTTAAAAAAATTACCACAATCCGATAAAGCCAATGAAATAGGTCTTCTAAGTGTTTCAAGTGAATCGATTTGCAGTTTACATATTTTTAATAAGTGCTTTTTGTGACTTATCATCAACAAGATATTTGATGTCAATATGTTTATCATGTAAATCATAATATTTGAGTGGGGATGTAAAAATTCCACTTGAACGCACACTCATTTTAATGACAACACTTATGTGGATTTGTAACTTATGTGGACTTCCTCGTTCTTTCGCTGGCATTCTTATTCTTCTTTGCCATGAATCAGAATAAAGCAGGGAATCCACCTGTGATTTTCAACCTGATTTTGCGTTGCAACTGGGCGCTCGATCGCCGTAGTTGACTAGCTAGAAGTGATTTCCACCACTGGCGAAGATGTGATCAATTTCAGTTCGGCAATTGGTCGGCGACCGGTATCAGTTCCTTGCGGTCGTAGTCAATCGCAGGTAGCAGGTTGCAAAGCAAGTCGCAAAGCAGAACCACGTTTAAAATCGGCAGTGGATTCCTAGCTAAAGAGCCTGAGACAACGCAGCAAAAATCGCGCGAAGAATCAGAGACGCGCATGAATTTATAGTACCATGGCATGTTTTTGCGATTTCCTCCGCGATTTCCAAAAAGTGTCCTGTTCATTTCTTTTGCGATGCAACAGAAAAAGAGATCTCAGACACCACGCCCAGGCCGGGAATCGGGATTTAAACAAAGCTTCTGACAGCAAGATAAAGTTCTGGTCAAAAAAGCGATGACGCACATCCGCAAAGCGAGGAGCTAAAATCGCTCGGATCGATTTACATTTCTTTTCATCTGGTTGCTTTCTGTAGAAAAGAAGTCGCCGAGGCGAATTCTCAACTGACTAGAGTAGCCACGGGCAACTGGTTTACTCAGGACAGCTTCACTGGAGCGGCTGTCCGTAAAGCCAGCAGCACACCAGGCGATATCACAAGCGATCAGGGCCGACCGTTTCGGTGCCTGTCGGCGGTTTAGTTAATGGGAAAATGCATTATAACTACTGCCGATAGGCGCCGGTAGCACTGTCGGACTTTCTGTGCGGTCGGCACTGATCGCCACCGAGAAAATGGGCTGTTGACGTCAGGTGTGCGCTGGAGAGCGATGCGTGGAATCTTCTCGACAGCGATGATCGCCCAAAACCAACCAATACCAAAGCCGATATCGCCTCGTCTGCGGTGGCTGGCGAGAAGATCGGTGGCGATTAGATCGCTTGCGATATCGCCTGGCGTGCTGCTGGTTTAAAATGCTACAAACCATCGGAAAGTGACTTACCTGTATGTATTTACCATCTGAAGGTTACCTTCATATCATGCGAACTCTCCGTCAAAGCCCGAATCTGACGATATTACGATCAAGACCCTTGTGTTTGGAATCAATACCTGTGCTCGGGTCCTTTGTTGGACAAAGAGTGAATGCCTTATCGCACGAAATGAATTCGTTGGACCAATGGCCTATGTGAACTTGAACTTGAAAATGGATACTCTGAACTAGATTTAATACCTATGTCACGAGTTTTTGATAATGGGACTCTCCGTTTACACACGGATCGGATTTAGCCCCTGTGTTAAATCGGCCTGAGAGTCACCCACGAACTTTACTGCTAATTTCTCTCCGCCCTCTGCAAGTGATCACCCGCTATCTCACTAGGAGTTGGTTTTTCGCATGGCTTAATATCTTGAGAGTTCTTTTTATAAGGTTATCACGTTCGCTTAAGTGGTTTTGAAATCTTGTAGACGGGAGTCACCAGGAAAGGTAAGCGGATGACGTCAGTTGTGATTTTTTAAACTGGGTGTCACCTCATAAGGTAAGCTTGAAGTTATTCGTGACATTTATCAATACCGTCGGATAGAGGTAAGATTGTTTGAGTATTAATTTTTAGTATTAAGCTTAGCGCACATGTCCGACAAAACTCAATGCGTTAGGGGTGTCTGTTAAAATCGACTGTCCTGTCCGAATGACGAGTTGACAGCGTTGGGTCAGTCGACTTTAAAAACACCCCTAACGGATCGAGTTTTGTCGGACATGTGCGCTAAGCCTAAAGGCGGTGACAGACTAGTGCGTACGCGACGCGGAGCGACGCGTTTTCTTTTGTGTTTTTGCGCTCCACTGCACATGGTGCTCAGTAGTGCCTGAAAACACAAAAGAAAACGCTTAGCTCCGCGCCGCGTCGCGCTAGTCTGTCACCGGCTTTACTGGCGTTCCGCAGCCGGTGTCATGGCTGACCAGCTTTGGCTAACACCATGAAAGAGCTATAATCTATTTTCAAGTCAGTGTTGTGCAACACCACTACCTCTTGGTAAATGTGATCTGGTCACATTCCTGAGTTTAACCTTTGGCCAGTTCAATGTGAAAAACACTTGTCTGCCAAATGTAGGTGATCCGCTGGCTGTGATTTTTCGTCGTAAACTCGTCGTGGACCTTCCATGAGCTTGTCGTAAACGAATAGCAAACGTAAACCTAGGCAGTGGATTGCCCTAAAAACTCAGATTGGCGTCGTATGAACATGGCGTTTGCTTTTTTTCCAGGGTTAAAAATGTCCCCCACGAGACCCCACAACGTCCCTGGCTGGTTCGATGCCTTTAGGGATGGCGACTGGAGCACGTATTACGACCCAATCAGAACTCCAGCCATCGCCGACTACAAAGTGGTTTGTGTCGTCTATGCCTGGGGCATTCTGGCCTTCGCAAGCTTTTTCGTGGTTCTTGGCACCAGGAGGGACGAGGTAAGTTGCTTCAGGACAATGTACACTGGTGGACAGAAATATTAGGACACTTTCAAAGTCATTTTTCTGTTTTGCTTCAGTACATGTACACTGTTCTGAATTCGAACAGCCAATTTTGAATTTGAAATCTCGATCTATCAAAAGAGTCGGCCGGTGAATTTATAGTGTGGTACTCTCTCCGTTTACACCGGATGCAGTTGTTGCTGACCATTACTTCGTTTTTTCAGCTGCTCCAGACAGTATTTCGGATGGCTTTGTCAGGAAATGTAGGATTTGTCGTTCTGTGTAAGTTTTCAAAACTTGTTTCACTTGTTGGGCAGCCAAATGGAATTTTTTTGAAACGTCAATGCAACATCCTGTGCTTAAGCCTTCTTTCGGCTAAGACCATTTAGCAACAGTAGTCGAATAGGCCGACCTTCGATTATAACATGGCAGTCGACGTCATAATCATATCCGAGCCTGCCTGACTGTGATGAATCTTCACTTTACAGTGGCGATGGTTGCATCCGATTGGCTGACGGCGAGCGGTCACGTGGTGTCGTATTACGGTCTGACAAGTGATCAGAAAGTCGACGCGGACATCGGCGTCCATGTTGGATTGAGCAGTGTGAATGTCACTCTGCGAGGTAAGGCAAAATTCTCCGTAAGGCACTATCCTTAACTTGTTTCATTGAAGCCATTTGGCTAATGGTTACCAGAGAATCCAAAGGCCCTCAGATCCGTGGCTATCAATTCTGTAGGTACCTACATGTACATGTACAGCTGGATACATAATCCCCTTTCGAAAGTCAGTTTTAAGGGACAAAATGTACAGTCAGTGCCGCCAATGCACGTAGCGATTGTATAATTTTCAGGCCTACCCTAGGCCTGACTTTTGAACGGGGTCTAAAGCAAGATGCCGTACCCTGTAGGTGATTGCCAATATTACTAGCTTTTGGATGATTTTATATGCCACCAAACTTAGTCGGTCTTTTTCTCCTTCATTTCAGGAAACTTTCTCAACCAAAGTGGTGATTTCTTCTTCAACGACAAAATATCTTGGTGGGAGGGTAAGGATAGTTTCCGTTCACAAAAATATGTTTATTGCTAATATCGCAGTATTGTTGTAAGGTCACAGAGACATGGCTTTGTCACTGGGTTCTACATGTAGCTTTTCCAACATTATCATATCAAAAGCGTCAATGCCAGGAGGCCTCGATTCAAAGACATCAAGAACCTGCTGTGTGTCAGCAATACCTACCATCACCGACAGGAGAAGCTGGACCCCGGAATGCCAGAACTCGGTGGACCTTACAACTGCGATTTTGGTGTATGTTCCAAGTCTTCAACAATGTGGTGTCCATCAGTAGGCTCCGTTAGCTGGCGTTGGCCGTATCCTACGAAAATATGCAAACTTCTATTCCTTTGCTACCCTAACCCATGTTTGTACATCCTCTCTCGTCTTGTAATTCTCTTTTGCCGATACTTATTGGGAACCAGATTTGGAATACTGTTACAAGTACAAGTACAAGTAGGCATATACTGCAAGTAAAACCTCCCTTCATTCTTTTAGTACACCAAGCGGAACATGAATACGACCTCGCCCTGTCCAAAGGCCCTCCCATCCCCCTGATGGAAGCAGAAGAGACCTTTGGTATCGGGTTCGACCAGTTTGATATCAACAAATCTCTGGAGCTGCGGACGGCCGGGTACTACACCTACGTTCTGATGTGGTAAGCACGAACGATTATTATGCATTGATGTAGGTCAGGAGTGCAGTGCTAGTGTGACGTTTTCTTGTGTTCAACTTAACTCAACTTTTCCATAGACTGGCCGTTAGAGGGAGCATCATGACTTTTCAATTATAGGGAACACAGAGAAATCTGCCACACTTGTTTCGTCGTGTACCCATAAAATAGCGAGATTTCGCAAATCTGACGAAACACCAAGTACGAAATACGAAATTCAACTTCATTCCCAGGACCTAATGTATTTCTGGAGATGGTTGCTACCACAAAATGTCCCTGCTGCCGGTGCGTCTTTTAGCATATCATGTAAGACAGCAACCTCGTCCCCAGGGGTAGAGTTCGCTCAGACAACCTCGGACCACTCGCTCACTAACCCCTGGAATCAGCTTCGGTTGCAAATCCAGGAATCTTGGACTAAGTATAGGTGGCAGCACGAGTCAAAATAATCATTTTGAAATACTAACCAGTGTTTTTTAAAATTCTTTTTACAAAAAATCATCAAACCTGGATATAGATAACCTTCTGGTTTGATCCAAAATATTTTGAAAATTTCTTTCGGTATATTCTTCGATATATTTGACGGTTTCCCGTCAACCAATCACGTGCGTTAAATCCAAAGCTGATGCCAGGGGTTAGTGACGCGACCGCCATATTGTCAGAAAGCGAACGACCCCTGGGAACGAGGTTGGTAAGACAGAGAGAGTTATGGTGCATCTTGATTTTTTAAATTTCCACTTCATATCTACGAAATCGATACGAAAGATAAATTTCAAAGTTTAATACATGTATACACTGTAACTCTATCGGTCTAACGTCATACGGAAGACGCTCTTGCAGCAGGCGATATTTGTCAGTGCGTTGGTGCCAACCATTTCCTGAAATACATTACGTCAAACCATGGAAGTGAAGTCCAATTTCGTATTTCGGCGTACTTCGTGTTTCGTCAGATTTGTGAAACTTCACACAGCTAATGACGGAAAATTCTGAGAAACGGGAACACCGTGGAATTACAACTGTGTTAAAGGACACCCTGAGTTATCCTGACTGTAAGGGTCAAATATATTAGAATTTCTTTTTCTCTTCAGTTTTGGCCTCGCAAGTTGGATCGTCACCAACGTCATGAAATACATCCTCATTTGGGAAACAGCCATCATGTTCATCTTGAGTGGCGTCGTCTTTCTCTTGGCCAACCTCTGCTACTACACCGCACAACCTCGTGACCCTATCGTAATCCATGTTGAGGGGGCGAGGTTACAGCTCACGTTCGGCTACTGCTTCTATCTGAACCTTGCAGCAGGTAAAAATTAGCGCCAATAAATAATTACTAATTTTCAGGCCATGTACATGTAACTTGGACGCTATCTCTTGATGTGTCTCGATTGAAAGGCTGAGCTTGAATACAGTGGCGCCGCCAAACAGGGCGGTAGTCTATCATGTTCTGGAGGTACTTCGAAGAGCGTTTGCACTAATCTGTAGACCACTAGGCCTAATGCGGCAATGTGGGGTTTGTATTCAGGAAGTTCAGCTTTAACACTATGATTCTACTTTATTAGGTATCATCTCTCTGATCGTGGGTATCGTCCTGTATGTCGTCGGGAGAGCTGCACCAGACAAAGTGGTTCTCTTTTTCGATATAACCAATGAAAATGTGCTGATGGTAGTGAAAGCGAGGCAGACAGGAAGAGTGCAGGATTACCAGGAAGAAGAACAAGAACTTCGGGTAGGGCGCAAAATTGTCTTTGGGAATACGTGACTGTCTGTTAGATTCCGTGGCTGTGAACGCTGAAATGGTGTCAGCCTAATGTTGGCCCATTGGGCCTGAATTTAGCTTAAATGTAGGCCTACACCCGCACACAAGGCTCATTTTACAGAATAGTCGGATGTAACCTTCTACTTTCAGCCCGTGAGCCTCGCAAACACTACTATATTCGAGGTCGACGACCACAACAAAGATGGTGGCGACGAGAGAGAAGTGGAAACTGATATAGATGCCAATGGAGAACCCAATTCAAGGCCGAGGAGTGTGGAATTCGATGCGTTTCGACAGATCAGCATTTAGTTGGTGTAGCGGGCCAGAAACAAAGACATTCGTTGTTGGATTTACGCTGGAGGCATGATCTGGATAATCTCAAAAACTGGGATGTTATCCTTTTATTCCTGTAGACATCCTGCGAAAGTCGGCCATGATGACAGGTCAGAAGGGGTAAACAAACCTGGACCTAGCGCATTGAACGGACGGTAAGCACAGGAGTCAGCTGTTCAAATGCACTAGGCCAAAGTTAGTTTACCCCTTCTGACCTGTCATGGCCGACTTTCGCAGGATGTCGATATTGAGACCACGAGAGTAGGTAGTCCCCACTGTAGATTGGTTCACGAATGCACACGTCCTCTTGGACTTTCACTTGACAAGGGTCTGTTTGATGAGATCAAGGAAACTTTCGCCCGCTGCCCGCTGGTCTTTTGGCATGTGGATTCAGAACGCTGCGCTGCGCCCGTGTTGAACACCTGATAAGACAGGAGGCCCATGGGCCTTGCGCTCAGCTGACTATGACCTGCCAACTCGAGAGGTTGTTGAAACAGGGGAAAGGAGAGACAAGTACGAATAGTTCAACTTTTAATGGTTAGCAAGCAAATAGCTTTTGTGCAGTACGGTAATATTGCACATGTGAGGGCTGATTAGGTCACTTTCAACATGTTATATGACATTGTAATTGTACAACTCTTGCTTGTAATATCTTTGTTGTAACCATTGGTTTTAATGGTCCCTACATTGTCAATTTAGGGACCATCTTGATATCACTGGGTAGGTAGGAAATTTGTATTTCTATCTATCTTCTTCCACACTCAATTGGCACACGATTCCAAGAAAACCATTCAATTACTGCAAAATCAAGTAGTACCATCATATAGTCAATATTTGTATGCAGGTCTGAAAGGTTAGATAGTTTTAAAACAATTAACTTACGGTGGTTTTTGAAGACTGTTTTATCCTGAAGTGATGAAGTTAAATATTTGCCTCATTTTCTTTGTTTGNCAGTCTCCTCCCCGCCCAGCCCCCTTCCCAGCCTGGACCCTTCCCTGCCTCACCCCGCCCTTGCCCGCCCCGCCCCGCCCCTGCCCCTCATTTGTCTGCCCTTCCTCTCTATCTGCCTACCCTTCATGTGTCCTTCACCAGGAAGACATTCACAGGAGGAACCCCAAGAACCTGACTGCTGTGCCACAGAGTCACACCCCTCCTTGCCCTTTCTTCATTCAATTTCCATTTTCTGATGTAGGGACCATCAAATTTGCTGTCAAGCAAAGTTCACAGTTCTAGTATTTCAGATGTGTTTTGTATCAAAATGTGATTGAAAAAAAAGAGAAACTCTGATCTGACAGGACAGCCCTCGTTCTTCTGACATGTCTGATGTGCAGCTTTGATAGTAGGCCTGTATTGTATAATTGTTTGCTAGGCCTAGGCCTAAGTAGGCCTGTATTGTATAATCGTTTGTTAGGCCTAGGCCTAAGTATTTCCTTCTCGGTGATTGAAAATACAAGCATGTTTCATTTGTGGAAACAAGGTTCCAATTGACATGATCCAAAGGCCTTCATCATGACATACAGGCCACTCATGCACAGTGTGACAATCAACTTCATTTCAACATGTTCATGACTTCTTTGATGTTGACGTGAATAAATATCCTGCTAAGATTGTTTCGTTCTCTTCAGACCTTTATTTCTTTGCCCACTTCTCCGCTGAGAGATCAAGGACTTCTCAGCAGGCCCGAGGCCTAGGCTACATCAGTCTTAGGAAAATAAATTAATCCTGGCCAACTTAGAGGACATCACAAAGATATCTGTACAACTAGCCCTAGCGGTAGCTTCGGAAACCAATATGGTGGGCGTGGGAACGAGGCTGGAAGGAAGTAGAATTGGTGCCCATGCGCAGTCTATTTGGAAACTGAATTTGAAAATTAAAAATTTTAATTTTTGTAACGTTACAAAATCTCTCCAGTGGTGAGATTTTGTAACATTACTTTTAGCAATGAGAGACTTTGTTACGTTACAAA
>NMRB01000731.1:81115-94957 GCA_002633025.1 Notospermus geniculatus
GGACATTTTTTGGAGGGACCGAAAATAGCTTCCGTCCGAAAATTAAGGTGTTTTTTCCTATTCGCCAGGCTTATTTTCGATTTATTTGATGGACCCAGGACATTTTTTGGACGGACCGAACTGGGTTTGGGCGAAAAACTTTGGGTGAGGAGACACTTTTGACAGGAGGTACCAAACGTTTCCACGCCTCCTGCCGACTTTGTAACGTTACAAAATCTCTCCAGTGGTGAGATTTTGTAGCGTTACAAAATCTCTCCAGTGGTGAGATTTTGTAACATTACTTTTAGCAATGAGAGATTTTGTAACGTTACAAAATCTCTCCAGTGGTGAGATTTTGTAACATTACTTTTAGCAATGAGAGACTTGTTACGTTACAAAATCTCTCCAGTGGTGAGATTTTGTAACATTACTTTTAGCAATGAGATACTTTGTTTCGTTACAAAATCTCTCCAGTGGTGAGATTTTGTAACATTACTTTTAACAATGAGAGACTTTGTAATGTTACAAAATCTCTCCAGTGGTGAGATTTTATAACGTTACAAAATCTCTCCAGTGGTGAGATTTTGTAACATTACTTTTAGCAATGAGAGACTTTGTAACGTTACAAAATCTCTCCAGTGGTGAGAATTGTTACGTTACAAAATCTCTCCAGTGGTGAGATTTTGTAACATTACTTTTAGCAATGAGAGACTTTGTAATGTTACAAAATCTCTCCAGTGCTGAGATTTTGTAACGTTACAAAATCTCTCCAGTGGCGAGATTTTGTAACATTACTTTTAGCAATGAGAGACTTTGTTTCGTTACAAAATCTCTCCAGTGGCGAGATTTTGTAACATTACTTTTAGCAATGAGAGAATTTGTTTAACGTTACAAAATCTCTCCAGTGGTGAGATTTTGTAACGTTACAAAATCTCTCCAGTGGTGAGATTTTGTAACATTACTTTTAGCAATGCGAGACTTTGTTACGTTACAAAATCTATCCAGTGGTGAGATTTTGTAACATTTGTAACATTTTTCCATTTGAAAGGCTTAATGGCTTTTTGGGACGTCGACGACGGACGCTGCACCAGCGTAAGAGCTCACCATAGGCGAGCCAAAAAACCAACACAAACACGGTTATTCCAGCAAAATGGTCAAAATTTATGACATGACGTAGAAACATCTACATGTAGTTAACATGAATATTGAGGTAACAATAGTCAGACTCGTACTGGTTCCCTGATCCCTCAATCTCCAAAACCATAAGATGGGAAACCAGTTACTTCAAAATTGTTCACTGTTTTTTGTCTTGTTTTTTTCGCTTTGCCTCTTAGGAGAATCTATATTTTTAAAGACATTTCTTTAAAAGTCACGCTCAAATCTGAGCTTGACTGTGGAACAGAATTTCATTGGATCCAAATTTTTACCGAATACTGTTCCCATATCCACCTTGAGCCCCTGAAGTTGGGAAGGTGTGCCTCTCAAATTCTATTTCAAAAGCGGTCTGTAGTTGACTTGACCAATATAATCAACCTCGTACCCGGATTGTCTCTGATTGGTTAGTCTATAAATAGGAATGACGGCATTATAGTTGAATTTGAATGTGAAATTTAGTTGACCACAACGCAGCATCGATTTCGAATGGAAGAATCCATGGTGGCCTATTTTGGTGTGCGCGAGACTGTTTGCCGTTCGGAAAGAGAATTTGAAATGGACACCATGACAACTTCCGGGGCTCAAGGGTAGAGACGGGAATTATGAAGAGTTGGTAGGAGAAATTAATGTCCAGTGAAGCGTGCCTAAATACATCAGTCAGCTGCCACTAAGTTCAACAATAATAAGACACATACATGTTACTGTGACAAGCTACAGGAAAGGAAGATGTGTATTAGGGATAAATTTCGCATATACCCGTGGAGGGTGGCCTGGTTTGCTGGCGATTCTTATGATGAACAAGATGGCAGTCGGGGTGCACCACATCAGGGCGCTTAGTTCCACGATCATTTCCGTTTTCCGACTGTACTACATGTACTTGGATTTGAAATGATATGGCAGGTCTTTTACTGCGGTTTGAACTATATTAAGAGAAAGTTATTATTCAGACTACAAAATATTACAAAGGGACTCACGACTTCCAAGAAAATACCTGTTTCTGTTCCAAACAAACTTGAAATTGCATCCCTTTTACCTTCTTTTCAATATCTCCATAACTTACAAAAATCGAAACTTTAAACTCAGTAAGGCCTAGCTGAATAAAGTTTAACAGATGAGACCCTATAACAATTTCATACCCGTTAACTTTTTGAAGATAATACTGTTAAATGAAGTGTGATCCCAGCTTCGTCGGCGAAAAACATACCACAGAACAAGAATCGGCATAAAAACAACAACCATGTTTTTACACCTACTGAGGGACCCGCTTGACGTTTTATCCCGCCAGGGCGGCGCTGTGAGCGGTTGTTCCAGAGCAAAGCAGTGCATGACGTCGCGTCACGGTGTCCTTGACGCAGTGTAACAGAGACGAAATGTACAACCGCTCACAGCGCCTCTAGTGGCGGTAGTTTGCAGGGTTAGCATTGTAAGGTTGGCTCCTCAGGGTGTACACATCCCCGACGAATTAGCTCGCGATCTTGTGTTGATTTCCTTAGTACGGTATAGTAAATATTTTAGTTTGTGGTGTTACCAAATACATTTCCATTAGAATGTAGGGGTTCTTCATTGTCATTGACGTCACAATGGTCACCTGACTGCAAAGAATCGGCCATCAAATAGTTGGCCGTCAAATAGCCGGCGACGACGTCAAAACTACCACGACATGACATTTTGACGTCATGATCTGTGTGTTGACGCTGTGTTCATGCCGTGACGTCGCTTGACATTCATGGCGGCCAATATGGCGGCATTCTGTCGTCATGGAAATGTGACGTCAGCTGAATAATTTAGCTGTTACTTCAAGACATGCTCCCGCTGAGCACTAGGCCTTGTACAATTTGGAGGGCAAAAAATTCGATTTAATCAGGCTATTTGAAGAGTTACATTAAGAAAGTGTACATTTAGATCCACCAGATATGCAATGACACGAGTGCAGTGGAAATAAAAAATGAAAGGATGAAAATATGTTATGAAATGATCAAACTGAGAACGGCACTCACGAAGAAATTACTAGAAAATCATGGAAAATAGGGAGTTTCCGCCTTGCCTCCGAAATGCCAACGCGAATGCCAAACCCATTGTTCGATGCCACGAAGAGAGCACCGAGCAAAAAGACAGACGTTCGCGATAGCGTTTCGGGGGCTTTGCGAAAACTCTGTAATAAGGAGTTTTCGCAAGCCCCAACGCGAACGCCAAACCTATTGTTCGATGCCACGAAGAGAGCTCCGAACAAAAGGATAGACGTTCGCGTCGGCGTTTCGGGGGCTCTGCGAAAACTCTGTAATGACACAATTAAACCCGTAACCAGCGCAACGCCCCATCCCAAAACATTTTTTCGATATTTAAATAATGTTAAATAGGTAGTTTCATTTTATACGTACAGATGATTACCAATGGAAGTGCATACATCTACATGTAGTACATGTATTAACAAGCAGGAAAGTTGATACTTTCAATGAAACTATTATTGGTGGTCACAGCTCAAAAAGCCAGCGTGAACGCGGAGAAAGCCGGGATTTAAGTCTAGGTGTTACTATAGCCGTGGTTACACTACATAAAAATACCCGTGTTTTTCCAGACCCGTGTAAAACACGTGTGTACGAAAATCCCGGCGAGAGGTCACACTACCACACTATAGTTAAGTAGCCCGGCGACAGTTGCGCTGCAAACATGACTCTTCGGTCATTTCTGAACTGGCACACATTGTCGGAGGCGCGAAAACGACGTCAATTAATGGCTGCGCCATCTGTCGCCGTGCGAAGAACTAACGAAAACACGGGGATTTCGAAAAGCACGGCGAGATTGCCGTGTCTCAAAACCCGTGTTTTTCAGACACGGGTTTCTTGAAGCCCGGCAATTCATAGGTGTGACCGCAAAAAACCCGGGGATTTTATGTAGTGTAACAACGGCTACAGNTATTTGAAGAGTTACATTAAGAAAGTGTACATTTAGATCCACCAGATATGCAATGACACGAGTGCAGTGGAAATAAACAATGAAAGGATGAAAATATGTTATGAAATGATCAAACTGAGAACGGCACTCACGAAGAAATTACTAGAAAATCATGGAAAATAGGGAGTTTCCGCCTTGCCTCCGAAATGCCAACGCGAATGCCAAACCCATTGTTCGATGCCACGAAGAGAGCACCGAGCAAAAAGACAGACGTTCGCGATAGCGTTTCGGGGGCTTTGCGAAAACTCTGTAATAAGGAGTTTTCGCAAAGCCCCCGAAACGCCAACGCGAACGCCAAACCTATTGTTCGATGCCACGAAGAGAGCTCCGAACAAAAGGATAGACGTTCGCGTCGGCGTTTCGGGGGCTCTGTGCGAAAACTCTGTAATGACACAATTAAACCCGTAACCAGCGCAACGCCCCATCCCAAAACATTTTTCAATATTCAAATAATGTTAAATAGGTAGTTTCATTTTATACGTAGGCCCTAGAGATGATTACCAATGGAAGTGCATACATCTACGTCATGTAGTACATGTATTAACAAGCAGGAAAGTTGATACTTTCAATGAAACTGTTATTGGTGGTCACAGCTCAAAAAGCCGGCGTGAACGCGGAGAAAGCCGGGATTTAAGTCTAAGTGTTACTATAGCCGTGGTTGCACTACATAAAAATACCCGTGTTTTTCCAGACCCGTGTAAAACACGTGTGTACGAAAATCCCGGCGAGAGGTCACACTACCACACTATAGTTAAGTAGCCCGGCGACAGTTGCGCTGCAAACATGACTCTTCGGTCATTTCTGAACTGGCACACATTGTCGGATGCGCGAAAACGACGTCAATTAATGGCTGCGCCATCTGTCGCCGTGCGAAGAACTAACGAAAACACGGGGATTTCGAAAAGCACGGCGAGATTGCCGTGTCTCAAAAACCCGTGTTTTTCAGTCACGGGTTTCTTGAAGCCCGGCAATTCATAGGTGTGACCGCAAAAAACCCGGGGATTTTATGTAGTGTAACCACGGCTACAGTATTGTTCTAGTGGATTAGGCCTTTGTGAAGGATTACATGTATATCGCTAACACACCATCATAACAATGCATGACTTGTGTATTGAGGACTTCATCTCTCAGGGCTTTCTCTGCTGGTACCCATATTCATAAAACAACTTAAGTCTAAGTTTGGGACTTATCCTTTGTTCAACACAAAAGATAAGTATCACACTTCGACTTAAGTAGGTTTTTGAATATGGATCCAGGAGGCCTGTCGAGTGCCAAATCGTGGACGTATAAGGCTGACCCTAACAATACCCTTTCCCATCAGCCAATCATTCTCCTCCTTAGTGAGTAGGGCCTAACAGGTGTTCTGATTGGTTCCCACGTTCTTGCACTGGACAGTGGGGCCAGTGTAGGCCTGCACAATTTTTCCACACCAGGTACCGTATGTCATGCAGCGAGTCCTAGATTTGCCGTACTGAACCCAGGCCTCCCACCAGCTTCGAAACAAATTATTGTAGGAATTATAGGAACAATTTGCCAAAATTATAGGAAAAATATAGGAATTTTAACATGAAGATACGAGTATACCGTACTGATCTTATAATCTCCCTTCCTCAGCTGACTAATCATTCAGTTTTCTTCAATTTCTTTGATGTAAGCCTAGGAAAACTATGTCTAGGAAAACTCGTCCCCAGAAAATTAGTCTCCGGAAAACTTGTCCCTGAGGAAAATTCGTCCCCGAGGAAAAATGGTCCCCAAAAATTCGTTCCCAGAAAATTAGTCACTGGAAAATTCGTCCCAAAGGATGATTCATAGTCCCAACAGGCGCAGATCCAGGATTTTTGGCAGAGGGAAGTCAGGTCCCCCGAGGGCAGTCGTTGCTTGCAGGCTGGCGCCGAAGATGCTTGGACCGATGGGGGGCCTGGGGGCCTCCCCCAGAAAATTTTGGAATCTAGAAGGCCATAGACGCGATTTCCTGGCATCTCAGTATCAAAAGAATTCTTGCGGTTTTTTTGCTTATTATATCGCAAATTATTGAGAAAAAAAACAATTGGTGGTGGCGAGGGGGGGATCACGACCACCACTGAACCCCCCTCTCGATCCGCGCCTGCCCAAAGGAAAAGAGAAAGAAGACAACACATTACAAAGGAGGACAGGTGTAACTCCCTTCCCCCTCATAAAATCAGTTTAACGTAGTTTAAAGGCTAAAATACACTTGTCCACTTTTGGACAGACTGGAAATATAGGAATTATAGGACAAAATTGAAGAAATATAGGAATTATAGGAATATAGGAATTATAGGAGCGAAATCTTAAAAATATAGGAAATATAGGAATTATAGGAACAGTGGGAGGCCTGTGAACCACGTACTCTGGCGGAAGGGTTCAACAATCTGGCCTAACTGCCCGATATAGGCCTACTTTTTTGGCTGTGACCCTTAACATGCTTAAGGAAAAAATAAACCGTCACCAAAATAAGTAGCATCCATATGACAATGTAAATGAAATGACCACAATTCCTGCAATGCCGATTTACATAATTATGGATAATATTTGATTATTTACAGTCTAAACTAGATATCGTAGATTTATTAAATTATAGTATTTTGGATGCAAAAACTGGAACAAAACAATATAGTGGAATGTTGACAAAGAATTCAAATTCAATTTACACTTTACAAATACCAGGTTTATAGGCTGTTCCAAAGAAACTCGTCAATGTGTTTTTTAGCAGCAAAGTGGAGTTTGCCCTTATCAGAGAAGTCACTGGTAGAACTAGGCCTACACGTGTAAACTCCACAGCTTAGGTAGGTTTTCCATAAAAACTAATAATCTAGAAATAGGAACGTCGAAAGTGCCATCGATACCGCTAGGGCGATCAGGTATTTTGGAACAACCTATAAAGAAATGCCAGCTCATCATAAATATCATTTACACATAGAAAAAACACACAATAGTCGAACATTTCTCGTAACTATGATATTAAATAGAGGTTCGTCTATGATCATTTGTAAGATTATACGTACACGTACATTCATATCCATAACGTATTGTTCATAGAGAACAGTGGAATAGCTTGGGTTGATCGCTGAAATTCAGTCCTACCCGGCCTCTGTCGGCTCTCGAAGTAGACTGGTTCTGTACCTTTTTACGTGGGTTTTTCAGGGTTGGATGAGGACACCAGTTAAGGAAGCACGGTACTGCCACTTTTTCCCGGCAGCCGGCGCCACCGCGCCACTCTCCAACCCAAGGGACTAACTACGTTTCGGCGAATGACCCGATTTGCTGCGTACATTTTGTAATGGATTTTTGTAGTTCGTTTTGCTGCCACTAGGTGGCTCCCTCCACGTCGGCAGTCAAATAACGCATTAGAGATCCGATACCGTGCTCTTTTAACCTACCGAACCACACAGAGGCTTTGTGGGTAAGGTGAATGAACTGGTTTTCAAGACTGCAGAAGCATCATGCACCCAGACGTCACAGTGCATTTCATGACGCATTCTGTTGTGGTCTTAGTTACATGCATTTCTCAAACATTGACCACGATGGATAGGAGTCAGTTACTGACAACTTCGATTTTCAACCCAAGATGTTCCATGTTACATAATCTTGCTGATATGGCACGATGCATGCATGGCTCAATAGATGGCAGTACTAGTCACTAACACAACTTGAAATAATACAGTGTCTGCTAACTTAAAGGGGATCTGCCTTAGAGAATTTAGATCCTCACAGCTAACACCATATGATACTCTTAATGGGGAATGGGACTATAGGCCTAATGACAGGTTACAGACGCAAGGTCATGATGAACATATAGATGGATTTTAGATATACTGTGCAAATATGACTGACAGAGGAGTTCCCCTTCAAGTTAGCCTTACTCTTGCTAAAATGTGTTTTAAACTGCGACGATATTTACTACAGAAACGTTGTACCAGAGTGTACGATCCTAATGTACATGTATATGTATATCAATATAGTAATTTGTCAGTTTGGTACACAATGTATTATAGTGACTTTCTTTAAATTCGGGTCTGTTGTTGCATATGACCAGGTTCTACAAAGGACCCACGGTTTCTGTATTGCGTGTTCTACAAATATGCTATAAATAGTATCAAACAGACATTTACCAATTATATGCTGTGACACACGAACAAATGGAAGATTTTCGACGATTCATTTAACGGGTTTGCAGGGAAAAGGTGAAAGCCTGCAGTTAAAGGTGAATGGCCAATTATTGTCATCTAAGATGGCATTTGGGACACACTGTATGAGGTGACCTGATGCTGTCATAATGACTAGAAGAAATTGACATAACTTTAAGTTGTCCTCAGTAGTGAGGGTGTAAAACGGGAGGGCACGGAGTGAGTACAGTGGAATCTCCTCCACAGAGGTTCTTCACTGACGTCACAACGGTCACGTGATTGTAAAGAATCGGCCATATTGACCGTCAAATGGCCGGCGACGACGTTAAAACTATCACGTCATGACATTCTGACGTCACGATCTGTGTGTTGACGCTTTGTTAATGCCGTGACGTCGCTTGACATTTTGATGGCGGCATCGTGTCGTCATGGAAATGTGACGTCACGTGAAGAACCTCTATAGCAGACAGCTCACTAGTAAGGACACCGAAGTTCACTCCCTAAGAGGTCAATTCCATTACTTTCACCTTTATAATCAAGACAGGTGTCACCGAATGACAACATTATCAGTCCTAAAGATCCTCGAGAGAGTAGGCCTACTGTGATAAAAACCCAGAAAATGAATTACAAAAAGCTTCCATTCTTTTTATTTTCCCGCATCTTCGTTAGCCACAGCTGGCGAATCAGAAGGCAACTCAGCTACTTCGTTATTGTCATTCAAATCAGACGCTGCAGAGACATCCTCATCCGTCACACTTTTTCTGGGACTCCCTGTAGCATTCTTGTGTTCAGTCCTGGCCCTGGCGTTCTCGCGGAAGGTTAATTTTTGGGTTTCAATCTGGAAAAGAGCAGCGAGGAGGTTCAATGCAGGAGGAAACAGGAGAGGGCTGTTCAAGAGAAGCACCATCTTTGTCAAATGAAGGATGGCAAGACATTGGGTAAGACAGGATTCACAAGACCGCTGGAAGTCGAAAAAGCATTTCTTAACTATAAGAAAGAACAATAGCGTCCTCTTTGTAATGAACATGATGTATAGTGGGGAGCGTTGACCATCTTTTGGGTTGGATTTTGGCTCGTCAGCCCTTCCCTTTTTAAACCATAATATCTTATGCCGGTGTAACAGGGATCAACGTCCTAGGGATGTAAGTCCGCATGGATTTGTTAATTAGTGTTGGCCAGGGTCAGTGACAAAGTCCTTCGCAAACGAAAACTGCGGGCTGATCGGGCAGCAGTGCAGTTACCAAGGGAGAACTAGAAATCGTGGCTGTTCTGTGGTTTGTAATAGTCTGTCGAAGACCCTGGCTGAAAAAAGATGTTGAGATGAACGGTGCATACATATCATCATCTACAGTGCGTTTTTCAGCTTTGTGACGAAATCATGCATGAGGGTGTTAGAAGACGTTAGCTGCTTTGGCTACACTAGAAGCAAATCCTAAATCACAGCTCACTTTACCGGCAAGTATCTGTTCACAGTTTCCTTGGCAACTACATGTGTAGGCCTACTGATGTGCAGTACTGTCTACATTGTGATATTGAGTGCAGGTCCTCAGAATCTCCAACATAAACGTCATTCAATTGGCAGAGTGTTTCAAGAAAGCTGATCCAGGACAGTAGGCCTACTCGCTCGATGTCTTGTTCATCTATAGGAGCAGTCAGCCTCGCCTGTCGCCAAAAGATGGCAGAAAAGTTCTAGCGGACCAATACAAAAGAGCATTCTCCTGATTGGTGCTCAGCCGCCCATGAATGGGTCCGCTAGGCACTAAATTGGGCCGCAGTGACACCTATTGGTCAACAGACTGACAGCTCGACGTATTGTCAGAGTATTAGAGAGGTTAAGATGCGCCCCGAGAACGAGAACGTGGTGACAAGAGAATGGGACTTGTATCACAAAACCATCTGGAGGTAACTCAGATTGTTTTTCACAGTAACAGTGGCGGATGTCTTCCAATGAAGAACACACCGTTCTAAAAGCTGGATTCTTGCTATTAGAGAAGTTACAGGCATGCCACAAAGTCACCACGTTCTCGTTCTCGTTCTCGGAGTAAAATCTTAACCTCTCTATTGTTCTGAAACGTGCAGCAGAACGATTAAAAAGAAGGGTGGCTTTTCTATGAAAATAATGTGTGTTTGCATTCTTGCATTCTTCAGTGTAATGACATTGTTTTTATGGAGCAAACTGTATGAAATAAAGGATTTTTTCTAAAGATAATGTGTGCATTCCTTACAGTGTAAGGAAAAGATCGGACATACACTCTTGGTATTTAAGCTCGTCAAGTTCGTCTGGGCTGAAGTCATCCTAGGAAAGATAGAAGCAGATAACGTATCTCAGTAACAACTTTCTCCACCACAACCAAACTGAGGCCGAATCGGTTAATGTCGTCCTGGGTATAACAGAAATATACCCAGGTTCAATGTCGTCCCACAAAACTATACCATGGGTGCAGTTCGATCTACAAAAGTATGCCCAGCATCATAGTTTTGAGCCTAGACGCAATGATCCCGGAACCCGCCGCAAGGCGGCAGCATAACACGGCGATGGCTTTTGTGGATCACATCAATATGGTTTAGTGTTCCTTTCGCATGGTTGTGATTGTGCGAGGCCAGTTTTCTATGATCGGGCCAAGTTTGAGAGCTCTATTTGCCTGGAATGATTGAGATACCATTAACAGATGTAGGTGATGATTCACGTTGTCTTTGAAGAACTTTGACTTCGCAGGAAATTGCTTTTGAACGAATTAGGTCAAGGATTGATGACGCGCCAGCTTCTGCGTATGATGAGAAATAGGTCGATTTCGTGACGTCATGCATTTTCCAACCAGGCAGGTGTTTGGATGACGTATGAACATTCTGTGCACTCCACACATGGGATCGAGCAACTCGGACATGTTCGCCGATGTGGATAGTCCACGTGGCGTTCGGAGATGCCTTTGTATGGCATGTATGGGGTCTATATATACGGTGTTCAATAAACCCGCTGCTCAGTAAGGTAGCCCTGGTAGGCTAGTTCACATCCAATTTGCAAGCTTCCTCATTTCGTGAGAGGGTGCATTGGCTTTATGCACAATGCACCCTCTCATTCATCAATGCTGTTTGGCGACAGTCCAACCGGTGCCGGGCGGTGTAGGCCCTTATTCATCTGCGTCGATGATGCGATCCTTGTGCCGGTGGCGGGGTACCTGGCATTCAACTTCTATTTCTACAACGATTCTTTTTTTTGAAAAAACACATCAAGTCGATCATCCCACTCTTTTAATCCCAAAATATAAACTGCGCCCTGGTTCCGATAACCCCTGGGTACGAGTTAGGAACGGATCTCGCGTGATCAACAGGACCGCGTGCGATTGTTACTTCTGTCGTATACCTGGGCGGCATGTTCGTGACAAATGGCGTAAATTGAAAACATGTTTTTCGACTTGTCATGCTTGTGGTGCTGTATCCAATCCTGGGTATACTTTTGTAGATCGAACTATACCCAGGGTGTAGTTTTGTGCGACGACATTGAACCTGGGTATACAATGTATTTCTGTTATACCCATGACGACATTAACCGATTCGGCCAAACAGAGTGCCTTTGGACTGGACCACTCCGACAGTCTAGGCCTATTTCACGCCAAGAGAGGAAGTGTCTGGTCAAAATTCCTCACATGGTCTTCATGTGGCTTAGACTAGTCTTAGCTGCATGTAAAGATCTGTTTGTTCATCATAAGCCTTCCTTCCTACACCCACAAGATAGGTAGGCAAACATTTCGAAAGCAGACGAACAAATAATCAAATCTTGCGAATGTTTAGTGAAAATTCCTGTTTCCTGATTTAACAGTAGTCTAGCCAATGACTGGTCGTGGCCCGAAGGGAAAACTTAGAGAATGGGTAAAAACATGGCAGAAACATGTTTGTTGAAGGATTTCTTATCAAAGTGTGACCAAACCGTACGACAGAATTCAAACTTGATGATGCCTATGACAAATAGAAATAAACCAAATCCGTTGGAATGCTGCATTTGGATCAACGATGTCGATGTAAAAAAATGGTGTTGCAAGACGAAACAGGTTCGAGGTGAGTCGGTGTAGGCCTATGCAAGGAGGCGTTGCCATTCGGTTTGAATTCACGTTTCATGCCATGCCAGCCACATATCGAAACTGGTGAGAACACCCAAGGTTTACCAGAGGGGGAATGACTACAAAATTTAACAACTGGGTGGGATTGACGAAAGTACATGTATCTCAGATTAGTATTGTGACAGAAGCGAAGCTATATACAACAACGCAGTTAACAAGTACACTAAAGCTTGATGCACAGGGCTTGGAAATGCTGGATTCATAACAAAAGAGAGACCCAGGCCTGTTTCCAAGTCCACAGGTTAGCAGAAAGCTCGGCTTGTCTAGATGTCATTCACAGATCGTGTACCAAAGCCAAGGTGCTTGTGTACATGTTTCAATCCGGATTCCATACGATTTGAAGGGCACTGATGTGCAAAATAAGGGCACGAGGTTGGTACACGATTCACGAGTGACCAAATATGACATAGAATGGCACCTTTTCTGACGGGACTCCAGGTTTGGCAGCCATCTTGGATGAGTTGCCATGACGATAGTTCATCAACGAATCAGCGATCGCAACACATAAAGCAACACGTAAACTGTCATTTCATTGGTTCAGGCTTGTGGCTCTGTTGGTCCTAGTTGAACCATTGGGTGCGTTCTTGAAGCGAAGGCAGCGTTGAGACATCGAAATCTTATGCAAATGCACTGAACGCACATGTGATTACAGTGTAAGCACACAAGACGGTAAGCAACATGAGCGCCACCTATCAAAGACACAGATAACTACATCCTACGTCACAAACAATCCACAAACGGATCAAAAGTACCGCCTCCTATCGGAGGATCGGGAAAGTTTCACAATGAATCCGTCGACGAAAGAAACACATCCTATCACTAGGTAGGACTACCAGAATGAAAAAGTCACAGACACATTTTCAGCATTTATATCACAAATTTTCGTTCCAATTCCAGAATAGAATTAATACTGCCAGCGGCTCGCACGATCCAGCTCCGTCATTTTCATATTATTAGCATAAATATCCTTATATGAATGTGGTGTCGTCATCTTCGGCCCCAGAGTGACGATTTTGGAACCTTGAAAAAGGCAAGATGGATAAATGCAGGGTATACGATGTCGAATTGTCTTCTTGGAAGCTATTTACAAAAGTGCATTGAATAGATTGAAGCACAGGCAGCGAAATGTTCATTTGAAATATCCCCGCTGTGGTGTGGATAGGTCGATATACCAGTCTACATAGAAAAAGTTATCACAATATTCGAATCTTCAAAGGGCAAATTTTTTCTTCGAACTGGGAGTGTAATGACTATACAGTCAACTTCAAAGTACTTTTGGATCAATAGCATATATTTGCTTCCCACTGGGAAATGATGGATTTTAATAGAAATGAGTCACTACAACTGCCACAGCACAATCACCAGTCATCGCTAAGAGTTAATGGTTCGAAATCGACAGGAGGATGTTCAGAGATCATTTGACCATTTTACGCCTTTAGGCAAAATGTCGTGTGATTGATTGCCGATATCATGATATGTTGATGATATACATTATA
>NMRB01000731.1:95318-157779 GCA_002633025.1 Notospermus geniculatus
GCCTGTCCAATTCGCTAAATAAGATCCTGCATTAGAAGCTAGCTTACTATCTTTTACAGGGAGGGGGCGGATAATTCCTTTGATTCTTGGGGGGGGGGGATACTTCCTTTAACAGCCATCAGACTTGGAAGTGTCCCGAATGTGGAGGGTTAATATTGAGGCCTTGGTATGAAATATCTCTCTACAGGGCATAGCTAATCCGACTAAGTGTATAATATATTAAATTTAGGCCGGATCAAATTTGCATAATCAGTGAGATTAGCTACACAAGTTTGAAATTAAGACATTATCCCACCTCAGGCCTACACACGGAGGAGTTAGGACATTGAGATGGCCGTGCAGAGAAAATGAGAGTCGTTTTTAGGTCCTAAAAAATTTCATTCATTTCTAGATTCCAGAATAGTGATGTTTTTCAGAAAATATTCAGGAAGTCATCATAATCGACTTGAAGGAGGGGTGCAGCTGAATGATTTCAAACCATGCTGCCTGATGAGAGCCCAGTGCTTGTTCCTTCTATTTGCAGGGTTGTCAATGCAGGAGAGGGGCTGAAGGCCTACAGAGGATCCAAGTTTGGGAGAGAGGAGAAAAGTTTGATGGAGCAGTGGAGATCACACTTGTCGTGCAGGTCTGATCATTCCCATAGGTCTACTGGGCTAAGGGGCTATCAGAGGCAAAGGGACAATTCAATTCTGAAACGTTTTTTTTTGTTTGAAATGGTGAATTTGTTCCTGATGGTATGTTTTGAACTCAGTCTAATAGGGGGAGAGGTGGAAGCGAGCTAGGCAGGCCAGGATTGCAGCAAGTTGGGACTGATTGAGTCGGGAAAAAGCTACGTAAATGTAAAATAATTCTTAAAGCTATCTGCTGATGCTTCATCTACTGAGGTCAATAGATTCATTTGAACTTTTTCTTCTCTCAAGCTTAGCATTCTTTTTAGTGAAATCTAAAATTTCTCGATTATTCTGCCTTTCCATACCCTCCCACCACCGTTTTCTCTTGAACAGCCCCTTATCATAGTCTATCCCATTCCTCTCGTATTTTTTCTCCTTGAAGATGTATCCGTAACCCGGTTTATGGTTAATATTCTCGAAGGAATTTATTCTTGATGTTGTATCCCATTCCATTTTGTCATTGAATATTTTCACATTGCCCCCTTGCGGATGATGGTGAGCATTATCTAGTGAACCGATTTTCGATTCCGATGCCCATCGCGGACGATCCGAGTAGATCTGTTTCGTTCCGCCACCAGGTCTATGGGTCGCGTTTTCCAAGGAGCCAATCTTGGGCAGGCTTCTCCATCGAAGTTTCTCATTATAAACTTGCATGTTTCCACCACCGGGGACGTGGTGGACCTTATCCAGCGACCCGACCAACGGTTGTGCCCTCTGTGTCTGTCTGTTATACTGCGCGTTATGGTCGTGGAAGATCATTTTGTCCCCTCCACGTGGCGTATATCCGGTGTTCCGAGCATCAATCCGGGGTGTCACAACATATCGTTCCCGAAAATCTCCAACTTTGATATTCCCACCAGAAGGAACATACGGCAATTTTTCAAGCGACCCGACCTTTGGCTGTGCTCTGGTTGTTCTTTTATGATACTCCGCGCGGGAGTCGTGGAATATTTTAATATTTCCACCACCGGGTTCATGGTTCGCCTTTTCCAAAGACCCAATTTTCGCGGTCGTATCCCATTTCTCGTGAATGTTAGCAACTTTTATGTTCCCCCCACCGGGTTGATGGCCGACGTTATCAAGTGATCCGATTTTCGCTTGTGATTTGTTGACATAGCGACGGTATTCGGAATTGGGGTCGTGGTAGACAAGGTGGTAGGGGTAGTCAGAGACGGGCGTGGGAGCTGATCGTGTTGTAAAGGACATTTTAGTGAGCTCACATCACAAACGAATCACTATCTTCACGACTCTGAAATCTGTCACAAGGCAAGAAATGAAATCCACGTTTCATCGACTGGCACTGAAATCCCAATGTTGGCATTCAAAATCACCCTTCCTCTAGATGAAATCTCCTAGTCGGAATTCCTAAGCAACTTCTGAATGATTCTCTGGTAGAACTTAATGGGTCGAATCTACTGTATTGTCCGAAAAGTCAACACTGATGATTTTAAACTGTTCTTTAAATGGCTCCACACACCACGTCAAGCTTCTTGTCGAAGACATGTCCAACATCGTAGACAGCCGCATCAAGATATGCAAAGAGAAAATGGGCAAAGCATGAGCATGTTTGTAGGATACACCCCTCAGTACAATGACACTGTGTATCTGAATAGGTAGTTAAAATCTGTCCAGTCTGGGACTTGTATTGAGGGGGGTAAAATGACGGAACGAGAAGAACACTTTCTGGACCACCCTGTAGGCCCAGTATTACGAAATGGTCTTTCGTCTACAGGTGTTGTTATGGATCAAAAAACCTCAAGGATTCACTGTTAAAATACAGTAGATTTTACAGAAAGTGCCTGCAGCAGAGTCCCCAGAACTTTTCTTTAGATTTATACCGTAGGTGGTATTCAGGCGCGGATCCACAAGGGGGGGGTGCGGCGCACGCCCCCTTTCGGCCAACAAATCTCTAAAATCGACCGTGAAATTCTGAAATTTGGAGCAAATCATTGAAATTCACCGCAGATTTCAATGTTTCTAGCACAGTGCACCCTCTTTTCCGATATCGTGGGTCCGCCCCTGATATTACTGAAATTAATTTTTGTAACTTTTTCTCCAACTGTGGGAGACTAGAATGGATGCACAAGCATTGTATCCACTCTAAGTGTCGTACGGCTCCGCAAATCTATGGTAATAGGGGACTAGGCCTATCACCAATAAATTTGGCAGGATAGTTCCGAGTACTCTGCTTCAGGCACTTTTCTGTAAAATCTGTACTTTTAACAGTGTCGTCTACGAGTCTACAAGCTATATCTACATGAAGAATATTAGAATAGGAATTTAACTTACCGTGTTTTTCTATCAAGAAAGGTTATCACACGAAAAGACACGCGTCCAAATTGAAAACAAAGTGCCAAAGTGATAATGTCGTTTGTACCTGGTGGAATAGCAACGCAGGTGCGATGGTACAGCACAGGGGACGTTTTCCGGTTCACACGCAGGTGGCAACCCGAGCATTTATCGATAGATCGATAGCAATCAACAATATTCCTAATATAAATCACCCTCATTACAAATATCTCTCATTCTCGGTAGCCTATGGTCGTCGTGATCACCAAGCAAATATGCATATCATATCCATTCAAGTGTAAATGAGACGAAATATGGATATTTAACCAATAGTTAGGAATGTTTGCGAATGACAAGCCATTGGTGGGAGATAAGTTCGTTTAGGATGGCACTAGGCCAAAACACACAAGCTTCGTGCAAGATCAACTTGGCCCTTTGGAGGGCTGGGGCTTTATGAATGGGATATTAAATATGCTATTAGTGTAGGCCTATGGAATAGTTCAAAAGCTTTAAAGTCGGTTGGTAAACTCGTGTTGGGGCTTATATTACGATTCTCTGATTCCTAGGAAAGATTGTGGGCCATAAATTCCAGGTTGCTATAGTGAGTGTGGTCATCAAATGCCCACATCCTCCAACAGCAGGGCTTTGGTCTCAGTCATTCCTCTTCATACACTCCGAAGATGAGCGAGGAAAAAACCCCTGCTGTGGGAGGATGAAATGCCCAAGGCTTTTGGGTTCATCTTGTTTCTGTTTGGAGTTGGGTTGGTCCAGTCCATAATAAATGCTTCCAGAAATTCACATCGTCCATCACATTGCAAGAAAATCTCTTTTTGGAGCTTTACTTCATAGAAGTACAAAAATTAAGGGCGTGGAGCATGAAATGGAAACAGACTATAAACAAAATCCATTATCTAATTTGGTAACAATTTCGCTTCGCTTGTCTAAACAACGCTTTAATGAATGCCTTTGATGTTTTTTCCAATTTTCTCAGCGACTGAGTTTATATTCTAGCAAATTAAACATCAACAGACAGCTATTCATTTTAATGAAATTTCAGGCGAGAACATGCAAAACTATTATTTACACTTGGAAAACATTTTTCGCCACGACTTTGTCAGTGACCTACAGGGGGACAATAATTGTGTTTACCTATGCTCCAAAGGTTGGCTTACTGCACCTAAAGCTTATTACATAGGCCTAGGTATTAGCACGGACTCCAGGGTGGTGGCACCTGATGTCAGAATATTATTTAGAACACTGCTTAGAACACGACATGAAATTCTGCAATCGAGATGAACTCAACACTCCGTTAGTTAAACACTCACTACACTACCCCTAACAGCAGCACACAAATGAATTTCACATATTACAACAAAATGTAAGAGTCAGTGGCTGATATTCATAAAAGCTAGCAAATGCTTTTACTTCAGGTTGTGTAGTACATTTACATTGGACCTCGCTGTACAAATCTCAAGTAAAAGCATTTGCTAACTTTTATGAATACCAACCATGTATTGCATCTTGAGTTAATGGGTCATTGAATAAAGACCAGCAAGGCTTTTACTTCAGATTTGTACAGCATTGCCTAGTGCATTTGTATTGCAAAATTCAAGTAAAAGCATTTACTAATCTTTTATTCGTATGGCCCATTGAAGATAACTCCCCTCCAATGGAAAACAGCAGAATTCCTCAACTTATTAGTAGGAAGTTGGACAATTGAAGTAACTGCTCTCTCGTGTGTTTCTAAGTATTGACAGCGTAGAGTACAGCTGTTGCTTCAACCAACCACGGCCCTACCGATTCGGAGTCGAGACACTGCCTTTTACCACCCACACATCCTGGGGTAATCAGTGGTTCTCAATGCTCGCTCCCCTCGTCGTTGGTAAAAAGTGACGAAGGGTGCGAGCGCTACGAACCCCTGGTATTCCCAGCATGATAGCAGACGGGTTCTTAAACAACTTTCTGTTGTAATATGGAGGTCACAATATGTTGAAATTCACTCGTGTGCAGCATTATTGTTTTACAGCCACACCATGCAACACGTAACACCTAAAAGCGAAAAGCGACGTTAATCCCCTAAAGACTCTCCGAGAGTTGAGGCAAAACTTCCGTACGCGACATGGGGGGAACATGAAATAGGCAACGCCATAGACTGGTTCCCGTCTTTGCCGCTGCACTCTCGTGGCGCTCATTCCAGAACATGAGCGCCGTAGTGCTGCGGCAAAGATGGGAACCGGTCCAGCAACGCCGTTTACTTCCTACAGACAGCCTGGGGCACCTTATTGGAGTTGCGGGTATGAGCACGCTGAAAAAATGTCCCGGGTGCTATCACCACGATGGAAGGACAGTTCAGTGAAAATAAACTTTGGAAAATTAGTCAAAAAATCAGGAAACCCAGTGTCCAGAAAAAAATGAAAATGACCACGCCCAGAAAAAAGACCGTTAGGACACCGTACCAGGTCCACTGGCTCGTACGTCCGTCATCCCGTGTGTAGAATGGAGGTGGGCCAGGGGAAAAGGGTGTAGGCCCGAAGGTATGGATGTATGGCGTAAGGGAAAATTAGTTGCTGACGAGATCACGAACCATTTCGATGTAGATGGGCAGTAATTGAAAGTGATGGAATGTATATATAGCGGTTAATGGCAACGGGGCGTTGAAGCAGAAAGGAGCACCTCCTTCTTGGTGGTAAAAAAACTAACCTGTACTTGCTGTTTTACTGGAAGTATATGATGTATGCCGAGTTATAAGATGGAAAAAAATACATGTAATGTACAACAGAAAAAAAATGAACACGGAAAATCGTATTCAAGGTCACACGCATTGCAGTCTGAAGGTCACACCTTGGAGGAATTTCCTCCAAGGTCACACGCACTGCAGTCTGAAGGTCACACGCATTGCAGTCTGAAGGTCACACGCATTGCATCGCGCACAGCGCACTGAGGGGAACATACAGGCACCAAAATCGCAGTTGTACAAGTCACAGGGGTCTGGCATCCGCGGGGTCCAGCTTCTCCTGTTGGTGATGGTCGGTTTGTGACCACACAGCAGGCTGTTGATATCTTCGAACCGAAGTCCTGACACTGACGCTTTGCTACATGTATGAATGTTGAGGAGCTATTCCTAGTGGCATAGCCAGGTCCCTGTGACCTATAACTGCGATTTTGGTCTAACTACATGTAAGTTAGAATGACAGGGTCCAGTTATCTGCGATGGAAAAAGTGTGAAGGTGTTAATGACAACAACGTGACACTTACAACAGTACTCCCAGAGCCTAACAATGATAATGAATGGACAGATGACATTTTAGTGGTCCTAGTCGAGACATAAAGTGAGACAAGAGGTGATGGAGGAAGGGACACCTACCTTTTTCGCACCGCCACCAGCCTTATGGGTAATGTTGTCTTTGGAACCAACCTTTGACGCCGCCTTCTCCTTGAAGTCCAGTTTATGGGTCTCAATCTGTAAATATACAACGGGGACATTAGTATTGTAGACGAAGTCTGTAGGGTCACCTTCTGAGTAGGTAAGGGGCAGTGATGCCCTTCAACTCGTTGTTGTGGTTGATTAAGTGGACTCCATCTAGAGTGATCCAACTCGCACTTCCAATACCGAAGGTTTGCATGGAGGATTAAATCGAGGACTGATTACGAAATACATAGGGTGTTTAAGACTAAAGGCGGTGACAGACTGGCGCGTAAGCGTTCAACCAATCAGGGAGGCGGTAACACGGACCGGAACACCTACCGACGAATCTGATTGGTGGAACGCCCGCAGGACGCGCTGCGTACGCGCCAGTCTGTCACCGGCTTTAGACGCGCGTAACTTCACTAAATGCAGGCACTTCCACCATGCATTTGACGAAGTTACACAAGTCTAAGGGCCGTATGCACAGAGCTTCCTTGAGTGTGAGGTCGACCTTTAGCTATTGTTTGCAGGGCAGAATACAAAAGATTAAGGTCGACCATACACTTGAGGAAGCTCTGTGCATACGGCCCTAAGTCTTAAACACCCTTTGTGAAATCGGCCCCTAGTATTTATTGTTCTAGACAGCTAACCACGACAATGACACAGATAAATACAATAATATATTAACGATTCGGAATTGAATTCAATACTTAGAAAGTCATTTACTATCAATACAAAGCTGAAAATGAGAAATGCTTAATGAATTAGGTATTAATTACTGGCAGCAAGAGATAAGTTAATTAGCAGTGACAAGAAATGGCAGACTCGGTGTTAGTACATGTAGCCTACCCAAACTTCAATTTGTTGTGACCTCTTATTTTACCGATGCAAATCGAATTCATCACCTTTTTAGTATGTTGTTACTGTCGTTATAAACTCCTTTGCGCAGCATGCAGGGTATATATATCTCGTCAAGATATAGGGACAACGAAGTCCTTCCAGATATCACCCCAAGTAGGCCTGTTGACTTCACAAAAGGTCCAGAACACAACTGACTTGCTATGCCACAACATGAACTGTGCAATTTTAGAGGCAAAAAGTCTCCGCCCTCTGCACATAAATATAGGGATGGATATCAGGATTCTTGCAAATCGAACGAAGGCTCTTTAGGCCACAAACAAGTCGATTACATATCCTTACCCAGCCTTTTAGTTTAAAGTTTACGATCCATCAAATGGTGTACATTCATGTGACTACACATATGTATGTCTACTTCGCGGAGAGCTAGAAAGTGTACTCAAGTTAGTAAAGACCTTCACAAATTCTATCATGCTTTGCTGAAAAGGGCTCATATTCTTCTCATAAATGTTAATAAAGTTACAAATGATGGTCTTTATATTGCGATATATCATGTACAATAATACAGACTAAAATTATTTTATGATAGCTGAATGTGCAAGTGGTGAATAGGCCTTAGAAAGTTATGAAAGGTGTCCATGTTTGACACGGGTTAGCGACAGGTTGTTTGTCAGCGGTGAACACCAGTAGCTCAGATTATTTAGGGATTATCGTAATAGGTCTAATTAGAAGATCATTGATAGCATTCACAGACCTACATGTATTAGGAGTTTATGACACGTGCCCATCTATCGCTAGCGAGTGGCTTTATACACTAAAATTTGCAAGGTCACAAAGGTCTGGCCATTGCCGGGGTCCAGCTTCTCCTGTTGGTGATGGTCGGCAATGCTGACCACTCAGCAGGCTGTTGATATCTTCGCATCGAATTCCTTACACTGACACGTTTGATGTGGTAATGTTGGAGGAGCGAGATCCCTGTAGCAAAGCCAGGTCTCTGTGGCATGTACATTGTACATGTACATTTACATCACAGGCCAGATACGAATAAAGCCTATACGTGTTAGGAAAAGTATCAGTCATACGCCATGTTCTCTTACGAAAATCATAAGCATTCTATCATGAGGTTCGGTTAATCACATTGGGGGCAAAAAATGTCTTAAATGCCTGAACAGTGCATGGAAATTGATAAGAATACATCCATATTTGATTGGTAAAGTTTGTGGGAAAATACACCCAAACGGTAAATATTACACACGGGTGATGTCCGCACCCAGGGGTCATGATTAGTGGTGATATATCGGGAAACATGCTGTGTCATGAGGTGAACTCCAGGAATCATGAATTTTCAGCCTATAGGGGGTGTAATTATGCCCCACACACGAGGGCATTGAGTCAGATTCGTAAAAGTACACTGACGTTTTTCCGAACGGCTTATGTCAATTGACTGAACGTCAACTGAGGACAGAAACACGTTCAGGGGTTAAAATAATTTGTTAAGCCAAGTACAAACATATGTTCGGGAATGACGTGGCAGGGAAATAAACCAGTATCGAAATAGAAGACAAAGTTTATGTCAAAAAAAGGAAAACAGACCAAGGGAAAGAAATCTTAAGGAAAAAACAAAGTTCAATTTATATATATATTTTCTCCAAGAAGTTAACTTCATTTCAGCGTCAACGCTGTTTTTCCTTATCTGGCGCATTGATTCAGAAGATAGTACGGTCATCTACATTCGTCTATTACATTTTCCAGTTTGTACCCACACAGGGCCAGGAGAGAGTATAGATGAGTTTGGCTAGCAGCCATTGCCAAAATTAGGTCATCACCATGGGAATTCTCTTCGACAGTGGCAGATGATTGGTTCTCCCATTCCCCAGTGGGGAAATCCCCATGACGATGACCTAATATTTGCAAGATGGCTGTTGGTGAATGCCACCCCCCCCCCACCCGAACACTGTGTGTAACAGGCAACTACAACCTCAGCAGCCTTTTATTCATTTGAAAGTCTTGCAGCGATAAATTGAAGTGTTGGTGAAGATGGTAAAATCCAAATTCAAGGAATGAAACTAAATGTCTTCAATATATTAATTGTTAGTAAACTGTTTTAAATGATTGAAAAGGGCAGGTGATGATGCTGAGGACAATAACATGCATACAGGGTAGGTACGAACAATCCGCAGGCGGTTTACAATTTACAACAACAACAACAACAACAACAACAACTCACAACATCAAAAGCTAAAGGCAGACGACAAAGAATAGCAATTTTTAAGCCGAGATTAGTAAGCAGCACCAGTGCCGTCTGGAGGCAATTTCAGAAACTATTTTATCGTCCAATCTTTTGCCCTCGAATGGTAAAGGCTACTAAGAATCAGAGGGAGTATGTTTGAATAAAGCAGTAGCTCCACTCGACACTACAGTGTACTTGGTGTAGTAAAGGATAGAGCTTTTACTTTACTTGATCATGTCCCCACTGATAGGTAGCCTATTACTGCCTTTTACAACGAAGGGTCAGAGTTATACACTAATCCCCTAATCCCCTAACCAACAATTTCATGCACCCTATTTTGCTGAAATCATTTTAACACACTTTCTGCATGAAAAGATCTTTTAAGTTCAAACCTGTCGGTAAATACGACAGTTTATAATATAGTTGAAAAGTTGGTTGGTTTCGATTCATTTTATGTTGAAAACGTAGCGTTCTCAATACATTTATAAATACATTTTCAATGAAACTTAAGTAGGCTGACCAATAGATAAAGTCATTGGTAAAGAAAGTAGCAAAAAGATAGAGGTTTCTAAAACACTGGTAGAAATTCACGATAGAAGGATCGGCCTACCTTCTAAAACACTTCAAGATAGAGAAATAAGGAGATTAAGTGGGCTAGATCCAGGGGAGGTGGACACATGCTTTCTTAAGCCTAAAGGCCCGTCTACACGATCATACATTTGTTCAAAACATCATCATACAGTTGTATGATCATGTTTGAACATCATCATACGTGTTGGATGCTATTCAAGTTTTCTTGGGAAAATGGTCCACACGATCATACATTTGTCCATGAACATCATCATACAAAATGTATGATGATGTTTTGAACAAATGTATGATGGTGTAGACGGGCCTTTAAGCCTTTAAGCTTGCGGAGCAAAAAGTCATTCGAGACCGTTTGCTCAGCAGATAGCTCCAGTGTGCGGCAGGCTTTAGGGAGGAAATACAGGTACCAAATTTTCGGTATCAATGGTTTTTACACACTACCACAAACATATTGAAGGACTTCACAGGACAGTCTGGTATGTTTAAAACCTTAGAAATCTGGCCTCGAACGGTGTTTGTTACTAAAGTAACAAACCTAAACGTCACCGACTGGATCCACCCTTATTACACAGACAACATGGACAAAAGTCAAAGACAGGCTTCACCTTAAGTTACTGACGTCAGCTTACATATTTCAGTGTAGCACACAGTTTTTGTGCTACACCTTAGAGACTTGTAACGCAGCACAGGTTAAACTGTCAGAATGTAGCCTTCGACGCAATTCTACAGTCGTCCATGAACCTTCGAGCGTCCCTCAGCATCATTCAAATTTTCAATGTTCAAGCTTGCACCCTGACTTCAATCGGCAAGCTTGAAATAGGACTCCAATCTTCAAGCTTGAACCGTGACTTCAATCGGCAAGTTTGAAATAGGACTCCAATCTTCAAGCTTGAACCCTGACTTCAATCGGCAAGCTTGATATATAACATAGGACTTCACTCTTCAAGCTTGCACCGTGACTTCAATCGGCAAGTTTAAAATAAGACTTCACTCTTCAAGCTTGAACTCTGACTTCAATCGGCAAGCTTGAAATAGGACTTCAATCTTCAAGCTTGAACTCTGACTTCAATTGGCAAGCTTGAAATAGGACTCCAATCTTCAAGCTTGAACCGTGACTTCAATCGGCAAGCTTAAAATAGTACTTCAATCTTCAAGCTTGAAGACTGAATTCCGAATTCAAGCTTATTGAAGATTCCAAGCCTGGACGCTGCTGGCAGAACCCAGGGCAATGTACAGCATGGGCAGAGCAACATAAGGTGAAGCAAAATACAGGGTGATGCAGAAAGTGTGTGTTGAATACATTGAAAATTTCAGAAACATTTAATACCTCAATATCGCCCCCTCCAGGCGTATGACGAACATTTTTTAAAGACTGCACTTTGGCCTGTGCGTCCCAATCTAACTTTTCATCCACAATCTGAAGAGAAATTGACCAATTTGTGAGAGTTTGGAATTCTTTGCAGTCTCGTAGAAGATGAATGTCATTTCTTCTTTATTTGTCAGTCAAAAAAGTGAAACAATTGACTGAGACAAATTCAAATATCTGAATGTTGTCTCTTTTTCTTTTTGGCCATTTGTGTAAATTTTTTGATTTGACGGTTCGGTTAAAATACCAGACTTGTCCTATGAAGTCAGTCAATAAATAAATATGATAAATATTTTTATGTTATATACGTGCTGTAAGCTCGGGTAACGAATTGAAAACAAAAGAAAACATCGTGTGCCTTGCATAGAGACAATTCACAACATAGAATACAATACTGACAAACTAAACAAAATTATTTGCCAGAAATTTTTAATGAAATTCAACCGAAAGTCACAAAAGTTTAAGTAGAGTAGCTGTAATTTTGAACTACGGTGGGTACTATCAGATGCATTTAGTGTGGACGGGTAGTTTTGATGGCCAGATAAGAACTAGGACTATTTTATGTTGTGGGAGTGATATGCGGGGGGGGGGGGGTCCCTAGGTTCATCTCTCATATAAGCCTAATCTAAAATCTATTCATCAGCAACCTAATCTCACTCTGCAAGGAGGGCACAGCCAGAATGGTTTGAAGCTATTTACAGCGGCAAACAGGCAAACCTCTGCCCAGTAGGGGGCGACAGAATCATGTACCTCTATTTCCGATGAATTTGGCACATGTCGTATATTGTTTAAGGAACCAATTTTAGCATCAGTCGCCCAGTTGAGTTTCTCGTCAATAATCTGAAATCATTGGAAGGTGTAGAACAAGGGAATGTGCTGAAGGAGTCGATCCGTGTTTTTGTTCAAATCCAAGTGTAACTCTCATGAACGTATATGATTTCAAATGCGCGCGCATTGCCAAGTATTCGAACATGCCAACCGTCAAAGTTCTCTCAGCATGCATACCCTCACTCCATGCCATCTACATGCACAAATTCATTAGGCCAGTGCCCCTTTGACTGGTTACGTTCATCTAAGGGCACCAGTGGTTAGTAGGCTGTTTCCCTTCACCCCTTGATTTTGGTATGTTAGATGAAAACAACATCCCAGTGGTTAAGACACAGCATCTTGGCTGCATTCGCAAGTATTAGTATTCTTCCCTCCAAAGGTACAAGGCAGAACCTCCACTTGTAACCAATGGGGAACTGTCGATTGACGTAATAGCCGTATCGTGTACTACAAAGAGCACTGCAGTGCAACGTACAGTCATTCCTTTCATCGACTGTCCTCCCACTGACATGAATGATTAAACATGATTGATTACCTCCCCTTGGAAGGTAGTCCATTGAACTATGGAAACGGAATCCAAGGGCCAAATCCGACACTGCAGGCCCTCTAATAGAGAACTTGCCAACTACCGCCACTTGGAGGCGCTGTGAGCGGTTGTACCTCTTTCCTCGAGACTTCGTCCCAGATGCACTGCGTCACGGACGCCGTGACGTGACGACCGCTCGCAGCGCCGCCCTGTCGGAATAAAAAGTCAAACAGGTTCCTTATTGACCAGCTGGGATGTTCTTTTCCTTGAGTGTACACGGCGTTAGTTAGTCTGCACAGAACAGTAAGATATACCTCAATATCTCCCCCACCCGGCACGTGTTTGACGTTCTTGAGGGATCCGATTCTAGCCTCTGCCCGCCAGTCGGTCTTCTCATCAATAATCTAACGACAACAACAACAAGACAAAACAAGATGCTATTAGTGAGGAGAAATGAAAGTGAATCAGTTATCTAATGACAGGGTGTCCCAAAAATAATACCTAAAATTAATCTCAATTATTTAACCATATGCCTAGCTGTATGTTAAATTAACGAAATCAGACATGTGAGAGCAAACTGCGCCCTGATTATTGGTGATGGCTGGGTAACTGTTTTGGGCGATAAAGTTTTATAAATCTAGGAAGTCTACAAACAAAATGAAAGATGGTGCAGGCCAACGGTTCAGGAGAAGCGAAGCTGTTTCATGCTGTGAAGGATGCATTTTGTACGAAGTAAAGCACATTCGTGTTTGGGCTGCTACACTGACTTTCATGGCCTACATGTAGTTTCAATTTAGTTATAGTTAGAACTATTCTAGTGAAAATCAGATGGTGCGTGGTACAGTACCCGGGGTCATAAAGAAGCCATGTGACAGAAACATGTCACAGATGATTTTTAGAAGCAATTCTTTTAAAGAGGATGCTAGGTTTAGCCTCAAAGGGGCCATGTTCATTTGCTTCTGTATTCAGCGCACCTCTCAAGTCGCCTATTCACGGGAGAGTTTTCTGGCGCAAGTTGGCTCTCTATGGGCAACTCACCTATAGAGAACTATGGGCAGACATTTGTGTCATTGCTCTCAGCGTTACCCAGGAGGACACAAACAATGGTGAATTGCCCATTCTGAGCCAACTTCTGCGAAGAATCCTACCGTGGATAGGCGCCTCTAGCCTGGACAAAGGAGGTATTGGAAGGAGGAATTCTATACTGGACATGTATGCATCAGCTGCATGAGACACTCATCTTGTCCAAACAAGGCTATCGACTCCGTCTTTAGCCTTGTCCGAATCATGTCATCTTTTCCGTTAATGCATGAATTAGTAATGAACCTGACCCCCGTCTTGACCCCGCCTCCGAGCCAATCAGAACTCGTGAAACAAATCACCGTTGGACACTTTCTTTGCTCTTCACGCTCGCATTTGTAACACGGATTTTGATTGGCGCGTCGATTTTCCTTCGCACCCCGATGATTGGTTGAGGCTCTCACCCCTCAGAAGCGGGAAATGTGGTGGATTCGAACCAGGCTAGATGGCCGTCAGGCGAGATAGACTGGTGATAACCAGATGGAGACACTAGGGTACTGTAACTCACACTCCGACACTCTTGACTGTAGCACACTATCTGTTGTTTGTAGTACGGGTTATATTCTGTAAGCATGGTAGCAGAACGCCTATTAGCTGTCGAGCGTACGGGGTATAAGCCATTCATTATCATTTCAAGTCAAATGGAATTTTTAGCACGGGTTAGCAAGCAAGTCATCATTCATTCATGTCGAAGATAAGTACCTCTATATCACCCCCACCNATTCACAAAAGTTAGCAAATGCTTTTGCTTACGATTTGCACAGCAATATCCAATGTAAATGTACTGCAAAACGTGAAGTAAAAGCATTTGCTACCTTTTATGAATACCATCCAAGGTCTTGACTACGCATATTTTGATTCATTCTATGAATCAAATGATTTTGATTCTCATGAAGATGATGGAACTTAAATATCCTCAGGCAGTAGGACATGTTGAGAATCAAATGGACCAAATTGGTCATTTCGAACTAAATCTTTCATATCAAGTGTGCCAGTACCCAGATTTAATTTATTGTAAAGCATGTCCCTTCTAACTACTTGGCTAAGGAATGCATCCCAGATAACTCGCCAAACGTCGTTGCCTCTTTCATGTGTGACTTTGAATCAGGGTAAGGTTTATGTTCAAAATCGTTTGGAAAGCTCAGCAGTTACATGTAAGTAATAAAAGACAGTGCAGTTGATGCGAAGGATACATAGATCCTGTACACACAACTGCTGCACACAAGTCTGGTGAAGGTGTACATCGTTATGTCAGGCCTCCTTCCGGAGGTGGATATGTGGCTACACTTCGACAAAACACATCCATAAAACAATGCTACGGACATTGCATTACGTCCTCAAAATGCACCCTACATTACACCCACATAGTGCATTACACCCACAGTAGGTTACATCCCCATAGTACATTACACCCCATAGTACGTTACACCCTACAGTACATTACACCCCATAGTACATTACACCCCATAATCCGTCTTAAAGGGGTAAGACAAAAGGGTTTTATCCTGGCAGAAGTGAGCTGAAAGTGACACCAGTTTGTCATAATAGCCAGTACCTCGATGTCGCCACCTTTTGGCGTATATGATTTGTTGATTGATTGCGTCTTTGCCCGTTTTTCCCATTCCAACTTTTCATCTACGATCTGAGTGGAAGGAAGACTCGATGAGGGACATGTATACATGTGTATTCATGGGGGGNAGAAATACTTGACATCAACAATGGTTATAAACCCCCCTAGTAAGTCTAAGTATAACCTGGCATTATAAAGTACTTAAAATATCCCCACATTGACAGTTCCATACAGTGTTGAAAATATAGGAGTGAAATTGACAAGCACGTGTACCTGGATGTCGCCACCTTTCGGCGTGTAGGATTTATTCAATGATTGTGTCTTCGCTTTCTTCTCCCATTCGATTTTCTCATCAATGATCTAAGTGGAATGAAAATTTGATGAGGCCAGAAATAAATCAAGGAAAGTCTTAATCTAATGGAACATATCTTCAGAGAAATTAGATTGGTTCTCCAAATTCCAAGACATGTTTTTCCTTACACACACAGTACACCAATAGGCCATTCGTTTACTTCTATGAGCTAGCTCGGAACAGACGCTACACCGTTCGTTTACACCGGAACTGCGTCATCGGGGCTTCCTCGGACCAGGCGCGACTAGCCCTACCCGCCGAGGTGGGCTTCTCGTGCAACCTTCCCAGGATGCATTGTTTCAAAATGGCGGCAACGTTAGGGAAAGTTACTCGCCACTTCCTCGTCTGTGGCCGCCATGATGGCTTCCCCGAGGAAGGCACGAGACCGTTCGATTACTGGCTGTTGTGCGCACGCTCAGCTTGTTCCTTCCGGGGCTAGCTCGTGGAAGTAAACGAATGGCCTACAAGAATATCGAACCGGAAGTGCCATTGCTTTCAATAACTACAGACCAAAAGTCTCCACGAGCGAGCCTAGCGGCAGATCAGAGGTTCCTACGGGAATTGATATACCTTGATATCGCCTCCTTTTGGTTTATGTTTTACGTTCTGCAGGGATCCGACCTTCGACTTCGCTTCCCAGTCCACTTTCTCATTTACTATCACCACGGCGCCACCTTTCGGCGTGTGCTTCACATTATCCAACGATTTAATCCTAGACCTCCCATCCCATGATATTTTTTCATCTACTATCTAGAGCCGGAAAATATGGGATGAAAAATAATTATTACTGGGATGTAGCCAAATACAGTGGTTCAGAGAAATACTGTAGTTAGGGGTAAAGCTGGCAGTGCACCAGGCGAGGTGAGAGCGATCGCAAGCGATCTGATTGCCAGCGATTTTCTCGCCAGCCACTGCAGACTGGGCGATATCGGTTTTTTTGATGTTTGATGTTGGGCGATCATCGCTGGCGACTCAGATTCCAAGGATCGCTGTCCAGTGCACACCTGGCCATCAACAGCCGAATTTACTCGGTGGCGATCAGATCGCTTGCGATATCGCCTGGTGTGCTGCCCGCTTAACTTGCAAAAAACAGCCTTCCCATATTAGCAATTTTCAGAATACGAGACGTCAGGTTTAAAACAATAGGGAGGTACAGATAACGTTCCGAGTCTCGATTCCTACTCCAGAGGATTCCTTTATTGGGAACTACGTCATCAAATACAACGCGGTTTTCCAAAGCAATGGTGTTGTCTCATTCAGGAGAACGAACAGAACCCGCCTGGGTGGTAAATTTATCTCCGACTTGAAAAACCCGAATTTTAGCACCTCGGAGTCGGAGCGGGAGTGGGACCAGATCTGAACCTCTCTATTTTCGGAATTTAACGCTACCTCTACATCTCCTCCTTTCGGTACATGCTTCACATTCGCTAACGACCGTATTTTCGATTTCCCGTCCCACGCTACTTTCGCATTAGTTATCTGTACATCACCGCCACTCGGGCGATATTTTGAGTTAAATGAGCCGATTTTTGATTTCGCTTGCCAATCACATTTTTCACTAAATATCACAACATCATCCTGTGTAAAAGAAGAGTTTATCAAAATACATTATTTTCCCAGGACTGCCAAACCGTGCAACTGCTGGATTGAAATATTGTGCAATCGAGGTGCAAAAGTCTGGGTCAGAATATTCCAAATTGGAGAGCAAATATAGGGCCGTATTCTAAAAGCTTCCTTAAGTGTAAGGTCGACCTTAATCTATTGTGTTCTACCCTGCAAACAATAGCTAAAGGTCGACCTTACACTTAAGGAAGCTTCTAGAATACGGCCCATAATGTCAGATCACCTGATATTCATGAAGCCTTCGCAACTGCGCATGCACGCAACTCTATTATAAGGCAGTCAGTGAACAATGGGCATGTACAGCCAAACAATAGACTTGCGTGCACGCAAAATTGCGAAGGCTTCGTGAATATGGCCCCAGGCCCCTACTTAAGTCTAAGTGTGATACTTATCTTTTGTGTTGAAGAAAGGATAAGTGTCATACTTAAACTTAAGTAGTTTTATGAATACGGGGCCAGGTGTATATTTCACTCAAACAACAGAAGAAGGGTAGGCAGCCCTGTTTTTCTTCAATGCCAATTAAATTTGCTGAAATAAATGCAGAAATGTGGAACGTAGAATTAATGCGACATGGGCACTAAAGGCAGGCACAGTCAGGAGTCTATGAGGACATACATTTTGCCAGCAGCACATCGAGGGCCGCCAAAACGCTGTCGTGGAAACTGGTTTTTAACTTGCATGTAAGTTCTCAGTGTGCTGCTGGCAATGATGCGAGATTACGTGGGATAGTGAAATCATTCGCATACGATGTGGCATCTCATTAAGGCTTATGGGTCCTCAATTGACACTGGGGAGGTTTAGAAGTCAAACGATAAACGTAAACTTATACGACAACGTTATTTTTCATACATGTACTACACTTTAAGCAAATTTTATACTGCATTTTCGGTACAAAAATAATGTTGTCGTGAACGTTAACGTTCATCGGTTGATTTCTAAACCTCCCTATTATTATCTACTAACAGCAACACAACAAGAAGAATCGAAAAAATTGATGTCGTCATGATTCCAACAGTAGAAAAATTTAATCAAACAAGAATCATAAAAGTTGCTAAATTATGCTGATTTTTCAAAACAGTCACGGTGGATCCAGTAATGAAAATAACAGGCAAGGAAAGTGGGGTTGGTTATGCCATGATATATGGCGACAAAAGGCAATTCTTGCCAACTGCAAACTTGTTGGGATCCAACTTGATCTGCATATTAAGTGACATGCACTCATCTACACACTAAAATTACAAGCCGTTTCAATATGCTGTTGTGACAACACACCACGCCAGACTGAAGCCAAGATATGCAACTTTATCTTACTGCAGAACCGAATTTATGACATAAAAGGATAGAAAATTGACCGAATGCTCAAAATTACAGATAAAAGCATAGAAAAGGGACAAACACCTCACCTTTTTTTCACCACCACCAGGTTTGTGGGTCGTGTTGTTTAACGAACCAACTTTTGACTCCGCTTTCCACGTCAGTTTTTCTTCCTTGATCTGAAGAAAAAGGTGAAAAAAGAGAAAGAATAAAACCTTTTACCAGAAGAAAGAGAAAATAGGTAAAAAGGAGGTTGTGGGTTTGGCCAGGTGTAACATCTATCAGTGTTCCTGTGTGAATGTTTCCCTCATTGTTCTGCCCTATTGAACAGTCATGGTCATCTCTCTGGCTGTCTATTGTCGTTACGTTCCCATTACAGAGGGAAACAGTACAAAATAAGGAACATTGGCAGATGTTACACCGAGTAAACCACCTACAGCATCAGCTGCAAGTTTCATGTACACAGTGGGTGATTTCAAAGTTGGTTTTAAGACAGGTTTTACACTGCTTTAAAGCATTGTAAAACCGGTGTTAAAACCAACTTTGAAATCACCCGGTGGGGCAACTAAAATCACCCTCCAACAGCAGGGATTTTATCGCTCCTCTTCATCCACTCACATACACTTTGTGTGCGAGTGTATGAAGAGGAGCGAGACCAAAGCCTGCTATGGGAGGATGACCTCAAGAAGATTGAAATAAAATCAGAGGAAATGAATGCATAAAAAAAGAACCGATACAAGAGACATGAAGGAGTGGAATCAAAACAGAGGCCCTCATTCAAGTTACCAATAAACTCGGAATTAAAAGAGTAAAAGGGTCCATGAGTAACATTACGACGATACGAAGGGGGAAATTCACAACACGATTCGATCTGAAATGGTCAAAACGGTACTAACAACACACAGACTGCTCTGAAATAAAAGGAATTTAGAATCACGTGTACCAGATTTGGGATTTTTCCTGCAAGCAGGTTTTTCGACTATTTTCGTACACGCAGAAAGGCAACTGCCCTTCCCCGACCATCAAAACACGGGCGAAAATTTCATTCCTTGTGAGAGCGGTATAAATCCACGCGAAAAGCTCTGTAAGAAACTCAGGCCTAAATCACTGGTACAGTTCGCTTGAAGTAATTTACATCCGCAGGATTTTAGCCTCGTGGAACTTGCTTTCAGCTGAGCTTAGTAAAAGAAACATTGCGCCACCAATCTCTATATTGAATGGAAGTGCAAATTCTGAACGCCGAGTTACATAATGCCAAGAATATATATATATTCTTGATAATGCTGACGTCAGCAATTTTAAGTTGGTGCCTAATTCCTGAGAAACATGCCAAAAATTCGTCTGTTTCAACAGAATCACGACACTTTCCACTGCACATCCTTTCCTGCAGATGTTTAGAATTTGCATCAACATTCGAATGAAGTCAAACGCTTTAACAAAGTCTAAGAACTATCAGGGCCACATGCACCAACGAAGATTACCTTGAAATCAGGTTTAGCCACAACTTTTCCATTGTCACATCACGCTCTGGCAAACCTGAACAATGGAAAAGTTGTGGCTCAACCTGAGTTCAAGATAATCTTCGTTTGGCGCATACGGCCCTCAGAGTTCAAAACTCGCTGAAAGCATGTTCCCAAACTAAAATCCAATGCACGGATCAACAACCAATCTCCCCTGGCAGGGCTTTGGTCTCGCTCCTCTTCACACACTGGCCGGTATCTAGAAACCTCCTTAATCCCAAGGTCCACTTTAAAGCTGACAGGTCAGATATACTCTCCGACTTGTATGCAAAAAATTTTACGCTCAACTTCGGCAGACCACGAGGCTGCCGAAGTCGAGCGTTCGGTAATGTTCGTAATGTACACTAAGCTTCCTACCTTGAAACACCCATTACGCCCTGCGCATACCAACTACGTCATCATTCACTCGCCTGATAACCGGAAGTGAAGGATCGAGGGCTCTCTGATGATCCAACACTCGAAAGTTCAAAATGGATGAAGGAAAATTTCCCGGGAAGTTGAGGTAATCACCGCCTGAGTAATAATAGCATATCGCATCGAATCCAAACACATTGAATAAACAAAACATCCGATTAGTTATCAATGATCGCGGATGCTATACAAAAATAAGTAGTCACCACAAAGATTGGTGTATCAAGAGACGTCTGTTTGTGCAAGTCGCCATGGCCCTGCACACGCAATGCCACATACACCTGGGCCTGGCAGTGTGTTACCTAACATGGGGAACGTAAGGAGTTCGGTTGCCCAAAAGCCTACAACAGCTATTATTCAGGCCTATTGTCTAGTCCATTTTCAATGAATGAATGGCTTGGCAGTGTGGTTTACAGGCCTATCTCCTTTGAATAACAGAACTCCTAAATTCCCCTTTCGGTTCTCCATAGTGTCACGCGATTACAACTTTGGGCGAGGCCAATCAGTACATAGGCCTGTGCATGAATTCATGGCGAACACATCCAGTGTAGAGGCGTTGGAGCGGGCGTGGTTGGACCCGCTAATATCAAGACCGGAGCTGATATCTATTTTGAGGACAAATCGCGTATTTGCATGTGTTCTCGAATTGCCATATTACGTACTACCAGTGACAGACGGAAGTAGTTTTCGTTTGGACTTCCTGCATTTTTGAGGCAGATTGCATGCGATTTTTTGGATACGTAGATCTACACTGTATATTTGGAGCTTACCTCTCTCCATGCCCTCGATCCTTCACTTCCGGTTATCAGGCGAGTGAATGATGACGTAGTTGGTATGCGCAGGGTGCAGTGGGTGTTTCAAGGTAGGAAGCTTAGTGTACATTACGAACATTACCGAACGCTCGACTTCGGCAGCCTCGTGCTCTGCCGAAGTTGAGCGTAAAAATTTTGGCATACAAGTCGGAGAGTGTATCTGACCTGTCAGCTTTAAGCTTTTGTATTCTGCCCTGCAAACTATTCCTAAAGGTAGACCTTAGAGTTAAGGAAGCTTCTAGAATAAGGCCCAAAGTTTTGTGACTGGATAGGAGGAGCGAAGTAAACCCCTGCTGTGGAAGAGTGGCTATGTACTATGTTCGATGTGCAGTAAAAATCTCGGAGATGTGCAAACTGCAAGAGAATTGAAACACGATCGAAACCATACACAGACAGTGACTAAAACGGTGAGACCACGACAGGCATGGTTACCTTTTTCTCGCCACCCCCTGCCTTATGGGTGGCATTATCTAACGAACCAACACGCGACTCCACCTTCCAATCCAACTTACGATTCTCAATCTAGAAAGAAGAAACTCTATGATTATTTAAGAACTTTTGAAACACATTTTTGGTTCGTATTTTTGCGCTATATCCCGACTTCTTATATTTTCTAAAAAGAATAAAAGTTTATAAAACATATGCCTATGTCTTCAGAGTCAGTGCACTCAACTAGTGGATTTCCAATCATTTTTCGCTTTTTGGCAATGCTTGCATGTACAGGCATGCAGCAGTGGCCGGTGCCTGCTGCAATCAGTTTACATGTGCACCCTGTATTGCCGATCTCGCTACTACATTTAGACACGGATTCCAACGAATCGTTACCTTTTTTTCACCACCACCAGGTCTATGCCGTGCATTATCTAAAGACCCAACCCTTGAATCAACTTTCCAGTCCAGTTTACGATTCTCAATCTGAAAAATCAACTATTTGAGTCAGGACTCTTGTGTAAAACGTCTACAACCTAAGAGTAGGCCTAGATGTTGTTCCGTCTAAAAAATAGAAAACCTCGGTTAATTTTGACTGAAGGCAAGAATACAAAGCGTATATCTTTACTGGTTGTCAAAGTAACTACATAGTACTGTTTTGTGCTACAGATCCTCTAACAAAATTTGAAGATTTAATCTCTGACCGCTTTAATTTCCGATATCTACGAGCCCTAACGGCAGAATAGCTACCTAGCCACTGAGCCCACTCCTTAAAGTTGTCAAGACAAGATCACATAAGTGTCTAATGACAGCAGCCGGCTGCAGCCAAGTTTCAAAAGTATTAGTCAAAGTTTGTAGGTCATAATTTCTGTTACAATGACAAGATAGCAAAATTTTCCAGGCATCTACTGTCAGTTACAAATTTTTCGAATGATTCCTGAAAATTATGGGGAACAACATTTTTTCACCTGACAGTCAGCTTCATGATGTTAGGCCCTACCCACTAGTAGTCTCCCCTACTCCTACACAGAACCAAGAGGCAAACATTTAAGTACCATCAATAGTTCCTTCATGAACAGGAGTAGTCGACCAGGGCCCATATTCATAAAACCTTGCTATAACAGTTGGCTGCTAGTTGTGTATACATTCTTAGCAGGGTTTTATGAATATGGGTCCTGGTTCACTAGCAAGCTGTTGACAGGCAGCAGTCCTACTGCTGAGAGATCTACAGCATCTAACCGATACACATATCAGAATCATATTTGACGTGACAGATTGCAAGAACGAGCAGCGTTTTCCTATCCAAGGCTCGCCAGTTTCATGCTACTCCCCCAAACCCCACCACCTGAGCGTATGACTGTTTCAACAGATTTTGTGCGTGCGCATTTATCTGGTAGGCAAACCAAAGCACGTGATTGGTCACGAGACATGAATTTGCCACCAGACATAACTGCACATGCGCAGTTATGTCTGCACATGCGCAGACATAACTGCGCATGTGCAGTTTGCAAGAAATCCAAGATGGCGGAGGCCCGTCCAAACGATGAACAGACAGACCGTGTGACTATCATTTACGATTACAAACATAAAGTAGGCGTGATTCTAACTGGAATACAAGAAGAATATAAGCGTTATTCCACATCACACAGAACGTCACTTTGTTACCTTTTTATCACCACCGCCGGCTTTATGGGTAGCATTGTCTAGCGAACCCACGCGAGACTCCACCTTCCATTCCAGTTTACGATTCTCGATCTAGAACAGCGAAAATTTGGCAAAACTGCTAGATTAGTGATTGTTGGACTCTATCACGATCTAACGGGCCATACAGAGAGAACAGTAAACATGCTTTATAGGACATAACTAACCTTATTTTAAATCTTAGACTGGATGCAAGGCATTGATACTCATTCACTACATGTCATCTTCGATTATCGAAGATGCTACATGTAGTCAAATTTTGCCACTGGTCCATTACCTTCAGTGACTTGTCACAAAAGATTCTTGACCTGTTTGAAGCGACCTGGACCTTGGTTCAGCTTCATACATGCAACCATGTCGTCAACCGAGAATTAACAGGGTCTAAGTGCATTTTTAGCTTGACCCAAATCCGACCCAAGTTCCCTGTTCTTTTAGTCCCTTATAAGCACAGGAACTGAGGGTCAAGTAAAAATGCACTTAATTCTCGGTCGACGATGTATCACCTAGAATATACATGTACATGTACCTAGATACATATTAGAATGTCCCCTGCATTCAAGATGAGTTCATCGCATTGTCATCATTTGGACTCAAGTAAAATTATCTTTTTCGTCAACGTCTATGCAAATAGCATTCAACATGAATACATTAAATGAACATTTGCAAAAAAATCAAGAATATATAAGATCGAGAAAAAAAACAACAAGAAGAAATGTACACAAATACGGCAAGCAGGACAGAAACTGGAATATTTGGTTGCTGTGTATAGTCAGTGGGGATAGTTTACGATGCTCATAGTCAATGGGGATAGTTTACGATGCTCATGACAAGTCCACTGTCATGCAGAGTTTTCAGAACCTGTCCCATAGACTGATTACAGAACTAGGCCCTCGAACGGTGAAAGACTTTAGACCTTTCCAACAAAGATGGCAGTCTAACAGTTCTCACCATATGACGTCAGAAGTTTAACACCATTCCATGACCGCTGGCACGCTAAGCTGGTCACACGGGCCATGGGTACAAAGTTTAGGCAAAATATAGTTTTGGGAGGGAATCAAAATCTCCAAAGACTCAGGATGAAATTTGCCTTGGTTGCAATAGTTTTATGGCTCTTTAGGTAAAATAATTGTCTGAGACGATGCATTTGGTAGTGTTATATCATGCTTGGACAATGAATGGCCACGCCTCATGTGGGAGAAAGAGTAGGGCACCATCTTTGTTGGAAAGGTCTATATCACCATTAATGATCGGTGGGGGCATGGCCAACTAAAGTAATAGCCCTTTTTGTACTCCTACGTACGCGGCAGTGTAGAGTTGGCTAATACTTCATTTTACCATGCTCCATCAGCGATACTGCTTTTTACCATTGAAAGGCAGAATTGTAGTCTCAAAAAGAAACGGTCTATGGACCATGTGCTCACCTGGGCGAATGTACCAGAAGAACGAACAACAAGTGTCAAGTCCATATCTTCCAGGGAAACATCATACCAAATCAGAACTTTCTTTGTGGCAATCTTCATATCATATGAGCCAAAGTTCATTTTTCAAGATGGACGACTGGCGGCCATATTTGAAGTGCAATAGAGCTAACATTTGGCAAAGATATAGAGCTTATCTACATACATATTCGTAACAAGTTACAACATTCTAGCTGCTGTTCTTCATGGGATATTGGCTAAAGTCCCAAAGAAGGGAGATAGATAGATACATAATCACACCAAGTTAGAAGACTCGAGGTCAAATAGCCACGAAACGTGCCACCAAATGGCAAAACTTTGAACTTAGACCTCTGCGACCTTGAAAAGTAGGTCAAATCAAAAACCCGTTAGGTATGTCATGTATCCTTATCAGAATGATGTACCTATGATACAAATTTAGAGATGATCCAGCCAGTAGTTCAGGAGTTATTGCACTTTTGTGTTTTTAGTTTTGGCCACCTAGTGGCCGAGCCAAGAATCGAATTGGACCGAAACTTGGTGTCATAGGTCGCCTGACCTAGCGGTATTATATGTACAAAGTTTCAAGTCAATAGCTCCAGCGGTTACGAAACGTATCGTGCTGACGGACGACGACGACGGACGAAGGACGCTGCACCACGACAATAGTTCACCCCGATGAGCTAAAAACATCTTAACTACCAATATATACACAGATGGAGGACAAGCATCAGACAGTTTCATACAAGAATATCTACACATAGGTCGAGTACAGTATGTGATAGGCGGGACGTCTCGTTGAAATGACTAGAGTCAATTTGTATTGATGGTATCTAGAACTAGTCTGAGGCAAACTTGTGTCTCTTGATGTACATCTAGGTCCTACATTCCTGTACAAAGAAGACCTACATGCTCAAAATGTTCTGCGAAATTCACTATGTTCAAAGCAAGTCAGAGAATAGGGAGCATCTGCGTCAAAATCGATAGAAATTATCAGTTCCTGGGGTCCAGGATGGACCCATACAGTAAACTAAACATACACATGACAACAGGCAGTCACAACATGAGTATTACCTTCTTTTGGCCACCCCCTGCCTTATGAGTGGCATTTTGTAGTGAGCCAATACGTGATTCTGCCTTCCATTCGACTTTCTGTGACAAGATCTGCAAAGGACACAAGCCATATGTTCTGAATTATAGTGAGATATCAGGAGATTTCTGGAGATGCTGAAAAATAAAGCTGAGATGTCTTCACCAACTACATGTGTATAAGGTTGACTATTTCTGCCAACCGGTCCTGAAAAAAGAGCCAATAAATTCGTGCTAAACTGTTGTTGAAAATGGAGTCGAATTTCAGTTGATAGTTGCTGAAAAGAAGATGAACTTCTACGAACACTTGCTGAAAGGGTTTCGAAACCAGTGGCAACATATTCTAAGAGTAGGACAAGTCTAAAGTTTTGTGTCTGCCAACATGTGGCTGAAAGCGAGAATAATAAGCAGCAAAGATGCACAGAGTCTGCCAGAGAGGAAGAGTAACTGTTGGGGAACCTTGGAATGGAACTACAGCATCTATCTTTGTATTCTGCCAGAGTGCTTTGGGACCATGCTCTTGTCTCTTGGTCAGGTCATGTCTGATCCTGTGAGTGGAGTCCTAAATGCTGTAGAACTAAAAACCCAGTTTCTATCTGATACGTGAAGCACCACAACCATATTTAGTTTTCCAAAACTCCAGTAATTAAGGAAAAGAACATAAGCAGAAGAAAAGTACCAAGTAAAGGAAGAAGACGCAATTGGAAAACGATAAATTCTCTTTCGCAATCCTCAAAATAGATCTGAAAACGATATCCCTCCAAACCAACCTAAACTAAACAATGTGATGGCCACTGGGTTTCCAAGGTTGGCCATCATCCAACAGATGTAGAGAAGAAGAGAACCGACAAGGAATATGAGATCGAGGCGAAGTTTTAGAATCGTAATTGAGGCAGAACAGCAGCAAGAATACACAATATCCTGTCGTAGAGGAGATGAAGACTACAGAAGAACACCAAGGGTAAAAACCCGGCGGACCATCCGTCAAAGAGTTTATGTGGAGAAGTAGAGCCAAAGACCAATGACCAAAAACTGTCACCAGAATCCCTTAAAAAACCTTAAGATCTCGTTACCTGATCATCGTCAGCTGGTTTACTTGCAGGCTTTGGCTGTGTATTCATAGTCCCTTTAGTTTTCCACTTTAGCTTCTCATGTTTTGGGATCTAAAGGTGATCGATGTTTAATCTTTAGATTGAGGTTGTGATTGTGAACTCGACAAGACGATGAGAGGAAGGGGTAGACTCGGATGTGATGACAGTCTACAATCCCATGATAGTGAATTTACCTCTAAAGCAACCGGTATTTTACCAAAAAGATCGATGAGAGTCGGCCTACCAACTCTAAGAATGGAAGCTCTTGGAGTCTTGCTCAATGCTTTATCAACCACGCCCATTGATACATCGAAGAGAATGCACTATGATTGGTACCTTGAAGTTGCTCTGCGAAGGCTTGTAGTCCTTATTGAATGTACTGACTTTAGCATCAGCCTTCCAATCCAGTTGCTCAGTTTCAATTGGCTAAAGGGTAAAAGATAAGGTTTGCAAATTATCACGAGGCAGATGAAGGCCCTTGTTTAAAATCATCGAGTTTCAACCATTTCCGTTTCCAAATTCAAATTAAAGGATAGAAAGTCAGAAGCCTGTAAACCAGCAGCACACCAGGCGATATCACCACCGAGCAAAATCGGCTGTTGTCGCCAGATGTGCGCTGGGCAGCGATGCGTGGAATCTTCTCGCCAGCGGTGATCGCCCATTATCAAACAATACCAAAACCGATATCGCCTAGTCCGCGGTGGCTGGCGAGAAGATCGGTGGCGATTAGATCGCTTGCGATATCGCCTGGTGTGCTGCTGGCTTAGGAATATTTTTTGTCAACAATAAAAGGGCATTTCGAGATTGAAGAGAGTATATGGCTAATAGGCCAACTGGACATGGGGTATGAGAGGTTCACCTCCATAAACCATGGGCGGTGAGCGTCACAGATTTCTTCACAACTAAGTGGTTGTCGGGGAGGCAAGATAAAATGGGCCCAGCGAAAACGATAAAAACCAAGCTCTGCCTTAGCTCTACTCTACCTGTGCATTTCCAACCGCAGGTTTATAATTCTTATTGAAAGTGTCGACCTTTGCATCCGCATCCCAATTAAGGTCTTGGTCAGGGTCACGCTGGGAAAGCAAAGCTAGAAATCTAAATTCTAAAGCTAGGATGAATAACTGGCTTTGATAGCCAGGGCGGAGGAATGAACTATTGGCAAATCCAATTGTTTTCCATAAATTCTTCTTAAAAGCAAGAAAAAATGCATGAAAGTACTTTTGAAAATTGACAAAACTTTCGGGGTCCGTAGCAACAGTCTATTAACGCTTGCCATCGTAACTTTCAGTTTTTGTTTCATCTTTTTTCTTGTGTACATGGTCAAATTTAATTGACACAGACATTTTTTGGAACTAGTGACACCTCATATTTACCCTGTAAACTCAGCTACCAGTTCAATTAAAGCGTTACCTTAAACCGTCCTCCCCTCGACCTATACCCAAGGTTGGACAGAGAGTCAACCTTAGCGTTGGCATCCCAATTTAATTGTTCGTCTTCTCGTCGCTAAAGACATACAAGACACACACAGAAAAAACAATAGAAAAAACCATTAAAAAAGAGTCATGACATAACCATTTTTCTGCTTCAATCTGAATTGTTTTTGAAAAGAGATAGTCCATTGGGGACATGGCGGGTTGAAGATGGACATCTGGCAATTTCTGGTGCAAAGAAGTATTTGTCTGCGAAGTCTGGTCTTTATAGGGATTGGTCAACTTATAAGAAGCCATGTATAAGAGAACAAAGCTATAAACCAAGCATCGTTTTGGAGGGATTTGCTCTCAGTGGCAAAGCAAAGTAAACGGTGATGGAGACTATTAGTACTACTAACATCTACTAACTGTTGAAAGATCGTAAAGAGACTTTTTCTTAGGAAGCTGAAAGCGACACCAATATAATATGGTTGAAATACACAGCACCCAGCACCCTCAGAGTGGAACAACTGAAATATTACCTTGGAAGTAACAGAGGAGAAGGAGCTGCTACGGGACTGGGAAGAGAGGAGAAATGAATATACACATCAATCACCATTGGTAAGGAGAGAAAGAGAAGTTTCCTTGACTGGGATTAGAGGAGTCGATTCTCGGTGGCTGTCGCTTACTTTCCTGAACTGTGTAAAAGTCCTTCACCTACATGTATAAGAAATGGTTCTGGGGGTTCTACAGTCAGTCACCAAAGCCACATGCAGAAAAAAACTGAAATCCTGAATCAAGATTATTTTGTCTTTGGAAGAGATGTATCACTGAAAGATGTAAGAAAGCATGAAACTATGCGTACAGCTTCTTCGTCACCAGGTTTGACCTGAGGGACAGATAGAGAAGTCAGTGAAGATGTAGATGTAGACGCCTGTATTGAAGATGTAGGTGTAGACGCCTGTATTGAAGATGTAGGTGTCGACGCCTGTATTGAAGATGTACATGTAGACGCCTGTATTGAAGATGTAGATGTAGACGCCTGTATTGAAGACGTACATGTAGACGCCTGTATTGAAGATGTACATGTAGACGCCTGTATGAATGAACAGAAAACCAATGTGAAGTTCGTCATAGTTACGAAACGAGGAGGTGATGAAATGCGTTGGAGGCAACGTAAGGTGTATGTAATTATAAAATCTAGGACCATCATGGCCTATGTGTCTGTACTACCTCATACTTCGTACGCACAAACGTTTGTGCGAGCGTAGTCGGTGGGCGGAGCGCTCACAACCCTTGGTAGCCAAGATGATCTAGGACTAAATGACTACAGAATCAACAGTGTAAGTAGGCTACAGACGCACTAGGAACTGAATCACAACTGGCAAAGAGCAAGGCAGAGTCAGGCGTGGTTACCTTGCGCTGCTCCGAAAGATTTGGAGACTGAAGGAGAAAGGAAGGTAATGTAGAAGAGGGTTGTAGATACAGAGAAGGCCTTCGACACAGTGTGACAGATTACTCTAGTCAGGTAACACAAGCCGTGGTTACACTACATAAAATCCCCGGGTTTTTTGCGGTCACACCTATGAATTGCCGGGCTTCAAGAAACGCGTGTCTGAAAAACGCGGGTTTTTGAGACACGGCAATCTCGCCGTGCTTTTCGAAATCCCCGTGTGTTCGTTAGTTCTTCGCACGGCGACAGATGGCGCAGCCATTAAGGGACGTCGTTTTCGCGCCTCCGACATTGTGTGCCAATTCAGAAATGACCGAAGAGTCAATGTTTGCAGCACAACTGTCGCCGGGCTACTTAACTAGTGTAGTACTGTGACCTCTCGCCGGGATTTTCGTACACACGGGTTTGACACGGGTCCGGAAAAACACGGGTATTTTTATGTAGTGTAACCACGGCTATTGGCTTACGACGCAGTCATATTGACATGGACACGAGTATGCCCGGGAATGCGGCTATTGTTTATTTTACAAGTTGTGGCAGTGGAAGAGAAGGTTCTTTTTATTACCTTTGGGATGTTAGGTGATTTTCGGGGTAGATATGGGGAGGGTGTCTGCAGTAGAAGGAGGAGAGGTTAAAGGAGGTAAAGAAGGAAAGCATGTTATGTTTCCGAGTACAGTCATATCTAGGGGTGATATACTGTACAGTTAGCAGTTACTTAGGACCTCGCCATTTCACTGGCCGTTTGGAACCTCAAGGCAAGATTTGAAATCATGGGTCCACTCGGATTTGAAAGGACAACAAATGCGACCGTGGAGAACAAACAGCAGAAATTCTGCCCCGATTAACTGTCCACATTAGCATTCAGAGCCTACCTTCCTTTGGGGTAAAGGTGATCTCCTTGGGCTTGGCGGGCATGGCCTAGGACTCGGTGGGCACTGTCTGTAAGGACTCGGTGGGCCCTGCCTGTAAGGACTCGGTGGGCCCTGCTTATAGGGACTCGGCGGGAACTAGAGGACAGAGATTAGAAAGAAGTTGAAGGATTATGGTGTGGAGAGATGGGTCGTGTTCCCCAAATGTGTTTAGGATGATGACTGAAGTACCGGGGTACAGCCTGTTGTAGGTGGAACGATATTTCTGAACAGTCATCGCGAGACAGAATGCAACGACAGTGTCATTTTTCTCAAGCCCATTTGAGATAGATCAGCGAATTGGCTGGTATCACCTTTGCCGAATCTAATCCTTGATGGAACACTGCGTGAGGTAAAAAGGACTTTCTTCGACACAGACCAAAGTTTAGGAGGGGAACTTTCGTAATGAGGGAGTCAGGTCCAAAATACTCCAGGAATAGGTCAGGGTGAAGTCTTTGACCGGACAAGATGTTTGCTGTGGGATATCAGGCCACTTGCATGGCCAAACATCACACTATTTCATCATGCCTCATCCTCCCACAGCAGGGGTTATTACCTCGCTCCTCTTCATCCATGTGCGAGTGTATGAATAGGAACGAGACCAAAGCTCTGCTTTGGGAGGTTGTCATGCCTAGGAGACGGATATGTTTTACCTTCCCGTGTACTGCACAAGGTGATCGAGGAGACTGGAAGTAGCACAGGTGTAAAAGGCATGAAACATCTAGTTCGAAGTATGGCTACAAAAGAGCAGATGAGGAGGGGCAGAGGTTTCTAGATGCATGTTTTTGGCAATGGCATGCTTTTCTGAACTAGTACAGACTTTGAAATATTCGGTGTTCAAACTAAACTGAATGACTGCAAACAGTGCTGTGTTTTGTGTCGCCAAGTGCTGAAGTCAATATGTCAGCGTAGCTTCACACACAGAAGTCTGATTCTAAAATAGTATCATGTTTCTCCATGCAGATTTATTAAAGTGACTTAAATCTCGGTATCAAACTCAAGGATCAACATGTAAGCGTGCAGAAGACGGGTTAAGGTACCTTTCTCGGAGCAGCAGGAGACTGCATGGCAAAACAGACAGGATTAAGGATGAGAAATGTGCAGAGAGGAAAAGTGGCAACTTCAGGGATACTTCAAAGCAATGTAAGAATGCTTTGGACATTTGATTAGTGAAGTCATGACACAGAAATGCAACAATGTCACTCAGAAAGGCCCCCGTTATAAAGGAGCATGTGAATCAGCCATGACACATGCCCGAGTTCAAACAAAGAAGAAAAGCAGTTAAAGAATTGGGATGTTGCAGGTTTGGCTTGGAGTAAAACAGATAGATTTTCTGAGTCGAGAAGTGATAGTTACCCCTCTCAAATCGGAAAGGTAAACGGGTGGCTGCAGGAATGGAACGGAAAATGGGTTGTAGATCTGGTTATTTACAGCGCCACTTTAATCATATTGGAGTGTGAACAACTTAAAATTGCTGACTCAGCATTTTAAGACGGACACAGAAATGACACTTTGACCAAGGATTCTTTCCTGTGGTAGGCACGGCCGCAACAACCACGGAATGGAGAGCAGCTGACTGTAGTTAAGAGTTTGATTTACGCAGAAAGGTGGTTCTTACCCCCATTGAGAAGTAAAATGGAGGTTTGATATCCAAAGAGTCTGGGACCTAGAACAGAGGGAGAGAGGAGAATTTAGGACAAAGAAGAATTGATAGAACGCTGGAGATAGAAATTTTATAATGATACCTAGATTTCTACTGTTTCCGTTGCTTATCTGGAGCATGACGATCCAAGGTACAATGCAAAACTGACTGTCCGCGGATTGAGAAGTGTACGGCAAGAATTGGTGTCAAATAAATTTCGAGTAAGCATGCGTGCATTATTTTCTACCAAATATATTCTACATTTTACCTTGGTATGGTCAGCACGGACCACCGAATTGAATGGCTAGAAGAAGGGAAACAGCAGAATGAGACTGTACGACTGCGAAATGGTAGCAGGGAGCTTACTTCTGTTTCATGAATATCTAATGAAAATTGATAGAATTACGGCGTTTGGCGCAGGCAGGTTTGGAGTAACAGCAAAGAGAGGAGCAAAGAGTGAAGACCAAATAGCCTACTCAGGCTTTGAATTTCGCCCGATGATGAGAGAGGCAAGTAACAGAGTGTGAAATGATCCTATTATTCTACTCAAGAGAAGATCAAAGAAGCCATGCGATACGCCTAATGGTATATCAAAATATCAGTAGACGATCAACGAGTGCAAAACTGAACGAGGAGGCCCAATACAGTGCCGATGTTACATGTATATGGACGGGCTCGTGAGTAGCTAAGAATAAGAGATGGGAAAATGTACTATGTGTACATTGCACTATTACGTGTGTGCACGAAGCAAATGCGGAGAAATCGATCTTGGTCGCCATATCCATCCTACACAGGTGCAATCAAATATGACCAAAGGGAGATTTTTTACCTTAGGATGCAAGACAATTCCCTAAAATTAGAATATCAAATTTGATTTTCTTTGAGGACAAACCTCCAAAACGATAAGAAGTTAAATTGCAGAGTACAAGGCGGCAACTCCATGGAGGAGATGTGAGGATGAAGTGATGGTGTTCAATATTTCAGATGAGGTGTGAAGTGGTGAACTGAGAGTGGTGACTGTCTGCAGTAGGGCACCTCAGGATTTTACATGCTGTTGGAAGATGAAAGTTACCAAGTTTCCCCAAACTGGGTAACTTGTGAATATGAGGATAGTGGTTTGAAAAGACGGACAGCGATGATATGGTGAGTGGTATGAAAATGTTTGGCAGCTCTGAGTGTCGAGGTTCTCCAGAGCTTGACAGCATTGAGGCTTGATAGTGACTTGTGAAGGCTTCCCGCCCCACTTTGAATGAGAGATTATTCAGATAAGTGTTATTTCGAAGCTGAAATGAGTGTGATGCTTCTTAAAGGTAAGGATGCTGTCAGTTATATGAGGTTGGTTGGACAGCTTTGACTGAAAGGAAGGACATAAGTACTGGACAAAGACAAGTCCCAAAAGTTACTGTGACTTCAAATAACTGGTGACATCAACCTTTGGAATCCAATGCATGCAAAATAAACGAAACGTTGACCCCGAACCAGACTATGATCTTGTTAAGCGAGAGAGAGGAGTCCTTGGATAGTTTGGTCACCACATCCCGTGTTGCGGTTACCTTGAATCTGCGGTGGCCATGTTTGCGACGATAGGCCTCCGGTGTCATTTCCTCGTCGCTTGAACTGTCACCGATATCACCGCGATCACGGCCGTACTTTTTACGGTAGCTCTCTGGAGATAAGTTGTCATCACTGTCCGCCTCCTCGTCTTCACTCTAGTTTTGAACAACAAAGATCCTGTCAACTCCAAAATTTTCAAGGTAAGACACACCAAGAAGCTGGCAAACAGGCACTAAAATAAGTACGAAAGCTCAGTCTTCAAGCTTTGACCCGAACTTCAATCTCCAAGCTTCAATTTTCAAGCTTGAACCCCCAGACTTCAATCTTCAAGCTTGAACTCAACTTCAATTTCAAGCACGAACCCTAACTTCAATCTTCAAGCTTGAACCCCCAGACTTCAATCTTCAAGCTCGAACACCAACTTCGATCTTCAAACTTCAAACGCCCCGACTTCAAGCTTTGACCTGAACTTCAATCTTCAAGCTCGAACCCTCAACTTCGATCTTCAAGCTCAAACCCCAACTACGATTTTTCAAGCTCGAACATACGAACTCAAGCTTGAAGATTAAGATTGAATGAGCCTCCGTGCTTTCGGAATATTTTAGTATGATATGCCTCTTCCACTACAAAATAGACGTACATCTGTATTTTCGTGAAAGCTACGATGAAGCTACTATTCCTGCTTTTGACATCTTTGATAAAATACACAAATTCACCGGAAAATCATTGCAAAAATGTAACTTTAGTAACGAAAGCTCTGAAACAAAATATTATGCTACAAGGTTAGATAAAACACCATTTCGTTCCATAAAACACCATGAGAAGAGGCGATTTCAAAAATTAGGGATTGATTCATGCCAAATGAGAGAAGTTCTGCTGAGATTAGAAGTGTAAAATGATGAAACAATAATGTCTGTATATGGCACGTAATGGAAAATGAATGAAGGCGTAATGTATAATGAAAGGTGAGGAGGAAAAAATGTATATATGCATAAATTATGTAGATGTATACACTGTACATGCATAAGTTATGTAGATGTAGGTCTTGCCAATCAAGCAATTCGTAATACAAGTATACATAATCATTAGCATAATGACGTTGTGTTAGTAGCCATGGGTTCAAATGGTAGTTAGATTGTTATAGCCATGGATACCCTGGTTGTCATAGTAACACATCGTTATCATGGTTACTGTTGTTGCGTTGGTTACTCACCTTCTTTTCTCCTCCACCAGGTTTATGTGTTGCATTGCTGAACGAGCCAACTTTAGATTTAGCCGCCTGTATTTTTGGTTCTGCTTTTGTATTACCGCCACCTAAAATGGATTTGGGAGGAAAGGGTAAGGAAAGGGGTCCAGAGATTGTGGTCAAAAAAGGGTCTCACCAGGAGATAATCTCAACAGGGTATCCCAATGGACCTCAATGAATCTTGGTAAAAAACGCTTGTTTACAGCTGAGGATGTCCTTATTCAGTGTGTCCGCTATCTTGGTTTCTATGGGATTTCTTTGATAAACTCCCGTGTGCAAATGACTGCCACGTAGGCAAATTTGTGTTCCGCGACCAATCACATTTTGGCTTGCGTACCGGATGATAGCGCAGGCGCGAAATCTCCGTAGAATCTAAGATGGTGGGGCGGGGGCCTGGTGAAAAGAATTCTATCCTGTCGAAGGAGAATTAAGACAGAGTCTTGGTGTAAGACTTGGATTTGGAACAGGTTTAGCAGCAAGAACTGTCGGAGAAAGGACAGTATCACAATGTTCTAAAATGTCTACTACCGATGCAATAAAATCACAGGGGTAAAAATGTTGTGGAAAAGGATGGAATAAAACTGCTTATAAGAGGTTGTCAGGGTCTCCAGGGAGGTAGTCAAAGATTCGAAATGCTGTGGATGGGAAGGGGCAAGATTGATTCATCCTCAACCTTGATGCTTACCAACTCGTCGGGGCCTTTATGCAGAAAGTAAGTTTACCATATAAAGCCTTTAGTTTTAGAGGGGACTTGGGAACTGACAGCGATTACGTAATAAATTATGTCAAGTTTGGATGATTTGAAGCAAAGTCAAGCACCAACGTTATTCTGATAGTACGGGACAGCTCAAAAGTTTACTCTTGGTTCACGAATCGTTTCGTGTCGTACTTAGAAAAACCTTGAAGTTATAATGGCCCTGCCTCTTGCTTTCGAGATTTCATAACCACGAATTTCACCCTATCATAATCTGATGGTAAACAGACTGCGAAATTGGCATTTTTAACTTACCAGGAGACTGTTGTGCATTGGCCTTTGCTCCAACTCTACCTCCTGCTGCACTCGATGCTCGCGGGCTCTGAAACAATATAGAAGGAATGCCGTATCAACAGACTGTCGGCCAACAACGAAAGAGCAACATTTCCCAACTGATATAATTTGCCAAGAACCAGGAACTTTTTTAACGTAACATTTTAGACCCTTGTTGACTCCAGCTGAGATTTTATACAGAGTCACTGATGAAAAGTGAACAACACAACACGGAGGTCGCCATGAACAACACTCGAACCATATTTACCTTGCCGTCAGAAGCAGAGCCCTTGCGATCTGAAACGGGGAGAAAAGGGGTTTGAAAACAAGATGTCTTCAAAAATCTTACTTAATGCGAAATATTTGCATGTATATGAAATTAACAAGATCTATTAGCCTAATCAAGGGGGTGCATTATTAACCCTGTGTTGGTCATTTATAGTTCGTGAGTTTCTTTTGCCCCCGCCCACGATTTTGCTCCGTGGCTAATTGTAATAGCCGGACCAGAAAAGACGGAACGAAATTCATAAGTAACTAAACTGTAGGGAGTACTCGTTATTTGTGAACCCAAGTTTGGGAGAACATTGTGACTCCTGCCATGAAGAAGATGGATGAACCATCGAGACAGATGGTATTTCGTGACAACAACTGGTTGTTTCCCATGCATATGACATCATAGGATAGCCTCGAAATAGCCTCGAGATTGGCTCTTTCGTCGATTACAATCTCGTTTCGTTTTCTTTTCGTTTCTGCGTTTGTAACAAGCCCATTTTTTTCATAGTTCACAAAACTACGACGCAAAATGGTTCATAAAAAGATCATGCGGTTGTCAAATCAATGCATGCACGTGGTGTGGGGACCAGATCAATAGTTTGGAACATAGGTGGGTGTAGTTTCATGAACTTCACTCCCCATCTAAAGGGCCAATTGACGCAAATTGTCATTGATTTCTTCGAACAGATCAATCATAATTTAGGAAGGTTCGTGCTGTTGTACACGAGGCTAATCAGCTGTTATGCCAAATGCTGAATTAGGGGTTGTTCATTTCTTGAAGCTGGGATGGGTGGGACCGTTAGGCTGCAATCACATAGAGCTACACGTTACACCGACACGCCGGTTAATAATGGCTTCACAAAGGGCCCGCGACCCTGAAGCCATTGTTAACCGGCGTGTCGGTGTAGCGTGTAGCTCTATGTGATTGCAGCCTTGGGCCGCAAGGTGTACAAGAAATCAGATAGAATAGAAGTAGTCTCAATTTTCCTTTACCCAAGGTAACCTTCCACCAATGTTGATATTCAAGCATACTTACCATTGGTTACAAAATTTGAGACAACGATATGCTACACACAAAATTATAACCACAAATATATCAATGATATTATGATATATTCATGTTATAAATTATATTTAACACTTATAGTGGAACCCCGGTTGAAGACCATCTCCGTAACAAGACCAACTCCTCTAACAAGACCACTCATCACTGTCCCAAAATGCGCATCAATAGAAAAGAACCTTGGTAACAAGACCACCTCACTAAGAAGACCACTTCAGCTGGTCTTCTTACTGGGGTTCCACTGTATGTAAAGGTCACAACAGGCTGAAAACATGATCAAAACTTAGGAGACAACGTCCAAGTTGATCACATGCAGTCTTAAACATGAAATGAACACACTGGAAAACACATCTTTAAAAAGAAACCAAAATTAAGGACCAAACAATCAGTAAAAAATTAAAAATAATATTCAATAAAAAAAAAGACGTTGTCATGAATGCAAAAAACACAGTCTTTTCCCAGTGTTTTCATATCAACCTAAAAAGCAAAGCATGCGCAGTACATGTACAATGGCGCAAAATGTGCCAATGCATCAATCCGACGATGTAGCGCAAAGCAAAGGCATCTCCAATCATGACTAGCTGCTAATCGTGTTAATGGTGCGGTGCGTTTGTGCAGGGATGATACTTGTCCGTTAAACTCTTTATACCATTTCATTCAGGGACTAAACGGGAAATCGGAAGAGGGAATATCCTTATCATGCGGCTGTGACAGTATCATCCCTATTGCTGATGTCAGTAAGCAGGTTCGTTCATAAAAAACTTACCACTCCCCACCACTTCGATGTAATTTTTAACACCCTTTATACACACCTTTGGCTCCAGTATCTACTATACTATTGTTATAGTGTGTAAACGAAAAAAATAAAAAATCCAGAGCGCCCTCACTTGCACTCAACTAAGTACGCTTGTGTCAACAAAAACAGTTCTCGGAAGTATAGTTAAATAGAATTACTATGTATTCAGTCTACTTGTTCAGCATGAGTGTGGCTGGTGGGGTGTAGTAAGCAGCAATGTACACGTGAAAAAGCAGTGCTATCGTGTCTATTTCAAGTAATAAGTTTAATAACCTGTGCCTTTTGGTGGTGCAGTCGTTGGTCTTTTTAGCTGATTCCCTTCCGATTTCGATCGTGGTGAATCTTTGGGGGTGGCAGTCGCCGATCTGGGGCTTGATTTTGAAACTCCTCCTGTAGATGCAGACCGCGGTGAGGCCTTCTTGTCACCAGCTGACGCAGTTCGCTTTGGGCTGTCCTTTGAGCTTCCCAAAGTTGGCAATTTACTTGGGGAACGCAATTTACTGGTACTGGAAGTTGTCGATGTTTCTTGTTTGATAACTGTTGTCTTTTGTCCCTCATTTATAACGGTGACCTCACTTTTTCCATCACTGACTGTGTTCTTTGAGGCATCCCCCTCGACGGTGTCGCTATGGTTACGAGAAACCGTCTCCGTTATTGTTGTTACTTTCAACACGTCTTCCCCACCTGCCTGCACTTGTTCTATAGTATGTCTCTCCGACTTGGTAACATTTTGTCTGCCCCCTCCTCCACCCGTAGCACCGTGGAGGTCATTCGATGTCAGCTTTGTCTTGGCGTCCGGTTCTTCCCGCAGTTCCAAGAGTCGAGGTTCTGTTTTGTTGCCAGATCCGGCACTGCCACCCCCGGCCACTCCATTTGGCATATGGTCATCTGTAAGGCAAACAAGGTGGGAAAACATGTGATTAGGTCAGGCATGGTGAGGATAATGTGAATATGCACGAGTCCAACATGAAGTCATATGGGATTACTCTGACTGAAAGGCTATGTATTCTGTCACAAGCACTTCGAGTATCCTGCAGGTTTTTTTTACCTCGCTCCTCTTCATCCACTCACACAGCTTATGAAGAGGAGAGAGACCGAAGCCCTACTACGGGATCCAAGAAATGAGCATACAAGGGACTGCTGGAACACAAACACTTCGAGTATTCCAGCAGGGATTTTAGCTCGCTCCTCTTCACCCACTCACACAGCGAAGAAGAGGAACGAGACCAAAGTCCTGCTATGGGACTATGAGTATTCCCAAGAAACGGGCATATAAAGGTGCCCACATGTCGACATTGCGTCTTAAAGCAAATCGACGGATCCGTCGCAGATAAAAAAACCACCACGCGCAGGCCGACATTTCAGCGATTGAGAGGAACTCGGAGCAACTGGCAGTTATACCTCGAACAGGACGCTCATGATGCATCCGGCAGTTGCTCGGAGATGCAAGCGCGCTCAGGTCGACAAAATCGGCAACTGATCAGTCACTCCGAGTTGCTTCCATCGCCGGAAAGCTAGTTGCCGCGAGTTGTTCGGGACGCAATGTCGACCTTTGGGCACCTGCTGTGGCTGAAAGGCTGTCTGTCAAAAAGATTTCGAGTATTCCCAAGAAATGAGCCACCACAATGTTTTTGGTCAACACCATCAACGGGGAAAAATATCTGGAAGCTGATGTCAAAGTTTTCAACATTGACGTGATAGAATATCATCACACCACTGCGACAGCGAAATAGCCATCGGGTTTGAAGCAGTAACGATATTTTAAGACGACACCAGGTTGTTGGTGAAAGTGTTACACCCTGAATAAGCCAAAACAAACAGCTGAAAGAGAGGCTTGGGCAATCAGTATAAAATTAAAAAGCTGTAAAGAATAAAAGAAGCTTATGTTATGTAATAGTGGTATCTGTTGTCGTAAGTAAGATGTCTTCTTCAGCAACGGGAGGGTAACCGAAATAGAATGATCGAACTTGTCAAGAATTGGGTCATGACACCATGGCAATTCCTTTCTTGACAGACGATTGGTTCTCATGATTCCCCAGTGGGGGAAATCACCATGACAATGACCTAATTTGGCAGTATGGCTGCTAGCGAATCTCATGTATAAGACCTTTCAGTTCTGATGTATCGAGCTCGAATTCGTACGAACAAAATTCGCTCCGAACATTGCCGAACAGTTGACGGATTCTGTCGTCAATGACGCCGTGACAAGAGACAAGCACCGAGTGGAAGGTCGCTGAATTCGACCAACACGACCAGGGGCCATAGCTTGTAAGAAAATGGTAAAGAGTCAAGCAAAAAGAAAAATGTTCCTCACCCATATTCGAGTCAGTTGACTGTTCATTACCCATGTTTGTTATACCGTCCAACAACAAGTCTTGAACAACAGTTTGAAAAGTTAATGTTCGAAGGAAATATCTATCAAAATTATTGACTGACATGTGGTGAGGGCTTGCTTGGTCCTTAACATCGACCAGCTAAAAACATCCATATGTTGGAACCATCTGGTCGAGAGGGAGTGAGAACCGGAACTTAGAACTTGCTAAAGTTACAGAACCAAGTTTGGGCTGCTGCACGCTGTCATGAGAACTTTGACAACAACAACCATCCTTGGCTTTCGAACCAACGTTTGGGTCATGGGCGATTACTGGGATTTTAAGTCAACACCAGAGTGCAAACCTCCATGTTTCCAATGACTTTGCATCCATGTTGGGGCCATATCCACGAGACAGATGGGATAAAGAGACCGAAGATGTCGCTAACTACTACTCACTAAACCGAGGTCCTCCAGGAAAGTGACAAATAGAGAACGAGAGGGACTTTTCGAGGAGATTCGTCAGAAATTGACGAAGTCCATCAACCAGATGCAAGTGGCAGAGGCATAAAATCTACAGGCAAGATTCCAACTTTAACAAAGGTTACCATGCCCATAACGATATAGTGAGGCGGTATATCCCCATGTACCTTTTACTTTCAAGCCTACCATGCGTTATGATAGGCCTACTTGTGCTTTGATTGCACATTTCCACGACTGCTCAATCTACAACTTCATCAACATGGATGAAAATTCCATTTGAAATCAATGATACCCGGGGTACAATGTCAAAAATGTTGACCTCAGCATGTTCTAAATTCAGGTACCAATTTGTCTGGGCACTGTTCACAGCCATACAAAATCTCTGCGTCAAGTCCCACAAGGTTAGCCATCACCATGCTGCATGGTGATTGCAATTGATTAGAGCAGATCGACACTGCACGTAGGTGGGTGACAGTGTGATGCCACTTCAGACAGGTGTTCAAACCTGATGTCACTGACACAGAACACAAAGCAAATTGGTATGTGAATGCTTCACACACGAGAATTCAGTGATCATTGTCCCTGGTTTTTACAGCAGAACCCTGATCAAATATGGTCCATGTACCGTATAAGCAACGAAAAACAAATACTTGATCTCATGTGTAATCGTGGGAGTGGATATTGGTTGAGCCAGTCATAACTAAATACATCAGGTTCAGTTGAAGTGCTTACAGTTTTTGGCATTGAATCTACCTTGGTTTCAGCACATAAGGGCTTAAAAAGCACGCTATCGACTTAAACCCAGGCTTTAAATCCACTAAAAGGACCCAAAAATCAAGGTAGCAATGTAACCAATGTCGAAGACTGTTCTAAACAATGACAGATGTATACGTCGTGTTTTTAAATAAAACCTGCAGTGGAACTGAACGACTGAAAGCTAAAGTATATTCCCAACCCTATGACGTCTACTTACAGGTAATTAATGAAAAAGGAGTTTGTTGAGGGCTGAAGTAAGAAGGAAGGAATATGCATGAAGGGAAAAATTTTTAAGGCAAATATTATGGAGCAGAGATAGTGAAGTTTACCAATAGAAATGTGTTCTTTATCAGACGATTCAATTCGGTTCAATTCAGTAGCATGTGCCATCAATCTGTTCCACTGACTAAGGCGGCACTGCCGTTGATCACTGATGGACAGACCACTTTAAAAGGGGCCAATATGCCACCAGGTGATTCCTAAACAAGCTGCAGCAGTGAGCATGGCCATTAATGAAACAGTCACTTGGTGTGATGGGTGCTACTCGTCTCAAGTTGATAGTAACTAAACATTAATCACCTTTATATTTGTTATGGATAGGACAGTTGGAGGACGTGACCAGAGAGTCCCAGTCACATGTACAGCACTCATCAAGGCTATCCGTCATTTCTCCATGGACTGGACAGTTCAAATTGATCTCACCATCATCATCACAAGTACAACGCTTCACTTTCATCTGCAGGGACCCAGTTTCGAGGTCGTAGACGGCCCTCTCTGATTTCCTTCCGCCTCCATTAGGCCTTGGTGACTTGGAAGTTGTAAATGATGGGTCTTTAGGTACTGGTTCTGAGGCGTCGTCCCTTCGGTGGACGCTGCACGCATCAGATCTGAAGAACATCTCGCCATACCCATCAACAGCCGGAGTACAAGAGCATGCTGCTTGTGGTTGGGTGCTTTGGGTCCAGTCCGTACGAGTCTTCACCAAACCACCGAGGTTCACGCCGACTCGGTTACTCGGCACCGTCTTCCTTTTCTGTAAGACTTCGTCTTCAGCTCTGTAACATTCACCAGATTCTGACTTAATTGACCTGGTTTCAATGACTTTATACCTGTTGGCATTGTCGCCATGAAGTCTACAATCATCCTTCGCCCTTTGAAAAGAGCACCCACATATCAAGTGTCTTTCGCCATTCCCATGTATCCGGCAGAGAGGAGACGCGATGGTCCTCGCGATCGACGCCGCACCGCCCTTTTGCACCTTGAGATGGATACAAGGGCAGTGAGCATGGATGAAACAAGTTGGGTTGAGAATAGTCTGATTGGTTCCGTCAGGATCTATCATAGGTATACAGGTACAGTTCGGCCTCTCAATACTCTTCTTCCCATGCAGATAACAGTACGGCGACACGATGGACCGGATCGTTTGAGCTGTTAAGGAACCGATGATCTCAAAAGGAACACATGTGCAGTTTCTCTGCCAGTTTCTGTGCAGTTTGCAAGGTCCTTGACCAAACTTGACACAGGTGCATCCACCCGTCATCTGGCTGACGTCATAGCTGGCACTTTGTCCCCCCTCCTCCTCTTCTGACTCAGACTCTAAGTTGATCGTGCCGGCATGCCGCGGGCACTGGATACCGTTGTCGGCCTCACCAAGCTCGTCACAGAGGCAGAAGCTTTCCGGGTCCATCGACTCGGAGACGTAGACAATCCCGTGTACCTCCTGAGTCTGAGTCCTATGAAGGAGACACGCTCCTCTAGAACTTCCACAAGAGCAACCGAGCAGAGACTGAACTGGCGTCTCCTTCGGCTTCTTGTTGAAGAAAAACTCCCGGATTTCTGCCGAGAGTGATTTGGATAGTGTCTGATCTACGCAACTGCATGCTTGTTTCTCCCAATGCACGGGCGACCCTGGTGACTTAGGACTACCAACGAAATCTAACGAAACATTTTGTTCCTCGCCTTCTTCGTGAAGTACAAGGTTAACAGGACTGACACAGCAATGGCTCGTGTACGTTGGTGCCTCATCATTTTCATCATCGTCACAGCTTCCATGCAGTCTACATAACGGCGACACCATCGTCTTAACAACAGCACTCTTGCCTTGCGAGAGCAGCTTTAGGTGAACACAGGTGCACTTGGCATGCAGCTTACATGTGGGACTGACAATGACTTCAGCGTTTCCATCCTCGGCAGTCATAGGGACACATGTACAGACATCTTCCTTCGTACCATCGCCATGGACATCGCAGTACGGAGCAACTATCGAGCTGATATCAGTTTTCCCATTCTCTGAAGTTATCTTGAAAGGTATGCAGCAGCACTTGCCATGAATCTTACAAGATTTCGTAGCCTCCTCATTCCCAGGGATACAGGAACATTCGTCACCGTCAGTTGCCTCTCGAGTGCAATGAATACCCGACTTGACCAGCTGGTGCAACTGACATGCCTCTGGACCTCCCTCATCCAGACACGTACACATTATATGCCCATGGACTGGACACAGCTTCTCTGCTTCAGCTAAAGTCATCACCCTCCCACTTTCAGATACAACTTGCTTACAAGTGCACAAGGCATAGACATCATTGTATGCAAAGATCTGGTCTATTTCCGGTGAAGATCTACGTCTCATGGAAGTTGCAGGACCCTCGGAGTGGACAGCACAATATTTAATTAAAGCAGGTTCAGTGCAGTTTGCACAAATGCAAGACAATATCTTCTCAGGAGGCTGTGAAGGTTCCACCTCTTGTTCTGGCTCTTGTTTCACATCAAGTGTTTTACCATGGACCGGACAACTTTGGCTTTCCTTGGGTTTTATGTTGAAGAAAATTCTCTTGAGTTCAGTCAACAGTGTCTTTTCTTGTGGAGGGGCGTTGCACGTGCATTTCGAATCGCCCTCGCCAGGATGTTCCAGTTCCATTTCTTCATGATCTGTTAAGTCATCAATGAAAATTGTCTGCACCTCGAAGCTGCCTCGCCTTTGGTGAGTGTCTTGCTCTACTGGTGTGACGGTTCTGCTTTCCACAGCGTCGCTATCTGCATCCAAGACACGACAACCGACTCCATCGCTGAGGTGGTCCGCAGCTTCCGTGCCGTGTCCATTGTCCGCATCATCTCCTGTAACAGAAGGTGCAGTCTGTGGCTCTGTCATCACTTTGCTGGTCAGACTGGACTCTTGGTATTCTGCTTCACCCGGCGATACTAATTCACTGTAGGGTGAAGAGATACCATGGTCGTCATACTCAGTAGATTCGGCGGCATCTCCATTTGTTTCTTCCGGTGGATAAGCCGAGAGGATTTGAGACGTAGCAACATCCACATGCTCTGCTTGGAGCAACTCGGGTTCATCATGCACTTCTACGGCGTGTATGGCTAGAAAGGTCCCGCTTGTATCACCTGGGGCTTCTGATGGTTCGTGGAACCCCTGGCCACTGGAACGATCAGGGGCAGGTTGGGCTGGTTCAACAGACCTCAGCCACGACTCTCCCATGCCAGGCTGGCGAGCAGAATCCGATCGCTCTACTGCTACTATGGGTGGTTCCTTCACGTTTGCAGCTTCTCTCTCATTTGACTGGTCACTCCTCGTGTCATCATCAACCTCTTGCACACTCAGCACATCATGGGTTTCTTGCATTTCCTCATCGCCAGGTCCCTCTAAATCTTCAGCAAGGTGCTTATGTGCTTCACACAAAGGGGAGTACACAACCTTATCCACTGTGATTTCACCATGTTGGAGTGACTTCGTGGCGATGCAGGGACACTTCGCATGTACTGTGCAAGAAGGAGACATGATGATTTGCCCTCTGCCGTCCCTACACTCCACTGGTACACAGCTACAACTGTTCCTATCGACACTGGCATCCCCATGCAGCTCACAGTACGGCGCCTTCACAAGTTTCAGGTGATTCTCTTTACCTTTGATGTATTCAGACGGAGTACAGTAACATTTTCCATGCTTCAGACATGTCGACTTTCCACCAATATCCGAAGGCACACAAGAAGAGGGATATGTATCCCTGGCACCCTCATCAAGCTTGTAGACTGGAATGCCAGTTTCTGTGCATGCATGTAGTGTACAGCTCTTCCTCAAAGCACTATCGTACTCTTCATCCAGCCGAAGACATGAACAAATGGGCTGCTTATGCACGGGGCAATCCGGGCCTTTGAATTCTTGCACGCCATTATTACCATCACCACAGCGACAGACAAGTTCGACTTCAACTGTCTCCAAGCCAATCCCAGTGTCTTCTAGAGGCTTGACTGCATTTGGATTTTCACAATGTACAACACAGTATTCCATCATTTTGGGCTCATACCCATTGGCGCATACACAAGATGTCAGCTGTAGGTCAGGGACAATTTCAACAAAAGATTCTGTGTCGTGGTTAGCAGTTTGGTCTTTGCCATCTTCAATCAGATCAAGTACGATGTCACATTCAACCTTGTCAACTACATCTTGTACCATGTGTTCTTCCTCCTTGTTGATTTCATCATCTTCTCCGTCATCTTCAAGTTTGTCAGTTTTGCCCCATTCCTTATCATCTTCATCCTTGCCCTTTTCATCTACATCTACGTCGTCTTTGTCAGTTTTATCAGGTGCATAATTATCTTCAACCTTGTCACTTTGTTCTAGTTCTTTGTCGTCTTTAGCCACATCTGTTTTGCCAAGTTCTTTGCCGTCTTCAATCCTGTCGACTTCATCAAATTCTTTGCCAATTCCACTCTTGTCAGTTTGACTCGCATCTATAACAAATTTACCATCGCCAGCTTCATCGAATGTTTCTCTATCTTCACCTTTGTAACTGGGTTCCACGTGATTTTCAGCTTTTTCAACGTGATCCAGTTCCACGTGATCTTCAACTTTGTCAACGTGATCCAGTTCCACATGATCTTCGTTTTTGTCAACATGATCCAGTTCCAGGTGATCTTCAACTCTGTCGAGGTGCTCCAGTTCCTCGTGATCTTCAACTTTGTCGGGGTGGTCCAGTTCAAAGTGATCCTTAACTTTGCCATTGTGGTCCAGTTCCACGTGATTTTCAACTTTGTCACTGTGATCCAGTTCCCCGTGATCTTCAACTTTGTCACCGAGGTCCAGTTCCACGTGACATTCAACGTTGTCTCTGTCATCCAATTCAACAGGATCTTTAGCTTTGTCAAGGCGATTGTACAGTTCCACGTGATCTTCAACGATATCAACCTGATCCAGTTCGTGGTCTTCAACGTTGTCTACTTGACCCAGTCCCATGTGATCTTCAACTTTATCAACGTGATCCAGTCCCACGTGAACTTCAACCTGGTCAGTATCACTCAGTTCCTGTCCATCTTCAATCTTGTCGATATGACCCATTTCCATCTGGTCTTCAATTTGATATACTCCTTTTACTTCGTCATCATCTTCCTCGTCAATTCCTCCAGCAACTTTTACATCATCAAGGGTGTTTTCTCCCGTTAAATCTTCAGGGCTGCTGACACCATCAGTGCCATGAACTGGACAAGAGGTGCCAGATACAATTCCCCTTCCTGGAGGTCTCCTGAAAAAGCTTTTCAGTTTCCCAAGTACATTTCCATGTTTGTCTTTTTCCAGACAAGTGCATTCCAACTCTGCATGATCCAGATCTTCACCTTTAGTGAGTTGCTCCAATACATGACTCCCCGAAGATGTGACATCAATGGGCAAATGCTTCACCAAATGCACGGGGCATATCTCACGAGCCTTCGGTGAAAAGGGGCTGTAAGACCTGCTACATATATCATGAACACAACTTGCAGAATTCTCCCCATGCAACTTACAAAATGGCGATTTCAGGGTCTTGACAATAAGGCTGTTTCCATCCGATAGGACCTTCAGATGGATGCAAGGGCACATTGCATGCTGTCGACAAGTAGGGGGGACAATAATCTGTGCTTGGTCCTCGCCAACTGCCATAGGAATACAAGTACAGGTCTCTGAATTGGTATCATTGCCATGCACCTTACAGTACGGTGACGCAACAGCTCTGATGAAGGGATCATCTTGGCCGCCGGTGATTTTGAACGGCACACAGGAGCACTCGCCATGAATCTTACAACTCTGATCTTTACCGAACATTCCATCTGCACAAGTGCATCCATCCTGGTCATTCATGCGGCATTGCATCTGGAATAGTTTATCATGGACTGGACACTTCTTCTTTTCGTCCGTGTCTTCGCCTTCATCGTCGTCTTCGTCAAAGCATGTGCAGTATTTCTGGCAGTGGACAGGACAATTTATCTCGGCCTCCTCCAAAGTCATCATTCGATTACTTCTTGATATATTCTGCTTACAGGTGCAGTGGGCGTAGATGATGGTCTCAGCGAAGACGTTACCAAGGTCAGGGATACTCAGCCGTGGTCTCTCCTTTGGTGCCCGAGTCCAGTGTGCCCTACAATACTGGATCAGAGCCGTCTCCGTTCCGTTCGCACAGACACAAGAAACTGCACGATTTCTGCGATACGGTATCTCCTCCTCCTTTCCTATCATGGCAAATTCAACATCATCATCAGCAGGCCATTCACGATATGGACTGTCATCTCCACCGTCCGCATGTACACTACATCGGGAAGTGCCAGAAGACGGCTTAACGTTGAAAAACAACACTTTTAGATTATCCAGAATAGAATTTTGCTGGTCTTCGTGACAGGAGCATCGTTTCTCCTGATCGCCTTCTTTGCTTTCCTCCTCCTCATCGCTGGCGTCCAATTTGTCTACCGAAAGCGAAGACAAAGCCTTGTAAATCCTCTTCCCGACCCCTCTGATGCCTAACATCATGGGATTCTCCTCTCGCGGCTTCGAAACCTCCTCAGTCTCCATCTTAGATAAATCTTCTGGTTTTGAATGTAGTCTACAGGAATTGATCATATCCTCCTTAAACCCGTCGTCACAGACACATCGTGCTCTCTCCAGCCCTGGTAACTTCCTTCCATGGGCAGGACAGAGTGTGGCAATGATGCATACTTCACCGGTCTTATCCCTTCGACACTTACAATGTCGCCTACACGATGTTGAGAAACTCTTAATCTCACCTGTCGCCAATTTATCACAAATACACTCGGCGTCACTGCCGTGTAATTTGCAATTAGTCGCAATATTGCTGAGTTCTCCGCCCTCGATCCTTTCACAACAGCACACAGGGTGTGGGAGAATGTCTTTCACCTTGTCTTTGTGGTAGTAACAATTCCTAGCATCAGCCATTAACAGCAGGAGAGCCCCGTTACAATCACATTCCGCATTCCTGACATCATCGAAGTCATCATGCTGATGTAAAGGACACTGCGACACGTACTTCTTTACACTTGCAATAGATTCGGGGTCGGAGACATTGCAGCTACAGTCACTGAGTTTAGGACGATGGACCGGGCATTTCGCCCTCCGAACTTCATTGTCTTTGGTGTCCTCGCAGTTACAAGACTCACGATTAAAGCTACCACCCGCCAGTGCGACGTATCTGCTGTGAAGCGCGCAGACTGCATGGAGGTCTTCAGCCTCCGCCCTGTCTGGATTACAGATGCATTCATAACCATGATAAGCACAATACCTCTCACCGTTTTCCTCTGTGGAGCAACAACACTTGGTCAGTTCTGCAAATTTCGAATGAAGAGGACAGCGAGAAACGAGCTCGCGCAGGAGAAATTCGTCAGACGAGTTCTTCAGCATTTCCTCACAGACACAAGTAGCTGGGATATCCAATGCACCCTTGATAGCCTCTTGATCAATTTTCTTTAGTTGTGTGCCATGCTGCGGGCATAGGAGAAGGGTCGAGCATTTTCTTCTTGACAGCAGATCCCTTACACCCCCGCGGACAGACATTCTCCTCTCCTGCTCACCGCAGGGGCATCGCTCAGGTGACTTCATGCTTAACAAGTCACCGCAGGATTTCACGGAATGACTCGTCGAAGACTCTTCCGAGTCGCTGGACAAGAGTTCACCATCGCTCAGAGACAGGCCCATGTGAGAACTTACCCTCATCGTGAAAAAAGGGTCGCCATGTTCTGGACAAGTCAACGACTTAATGAGAATATTCCCTACAGGGTATACCCTGCACGTACAAATCGTCTTACCCGGGGCCTCTCCATCACGGCCATCATCTTCACCTGCCTCCCCATCAAATCCTCCATCCTGCTTCCCAGTTGCAGCACCAGCTTTTAGATGGTATCCTAGACTCCCGGGAAAGATGTATGGCTTACTTTCATCCAGTTCAGTCGAGGAAGATACCCCCTCGTACTCTTTCTTAGTATCACGAGACGCCTTTACGGACGACCAAGGGGACTCATTCTTGTTTCCTTTCCTACCAGGACAACGCTTAGATTGTTCTACCCCATTATGAACAGGGTCATGCTCGAGGGAAATATGCACAAATTCATCATTATGATCGTCAGATTTACCATTTAGGCCATTGTCATCACCAAAGGGTAGTGGACTCTCACACGTGGAGACGATATCAAAATCAAGTCCATGTGTGGACTGACTCTCTTCTCCTTCTTTAGCCTTCGGATCAATGATTTTCCCGTGGACCAGTCCTGTCCTGAAGGCAAGCAATGCCCTGATCTTCTCCATTGGGAAAGTTTAACAGTGTAAAGAAGCTACTAGGAAGGATTTCCCTAAAGAAATACTGGTCTTACGCGCTCTTGAAAAATATCCGATGAAAAGGAACTGCCTCGCTTGTCGAAGACTTCACAAGCCGTGTCCAGAAGGTATTATCCAACAGAGAATAAGACACACCAACGCAGCGAACGAAAAGCCATTTTAGAAAAGCTTCCACGTTCGATTTCAGATCGTAATCCTTCGTCACATTATCAATGAATAATGCTGTCAAACGAATTCGGGGTCCGCAGCAACCAGTTCCAATGATATTGTTCGAATTAATTCGCAAGTTGTTCATTTGAAATATATCCACAAAGTTGGGAGACTTGCTAAACCGCCATGTGGTCCTCGTAATCCAATACACCTAACATAAAACCGAAATATTTGGATTAATTGATAAGGCGTGCACAAACCATTGTGTCAGGTCACTTGACCTGGACTTGAGTTACAGCTGGGGTGATGTAAATTTCTGATCAATAAAGTCTGCATGTTGAGCTTTTTGTGACAAGCCATCTAGCGGGGAAAATGGAAACTGAAGACTAATACAGTGGACGCCACCACGTGGCAGGGATTTGAACTTCAAGACACCGCACAAGCTTGATATATACACGCCTCTGCAAAATGTCAGAAATTACGCTGACATGAATTCGAAACAACCTGTAGACGTATAAAAATATACATGAATAAACCGGCATTGTATTATATCAAACATGTTAAATATTGAACCAAAATTGAGTTACAATGATGAATATGTCTGTATCATGGATATAATGCAGACAGAAAATGAGTCACACAGTCACTGATGGATTTCATCATTCCCATCGATTGCACCAGGCTACAAGTTTGTGAAGAGGCGGCAGTCTGTCAGAAGGCGCGAAATTTTAGTTCCACAAGTTAGCAAGAGATGGCAGCAAATGAGATATGAGCGATTTGGCTTTAGTACACCAAGCGAACAGGAGATGGCAACGTTGTGAACTGCAGGCGCACAGCAACACCTGATCGGGTTCTCGAGTCGAGCATCTGGTAGTATAGTGCTCTGTTGCCACTCCTCTGGAGAAATTATACCAGTTCGAATCAATAGTTATGATGCTGTTAGTGACATCTTTCACTAGAGTCATCACAAACTGTGTCTTAACAGTATCGGTCTCTTGAAAATCTCAAAGCAATGAAATTTGGAAATGACTATACATACACCGACAAAACATGAGCTGTTCAACCTTATTATGGGTTTTTCCTGTAGTTATTACCACGAACGCTGCAGCTATACATGTACAGGTTTTAATGATTCTCAAGCACGATAGTTCTGAGAATGGTTGTTTTTTAAGGATGGCGAATCAAGAAATTAATGCTGTTTATTGGTCAGCAGCTTTTGAAGCAACTGCTTTGCATAACCTGCCGCGTAGCTATTAGGATCGTCTGGTCTGTTATTCTGCAGATGATATTTTATCGGTGGACCGCCCCTTTAAGGTGCATCACTTCAAAAATGCTACAGCATAGACAGAATACCTATCAGATAGCATGGATATATGTTTAATTGACCATGCTAACAACCTTGCACCTGAGATCTATGGAATGAGATACGGTGGAGTTCCAGGCTGACTGGATCAAAGAAGAAAACTTCCATTCATTCCATCCGTATCCCTTGTCGTATCCCTCAGCTTCACAGCCAAGGCTATCCTTATCGTTATGTTACAACATGATAATGAGACCAATGTTGCATGTCTTGGCCGATATTTAGCCTTAGCTCTTCCAGACATGACTTCTCCGATCGCTAGGCCTTTTTTAGGTCACTTCTTATATCTGGGCTATTCTCCATTAGATGAGAGGATCAAGCAAATTTCAGCCTGATTGATCAGTTACAAAGACAAAGTTATCTGAAAGAAAACTTTTATTGCATATTTATAGAGAAACCACCCTCGGAATATCTTGCATGCATTTTAAAAGACAAAAGAGCGCACCTAAAATTGACTCTAATGCTGGTAACGGAATTACTCTCTGAATAATTCCGTTACTGCAATAACAATTGCTTACATGCGTGGTATTCTTTCAATTTTTATTGCATGGTAGTTGATGCTGAGAGTCGTATCTCAATAAATGTGGAACATATCTTTGCATTAGATAGCACAATTTTTATAATTTGCGAATCAATGTTGAAAATTATTAAAATGTAATTCCGTTGCCGGAGAATTGCCCATCTGCAGCAGCAAGAGCTGCCCAGGATAACAACTACAGCAGTTAACAGTGAGGGAATCAAGCCGAGAGCAGAAATTTCACCAGGACGAAACATTCTCTTTACATGTTTTGATTGCTACTCACTCGAAGTTTCCATACACTATTATGTCAAGAATAATACAAGCTGTCTCAAGTGCTATTGTTCGTTCTTTTGGCAACTGCAGTTTGGTTTGAAGTGTCCAGACGAATCAGTGGTTCACTTTTGCTATGGGGCGCCATTTTATGTCGATGATTATGCACCAGCAGGCTTAGTAGGCTTTGACCCGATTCACAATTTTTAGTGCTATAATGACTGATATTCATAAAAGCTAGCAAATGCTTTTACTTCAAGTTCTGTACTTGTAGTACATTTACAAATCTTAAGTAAAAGCATTTGCTAGTTTTTATGAATATCAGCCATTAACTCATCTTAAGCACTAAATAAAACATTGTCCTCAAAAAGGCCTGGACTAGGCCCAGGCTATCTGAATATTTTGATAAGGATTATCTCCAATATGATAGCCCACAACAATCACTAAAGACATGAAAGAGAAGAACAACTCTCTCTATGTCCTTAGTATCAATATTGACATATCAAGTAGTATGTGAAAGACAAGGTGTATAATTTCACATAGTTTGCTATTGTTCTTTTCAACCCATTAAACAGAATGGGCTAATAAAAACTGTGAATTACAGTGTGAAGTACAGTGTATTGTAGATTGACGAATCGTTGGAATAAGTAAAAAGCTAAAATTCACATGCCTCCTGTCATGCCTGCACTCTCATTAATATATACGTACTCCGGGCATTGTTTTGTACAAGTCATCGAGTGCCTGTTCTAGGACAGCATACATGCCCATCAATTTAGCCAAATCACAAAATCACAGTTGTGACCTGTCAATAATTAGCTCCTCAGACAATTGGCCGATTACATCTTTGTTGTTGAATGCCGAACATTGAATATCCAATCATTATGACCATCCAGACAGAATATGCCGCCATTTACATGTACATGTACGGCAATTAGGCCTACTGAAATGACAGCTGTACAGAAGAGTCCAGCACTGGCCAAGGATCTTGACTTTGCTTACACTGTTCTCATGCTTACGAACATACCAAACTGCCCTAGTGAGAAAGAAATAAAAGTGAAAAATAAGAAACGACAAAATTTTGCACTTTTGCGCGAATTTTTCAATTTCTCAAATTGGGGTAATTTTTTTTCCCATTTTGATAAATATCGCCCGAAAAATCTGACAAAATGTCATGTCATTTTAAGAAAATTTCTCAAAATGGTAAAAAATTCTCTCCCAATTTGAGAAATTGAAAAATTCGCCCCAGAATGCCAAAAATTTCCCACTTCTTATTTTCCACTTTTATTTCATACTCCCTTCCTAGAGAAGTGGGGACCGTACTTGGCTTGAGTTTCTGAGGATGACGGCCCGATCTGTTGTAGGTGTGTATCCTCCCAGTGGGGCCCCGGGTGGGCAGTTTGGCATGCCGAGGTCTACCTTGACCAATACAAGGCAAGTTTGGAACGGCAGTTTTTCTAAATACCCGCTTGTCGGGAAAGGGTAAAGGCTAAATGTCAAGAAAGCCAGCGACAGAAATCTTTGCGACTCAGAAGATGAACTTACTGCCTCGACTGAAGGCAGGTGAGTTATAAGTGCAAGGTCACAGTTCAATAAGCTCACGTTCCAGAGTTTAGAATGAAAATACCACCTTGAAGAAGATAATGAGCCAGAGCAATTTTGAACGAAACTAGAACCAATTTTCGCTATTTTGAGAGCTGATAAGATATTTTTGGAGTGAACATGAAATCAGCAAACCATAGTTCAGTGCTTGTTTAAAACTGAGAGTCTGAGAGGGCCAGATGATGTCCTCCTTCAGTACAGAAAAGGTGGGCCAAAATACAGGGCTCAGAGCTGCTGAGGGCTGAATCCAACTCACCACAACAGGGTTCGGAAACAAGGTTCCAATTAAAGTTTCTGCCCGAGTAATCTCAGGTTTTGACGGATTCAGCAATGAAATAAAATCCGATTTCAAGGAATAATGAAATGTCCAGGGACATTGTGCTCACCTCCGTGATAAGTCTCCGCGGTTTAAAACTGAAACTGTGACTCTCAGGGTGAATGTTGAAGGACCAGTACAGATAAGATAAAGCTGAATACACCAAAAAGTATCTTTATGATCTGATCAGTATTATCAGTCAATGACATAAACTCAGGCGATGGCGGCCAGAGGCCAGAGTGTACAAGCAGCAGCGCTAAGTTTCGGTCCAGAGATAGTTTTTACCATAGGGTACCTGTACACCAAATTTCAAGTTTGTAACCCAAGCGGTTTAGAAACGTGCCACCCCTGTTAACGACGACGGACGACCCACCACGAGAGAAGCTCTCCTCACAGAGGTGAGCTGAAAATGAACTTCAATCTTGAAATAAACTGTTAAAGCTTTGAAGAAGATTCAATCTGCATAGGAGCACAGTATCAATACACGTGGACTGATACCTTCTATCATAATCTGCAAATAAAATAAAACGTAAAGTAATTAGTAAACGAAAGATGAAAGATCTCAACATACCACTTGTAACAGAATCTTCAACATCATCATCAGATGGTAAATCAAGATGCAGATCGGAAGCATCTTCATTCTGATTGTATCCACTGCCTCCCGTCTCAGATGCATCCTGTTCAGTCTCAGCATCCAATTCTGACGGCTCTGAGCTCATCATAGCAATATCTCCCGAAAGCTCGTCGCTAACATTGCCTCCTCCTTCACTACCTGGATTGTCATTATCTAGTCCTTCACTAGTGAAGACATCATTATTGCCACCCAGTCCCTCACTATTATCACCGTCACCTTCATCATCACCATTTGAGAGTCTTTCATAACCATCGGGACCAACATTTGTGTCAAATTCCCCTCTGTTGTCCAGTACACCACTCAAGTCACCAATATCACCAAGATTCAGGCTCCAAGCGCTATCACCTTCATTACCAATGTCGTATCCATTCGCGTGAGGATCATAATCCGTAGGATATTCACTGTTGTCACCAGAGGAATGTGTGAGGCTGCCCTCAACATGGCCGCCACCATTTTGAGACAACGAGTTGTCTCCAGTTGCGTTATCACTTCCATAGAAAAAGGGCCCCGATTCTCCAGGCCTAGTAGGCCTACCACCGTTCGATTTCCCACGGATTTCGTCTTTAGGCCCTTCCTCATTCAAACCATTAGACGGGCCAGTCTTCGATTCCAATGTCTGTCCGACCATGTCCACGTCATCATCAACAGAGGGCGCCTCTTCCTTTTCCTTCTGGGTCTCCACAGGGGGGTCATCCCACGTCAGCTCAGGTTCCTCCTCCTCCTCAGGTGCTTCATCCTTCTTCTCCTTCTTTTTATCCCTCCCTTTCCCCCTTAACTTCCTCAAGGAAAACACACTCTTAATGGCATTCATCTTCACGAAGTCCTACGAAAATTTTTCCAGAAACGTTCTTATCAAAAACTGCTCTTCAGTCCTGGATCAGATCTCAAACAGCTGTTTCCTTGTCTAAGGCCAGAAAGATAAAGTCATTCTACCGTTTACTTCCGTCATAGTGTAATTTACAGCTCCTTGGGTCCAATTCTATTCAGTTCTTTAGACTATACACTAACTGTGATATTCCTGTAAAGAGTTGGGGAGGTTAGGAATGCCTTCAAGGCCAGAATTGGCCTCCTCAGACTGAAGACTGCCATTGACTAGTATTTTCATGATACCGGCTGAGACAAAATCCTGTTCCTTGGAATACACTGTGTTCACCATTTTTTGAGAAATGTCCGGACTATTTCTGAGGAAGCCAAACGGGCCATGACAACAACACAACAACCACTGAAAGAGCACTTAAAGACTCCGAGCAACCGATCATTGAGGACCTTCTGAGCGAGAAATTGACAAATTACAGACCGAACGTACGACCAAAAAATTCGCCTCCAACTCGTCAAGAAAATGTAAAGGAACAAGAAACCAGAATAGGTGATACAAGGAAGGTGAAATCAGAGAATTTCATCCTCCCACAGCAGGGCTTTGGTCTCGCTCCTCTTCATGCATTCGAATGAAGAGCGAGGTAAAATCCTTGAGGTCGGAGGATGGAGAATTCTGACCTCAGAGACTGATTTGGAGACGTGACGATCGGGAGCAGTTCGACATGGATGCAACATTAGCCGGTAGTTACGGCCTGAATGCTAGGTACAGTCGTCATCATAGGGCATTTTATGGCCCTGCCATTATATAGATTGAGTGAAAATTGAGGAGCATAAACAGAGGACATTTATATTAATGATGCAGATGAGACCGACATTCTAGAGGAGAGCTGGAGGTATGCTATGCCAGAATGGTGAAGAAAAGACGAAAAAAAAAAGTTGAACGATAAGACCAAACTTTCGTTGGATCAAATCTCAAATCTGACCAACATTCCCAATGAATCATCCATCATTCATAAGCCACACAAGGTTCCATTTCCAATCAAAGCTTCAGGTGTCAAACGTATAATCCTGCTTCAGATGAGTACTTGTCTTTTTCCCATCATGTTGGAGGCGTTTCTGATATACTATCTTTCAAAACATCGATATGAAAATCCCAAAGAAGTTATGCCGAGTTGAAATTGAGATGTTGAAGATAGTACCAATGCTTTTAGCAGAAACCATATGTTGTCTAGTCACCTTTACAAGAAGAAGTCCTGTGTCTCCTTTGAACGTAGGTTCAGTGGCACAAAATCGAACTTCCCAAAGGCACAACTCTCAGATCACCAAAGAATCCTCACCAGGCGAAAGAAGACTTGAAGACAACAGGGCCTAGTCACAGAACCTGACGTTGGCCTGGGGTAGACACATCACGCACTGTGGGTAATCCATAGAATGTATAATGGTGTATTGGATCGGTCCCATCGAAGACTCAAGATGTGCAATTAGGAACCACTTACCCAAACTTCGACGTTAAAATCGAATTTCGACTGCACGAAAATATGGATTTTCACCATTCATATCCTGATGACAGTGCAATATCATAGCAAAAACCAATGAAATCAATGTAGGCCTATGTTCATGCACGACATCTGATTGTACTGGCCAGACAACGACTTTCATAACTTGTAGATAGGTGCTTTGAAATTATCAACGCCGCGTTATATTAGGCCTACTTGAGATTGATGAACATTAGTGCATAGTAAAATTATCACCGATTCAAGACGAATGTGGTAACGGATCTTGTAGTTACATCATCGGAGAGGGCACTCCGATTATGGTGGGAAGGTAGGACCAAAATGTCAGGGGGACGGTAGCACCAAAACGTCAAAGAGGAAGGTAGCACCAAAACGTCAAAGGGGAAGGTAGCACCAAACGTCAGAGGGGAATAGCACCAAAACGTCAGAGGGGAAAGTAACACCAAAACATCAGATTGGAAGGTAGTACACAGAGCACACAGAATCTCAGAGGGAAGGTAGCACCAAAACGGCAAAGTGGAAGGTAGCACGAAAACGTCAAAGTGGAAGGTAGCACCAAAACGTCAAGATTGGAAGGTAGCACCAAAACTCAAGGAGAAAGGTAAGGCCAAAACGTCAAGATTGGAAGGTAGCACCAAAACTCAAGGAGGAAGGTAGGACCAAAACGTCAAGATTGGAAGGTAGCACCAAAACTCGAAGAGGAAGTAGGACCAAAACGCCGGAGGGGAAGGTAGCATCAAAACGTTAGCCAGTTCTAGCGATAGGATATCACGGCAAACAACAAGTCAAAGAACGGGAGCCACAGAAGAAAACATTGGTCCATTTCTTCTTTAGACTTGGCTCTTGAGGACAGGCCGTGTGACCTCGAACAAATTCCACCATATGCCTGACTTCCACAAGGATTATTATCCGAACCAAGTCAAGAACAGGCCCCCAAGCATCCTGCCAATGCCAAACAGGAGATCCAATTTATTTGAGGCGCCCTTGATTCTACTATTATCAGCCAATCCACATCCAATTAGCATTACTTCCCGCTGGACGGGGACAAGGAATGCGCACCTAGCCGCCAGGTATTGATAAGATATCGGCATCTTTTGGTGTGAAATCAAGAACCTATCTGACATCCCAAGTCAGATTTACCAGAAGAGCAAAGATACTCAGACATATTCAACATTTTCTGAACTAATCAGCGACAGAATCCGTCTTAGCAAAACATCACAAGTAATAGCTTGTAAGTAAGTGTTAAACCAAGTCAAGTACATGTAGGCCTACTTCAAGGCCTGAAGTGCCGGTAGGCCTATATTTTCGAGGGGTACATGTTCAAATATTGTGAGCCGTCTTCAAGAAGCCGAGAGGCAACAGTTTCATACTTGCAGACACGGTGGGGGACACTGGTAAGGTGCAGAACTCGGTAAAGCCCCGTCACATATCCACTCCAGGGCCCGTACGGCGAGTAAAAACAGACAGATTGCCCCCCAGCCCGCCCGGGGAATGAAAACCGTAATGAAATGGTCCATGGACCATGTGCTCACCTGGGTGAATGTACCAGAAGAACAAATGACAAATGTTAAATCGAAATGTTCCAGGGCAAGCGTTGAGTTTCAGAGGGTGGCAAAGGTTTATAAAAAAGATAAATTCCTCGGTCATTTATGAGTGAATGAATGTAGCAGAAGAAATGAAATGGTCTATAGACAATGATAGAAGAAGATGTCATCATTAACGTTGGCTTTCATGTTGTTGTGACTGATTGTTTTGTAATTGAGTTGTTCATTTTCTAATCGGAATGGCTGCTTGATGTTGAATGACACTTTTAGTGGAAATATGTCCTTGCTGCAAATAATTTTTGATATTTAAGCATGCAGTGCAGTGGGAATCTAGTTAGTGGAGATTAATGTAAGCGGAAAGTGGTAGAGCAGCATAGATCATGCTATGGTCTGACCAATAATTATCAAGGACTTCAACAGTATCTAAGTTTGTGTTTGCAAAAACAAGATCTAACTTTGTGTGATAGTTGGTAGTTTCCTTGGTGACAAATTGTTGGAAATTATATTCATTAAGCATGAATGTCTCTAATTTAGCATTGTAGTTTTCACCACTGACAATTGATTTCATATTAAAGTCACCAATGACAATGTAATCTTCATCTGGTTCATATGATGAGAGGCATGCTGAAAGATTTTGTTTGAGGTCTGAGAAAGAACAACTGGGTGATGCATAAACTATGACAACATGAACGACTTTGTTTGATGTTTTAGGGTGCAGACATGTCATAATTGCTTCAAAGTTCTGGGCATGGTAGAAGTTGGTTTCTTTGATGTCAATTGTATTTTTAATGTACAACATTAAACCATGAGGGGGTCTGGCTGATGTGTAGGGCGTTTTTTGATCATGACGGATAAGTTGAAAATCAGGCAAGGAATATTTGCTGTCTGTATCAGAATGTTTCAGTCTAGATTCAGCAAATCCAATGACAGAGGCAGAGGTTATATTTGGATCATGTCTGAGGTGTTCAAAGTTGCTGTGAACTGACCTGGCATTGTTGAAAACAACTTTCAGTAGTGGTGGTTGATATGTAACGACTGCATGCAAGATTTTGTGATTTGACCATGTGTTGTCAACAACATGAACAGAAGCTAAATTTGGAGCAGCAATGTCATTGGCAAATACTAAATCTACAGTGGCATCTTTTCGTTTGTCATTGGGATTTATCCATTTATAGTTTGTAGACTTGACATGAATATACTGCTGAAAACTGAACTTGAGTTTCAAATATTGTGTGATGGTTTCATTATATTTTTCATTGTCATTTTCAGCTATGGTGTTAGTATTGAAGTCACCCATAATGATACACTTTTCAGTCTGATGCCGAGTAGTAGCAGCTAGGCAGTTTTCTATTCCCTTTGTTAGGTTTTCAAAGGAGCATTTTGGAGTGACATACACCATTAAGATGGAGAACAATTCATGGTGGTGTTCAGGACAAACACGGGCGCAAAGAGCTTTAAACTGATCATCAGTGTAATAGTTACTTTCAATGATTTGAATGTCACGTCTAACATAGAGAAAGAGTTGGTGTGGCTCTTGTTCATTATCATCTTCACGTGGGGTTCGGACTACTATATCAAAATTTGGTATTGGCACTTCATCATATGCAAACCTGACCAGTGGCTTTTGTGTATTAGCTATCCCAATGACAGAGGCATTCGTGATCATGTGATCTGTCTTCAATTGCTGCAAATTATTTCTGAGAGATTGTGCGTTATTGTAGACTACATGAAATTGCTTTTCTTGGTAAACAGGTGTATAGCATAGTTGGAGGGACTTTTCTGCTTTCATTTTGTACATGTATTCCTGAACTGCTGAAGACTGGCTTATTTTATCTACTGCTAGGTCAGTAATATACAAATCAGATATTGATCTAACACGGCTCAAGGCAACATAATGAATGTGAGAAAAGGTTTTAGGGCATCTGTTCATGTTTACAACAACTTGGTCAAAAGTACCACCTTGTGATGAATGAACAGTTCTACCATTGCTCTGTTTCAAGGGAAATTGAGTTCTGATTATGAAATGTGACTTGCCCCAAGGAAATTGTCGGCTAACTGCAAATATTGGAGTCCAGCATTTGTCAATTTCTTCAGTATATTTGGACCGATGTTTATTTCTTTGGTCGCGACCAACCTTTTCATCATTAAACTCAACCCAAATGATAGCTGGGTTTTGTAAATCTTGCATGTACTGTATGTGCTTAACAATACATGAGGCACCATTCACAAGACCGTCATTGATATCAAGATTAACTGATGTCGAGTAAATGAGCGAGACTGCAATTTTCAGTGATCTAGAGAGGCCAGCCTGTTCTTTATACATGTCCACTGTTTTCACACTATCAAGTATCTTCTGACGCACATTTGGAGAACAGTTAGTTAGAATTTCATCTTGAGCGTTCACTGTTACTTTTTGTGTGGTGGCTGTTTCAAACAGTGTAGTGTTATGAGTATGTGCTAAAGCCCTGAGAGCGTAGAGGTGGGGTATGTCATTTGGATAGTCTGGTTCTCCAGCAGATATTTGACGTTGAAGAAGATATTTTATGTCATCATCAGTGTGTTTTCCAATTCTCAATCTGTTGAGGATGTTGGCAAATCTTGCATCATCTTGTTGTCGCATAACTTGGTCAAGTTCAAACATGTGAAAATGTTCTGTCCAGAGATTAGTTGCTAGAGGTCCATATCCATGTGGGAGCGACTGGAAAATATATCTGTCAAACACTGGTTGAAGTTGGTACATATCACCAATGGCCAGGACAGTGACTCCACCAAATAGTACATTGCTACCTAATATTTCTTGCAATCTCAAATTTATGAAATTGAACATTCTGCATCCAACCATAGATATTTCATCAATGATGAGAAATTTCAAATGCAGATATTTTGCTCTAAGTGTATTTCGCCTTTCACTGTTGAGGGGTTTATAATCTAAACTTTGATTTGCTGGCATTTTAAATGCTGCATGTATGGTTGAACCACCAACAATATACGCTGCAAACCCAGATGGTGCAAGAATCTGTATCCTTAT
>NMRB01000731.1:158048-169765 GCA_002633025.1 Notospermus geniculatus
ATATAAGGATTTTTTGTGCATACGGGGCCAGAAATCAAGAAAATCACACATTTTATGCAAATATTTCAGCAAAACCAATATGTTTGTAATGATTTTTCAATGAATGATAAATAATACCATTACTCTCTCCCAGTACAACAAACATTAGGGAATAATTTCACTGTTTTCATGCTGATTTCGGACATTTTGCAAATGCTCTTTGTTTTCCTAATTAATGAAGCTGATGTCACATTTTTCTTTCATGATCATGCAGTTCACATTATAAAATATTATACCTGAAGTTATCATGAAAATCAAACAACTGCAACATGATGAAAAATTAGTTGGGAAAATGGTTCCGAAAGTGAACAGCCCCTTTTGGGAAGAAAATGAGGAAGGGGTGTGCTGTACAAACTGCCAGACGCCAGTGTTCATCCGCCTTGGTATTCCCCGCCAGGATGTCAACAGGCATGAACGACGTGTTATGTAACAATACAGTGGCACAAATTGTTCTACCCAGTTGATGTGCTCAAATTACATCGCACTTCGGCTCAGTCACGTCCGCGGCCTAGTTTGTGAAACAGGAAGCAAGGAAAACAAAAACATGACTTAGGTATGGTACGACTGTACGTGTACATACGACAGAACTGCAAGTGCTATGCATGATAGACAAAGAACAAGGTAACATATACATGTATACATAGGCTAATGTTATGTCTATAGTTAGTAAATTCCTCCATAATCTTCTTAACCATTAGCTACTGCCTGTAAACAAGCGTAGTTATCTACGCATGTATAAATTGCATTGACATTAAATGTATGTATGTAGCCTACTCCAGCCCTAATGTGGATGTCCAGGGGTACACAATGATGCTGAACTGGTAATGTCATCTGGGTAACGAGAAAAAGAGGACCTATTTGTTACATAACACGGACATAACTGATGTTGGCATCCTCCCACAGCACGGTTTGGGTATCCTTCCTCTTCATACACTCGCACACAAAGTTTGTGTGAGTGGATGGAGAGGAGCAAGTAAAACCCCTTGTGGGAGGATGGATGTTGGGGATGATCGGACCCCTTGCCTTGGCTTGATGTCAAAGATACATGTTATGTAGAGTATTGCTGAAGAAAGATGGCTAAAGGTGGACATGTGAAATGACACGAAATTGACATGGCGTAAAATACGATGGTTGGAACCAGAACCAACGAACTCTGAAGCAATGGACATGATACAATGTACACAATCTCAGACACCTATGACTACCGATCCTGTTTTCCAAAAGAAATTGACAACACTTCCGTTTAACCCGTATGAATCATTGAATGAAATGTACGAACTCCGGAAAAAGACTGCATCCTCAAGAATCCGTAACACGAAGGACGAAACATCGACAACATGTATAGCCTACCGAGACCACAAAACTGTCGAGTCTCACAAACATCTCACCAGACGAGCCTACAGACCATCTAAATTACCTCAATCATTATTCCTGATGTAGAATTCATATGGTTAGACTCAAAACAATCAACATTGACACAATCTAGAAACACATTCCTTCTTTCCACTCAAACTTTGAGAACACAGCACAGTATCAGTATGATCATCCGAGAGATTCAGACTGAACATCCACTGATGATTGAAAAAGTAATTGAGAAAGTATCCAGAATTTGACATAAACCTCCACTTTTCAGCTCGAAATCACGTCTGGACACCGATGAAGCATCTTACCATGAACCTGAACAAAGTAACCAGCAACCTTACACCTGCACAAAAATCCACCTGGTTATATACTCTGGAAGTGTGTTTTTGCCAGCTTCCTGCCTGATGATGTAGTCAGCTACATGTGTTCTTGCTACATTAGCACGTAGTGTACGTTTTCCAAAGTGGAATTCCACGCACACTTCCCTGTATTCACACGGAGAATAGGACATTTGATTGAAATGGAATGATCACAATGGCTGTTCTGAACTAACCCACATATCTCAGGACATGCATTGAATGTTGTACGATTGGTAGGCTATGGAACTAATGGTTCACTGGTCTCAAAAACCATGCTGGCCTATGCCCTCATGAGAAGGTTTAATTCCTGTGATTTTGTAGGTCTATGGCGTTCTCGATTGAACAAGCATGCAGCCAAGCATTGTGTATAGGCCTACATGACGTAGACTTTATCGGTGGAACCCCCGGGTGGAATCCCCATTTGAAATGTACGGGTCCATTGATGACCAGGCAGAGACAAGCTGTAACATTGAGTAATATACTCCTGCCTTATGTTTGTAGGCTTAAAGATAATGTATCACCGTCCCGGGAATTTTCGCGGGCCAGGAAAATCATTGTTTATACATTTGTTTGTTTGTGTCCAGTCTTTTTTTGTCTAATGAATACATGTAATTTGTTGTCCCAGAAATTCTTTTGATATCGAAAGTATTCAATTTGTGAGTTGGCATGTCACAAAAGTCCAAAATAACATACCAAAATATATAACTATCCGTGAATGTAACAATGTACTACATTATTCTCAGCTGTGTCCAACACTTTTTTAACAGAAAAACTAGAATTACATGCAGTTATGTTATCTTTTGTGACAGCCTTCAACTTAAGTCAGTAACGCCACCCCCCAAGATCACAGGTGGTCCACCCTGGCGCGTGAGAACCCGGGGTCAGACTGAACGGGATCAATAGCAGATTAAGGGTATACATCAACCCCAAATTGAATAACAATGCCCGATCAACTGACACCATGGCAACCCAGCTGCAGGCTACGTTGATGACAACAATGCGGTACACGACGGGCACCCTTTCGGTAACCACATTGGGGTTCTGTCCTGATGGAGGTCAATGCGGCTGGTCGGAGTGGCCACAGATAACAAGGGTTTTTTTCGGAGGAAAATCAGAACGAAGGCCAACAGACGTAGCCTAGATCTATGTATCAATCCTAGTCTTTCATGTCTTTCGGTCAAACGGTCCTGCATATCTGAGTCCGTCCTGTCATCTGTCTGTCTTTCTAAGAGCGAAGGCGTTTTTTTCGGAGGTGAGTTCAAAACGTAGGCCAACAGAGGAATATGTCGGTCCTAGTCTTTTGGTCCAACGGTTCCACATACATGTATCTGAGTCTGTCCTGTCGGTCTGTCCGTCTGTATGTCCGTCTGTTTTTCTGATAGCGATATCTGCCGCCAGCAGGGCTTCAGTGTCTGCCACGTCTCACAGATGGAGGACACTCATGGGACTCGCTCTAAATTCTTTTGAAAAATGTCAAAATACCATGCAGAATAATCAAGTCCAGCTTACCGCTACTGTCGCATCGTGTTATCATGATCTCACACACGGGATCAGGCTCCTCGATTCTTTTGGCAAATATTTCAGCAAACGATTTCCCCTCGTGTTGCTCAAGTTCCGACCACATTTCATACTCTTTACGTGCGCCGCAGTCACAGAGAATATTCACCCGAAAAAGGAATTGTTTCAGCATTAAAATTAAGAAATCTTCCAAACAAAATGTCGGCCGAAATTTTCAGAAATTTGACATAGCTAATTTGGAATGCTTGAAGATAGCTAAATTGATTGATAATAACATCATATTGATATGTAGCGTCGGAATTTCAGTACATCGATAGAAATTTTCCTTGTAACTCGGTGCATTATCTCGGCAGGTTATGGTGAAATGGACTTGACTTTCCATTTCACCAAAATATGGCCATGTTTCGTGTTAGATCATGTTCACAGCAACATGAAAACTTTTAGATATTCATTCCGTTTCATGAAGAGATGACCAAGACAAATGTTCATACTCTAGTGCAAGACGTATTGGCTTCTCTGCTCAACTTAAACTGAAATTCATCCCAACTTTGACAAGTTAGTTGCAGGCATGCAACTCAACATGAAGATAATACTGGCTAAGCCTAATCCATGGATAAGAGGCAGCTAACATTCTCTAAATATAATGGATAGGTCGCGCTGTGAGAGTTCACTCAACCTGGACGTTTTGAAAGCGGACAGAAAAATTCTGTACGTTCAGCCCTTAGCATCTGCCGGGCCTTACATGTATATCAGAAAGTTGACGGACGAAGTGCCTTCACGATCACGTATAACCCCGTTCCAAGGGAACTTCCGTTCTACCCACTCTACTGCTAGGCCTACCACCCTCCGCGGTGAGGGGGATGGCGGCGCAGTCGTCGAGCGTCGGACTCAAGAGAGGCTAAAGGTTCGAATCCCGACCGCCTAACACTTTGTATTTCACGAGTCTGAAAGGGTCAAGTGAAGCGCCGAATTAGATACATGAAGCGCTTTGGTATATGTTTTACATTGGAAAGCGCTAAAGCGTCATTATAACATAATATCATTATCAGCCCGCCCGCCATCTTGTATTCATATCATGAACCAATTTAGAACGGACACGCGTTTTTGACCAACCAGTCCGAATACTGTACACAGACAGTCGAAGCCACATAAACTACTTTTTTTCCACATTTACATGAAAAGGAAGAATGGAGGCAAAAATTTGGCTGAGCTGGCACCAAATTATTCAATTTATCATCCTAAAAAATGTTGACCACTTTATATTTTCCAAACATGCCAGTCGTGAAGGATAGAAACCCGATTAGGACCGCTTCATTTATAAATAACAAGAATCTCATGGGAGTCATTACTGGCCTCCGCCAGAGTTATCCGGGTAAAGCGGGTCGGATTGTATCACCATGGAGATAGGACTCCGTATCATCACTGACTAGCGATGCTTGACGCGGCTGTACCATATTGAGCGATGATGTTATCTGTTGTCATACTCAAGATGTATGTATATAGATGGACACATTTGCTACAGATCAGCTTTTCGATAAAAAAGTTCCTTCAACAATTAGAAAACAATGGATGAAACGTATCCCATGGAGCATCCTGGACAGTCAGTCCTGTACTCATGGATTTAGGCCTAAATGTGCAACAACTGGGTAATGGCAAAAAATGTTGGTAATGGGTATCAGTAACGCCTCCGCTAACTGACAGATTAGACAGTTGAAAATGAATGTGTAACTCTGTGAAATCTTGAAGTTAATGGTTAATCAGTGGTCTCAAACATGGCCTATGCCCCATGAGAAGGTCTAATTCCTGTGGTTGTTGTAGGCCTATGGCATTCTCGATTGAACAATGGGAAACTCCAGCCCACGATTGTGGAATACTGTAGAATACAGGCCAACATGATTTTAGTATGAAGCAAAGGTGAACATCCTATCTGAGATGGGAAGCAGGTTACCTTCTCAACGGAACTGGACCCCATTTGAGCCGAGAAGAGTGACGCAACCGGCGTGAAGTGCTATGCCCAAGGATATACATACATGTATTGGCAAAAATCTGCCGGTGGCGATTGACCCCATTCCCGAAGAATGCAATATCATGCGGCAGTTCGAAATGCCGAACTGCATAACCGGTGAAACGCCGAACTTGGTAGTACGCCGAACTATACATCAATTTCGAAAACTACAGAATCGAAATTTTGTTTTGTAAAAATCTATTTATCATGATATGGTGCACCTCATGTGCACTGACGCCATAACATGTGAGGCAGACGTGGCCTTTCGAATTGAAAGAACGCTGATGAGATTGCTCAAGCGTCCTTGATTTATGTAGTCTGGGAACAGGCTTTCCAGACTATTTTCATCCACATAATCATATTCCTGCTCCAACGTTGTACAATCAGCTAACAAGCCATCAGAGAGAAAAGGTTGTGCATAATTCATCAATATGACCAACTCAGAAACAATGATGTCGTGTAATATTAGCTGTAAAAAAGTAAGTTATGATAAATGTGAATGATGTTTATGGGGGACCAGGGAATTAGAGTCTGCGCTGAAATAATGAATCATGAAAAGATACAGATTAGCCTGAAATGAAACCAAATTGTAAGATCACAGATTGTAAGATTACAAATCAAATTGTAAGATCTGGCATTGTCGGGGCCCAGCTTCTCCTGATGATGGTCGGCAATGCCGACCACACAGCAGGCTGTTGATGGCCCTTATTCTAGAATCCTCCTTAACTCTAAGGGTAGACTCCATTCATTGTGTAAAATTTTGAATTTTTGAAATACAATGTATCGTTTTATACATGCATGTACACTAAATTCATTGATATCTGCAACATGTCATATTTTTTTAAAATCAGCGAACTCATCATTTTAAGTATTTTAATTGCATCCCAAGGGGACCATTGCACAGCACATGTGATGTCATATGTGCTCAATGCATGAAGGTACAACCAATAGGCCTAGGCAGTCACAGTATTAGCTCATTCACTACAAATGTCGTCAGCCTCTTGACACTAGTGACATCACAACTCATGGCAATAGTCTCCATGGATTGATAAACAAACATTCAAAAGCTTGAGTGGAGTTTTGTATTCTGCCCTGCAAACAGCTGAAGGCAAACCTTAGAGATAAGGAGGCTTTTGTAGAATACGGCCCGATATCTTCGAAACGAAGTCATGACACTGACCCGTTTGATGGTCGACACTGCTGACCACACCCTCGAAACAAACACCTGCATGACACTGAGACGCTTTTGATACGATAATGTTGGAGAAGCTAGACCCCCAGTGGCAAAGTCAGGTCTCTGTAACCCTACAACTGCAATTTCGGTGTATTAAATAAAGAAGTCAACTTCCAGGACGTAGCAAATTTTCGACCCCAACCGGGGTCTTCTTCAGGCTGGCACTTTTCCACACTAGATTTCTGAAATCTAGTGTGGAAAAGTGCCAGCCTGAAGAAGACCCCGGTTGGGGTCGAAAATTTGCTACGTCCTGGAAGTTGACTTCTTGATATTTACCACTTTGTGTGTCAATTTTTGTGCTTTCTTCTTTGGATTAAATAAAGAAGAGAACGTTTCTGTTACTCGCGCATCGGATTCTTCCAAAGCACTTAATTGTGACTCACTTCTTTCCAGGAAATACTTCTTAGAGTACTCGAAGAATCTCCTCCAATAAATCTCCTGTCCTCTTCAGCAGCAGCCCAAATCGAGATCTCAATTCTCTTTCTTCCACTGGGACACATAGTTTTTTATCGTTCAATCATTTATTTATCTCTCACAGCACTTCATCAATGACTGACTCATGTGCTGTTTTCTTGAAAAGACCATCGCGAGGTTATAAATTTTCCTTCCCATGCCAGTGGGAAAAAGAAAGGTAAACTCGCGATTGGCCCGTGAAACCGAGCAGCCAACCGAAAACCCAACGAAATTCACCAGTCACCAGAGTCAGACCTGCCACCGTCGGAAAATGCAGAGAACCTACCAGGGATGATAGAATTACTATGATACACCGTCATCGATGATGAAAGAATGAACCGGAAGAATTTTTCAGATGCCCACAACCGTTTTCATCACCTGAAAATGATCCATAACCAAAGAATGTTCGTTCAAACCAGTTGAAATCATCCGGCGACCCTGCCAGGAGATATGTTTCATCCTCGTGGTCTACACCCATGCTTTTGTAGGTAGAAATGTGCTCATCCCGGTAGCCGGGGCAGTAACTTCCCTTCCCCTCTTTCCAGTAACCGTAGAGATAGAGCATCGCGGCCTAGAATAAGAAAGTGATCTATTGATATGGGATTCGGTTGACTTGGTCGGGGGAAGCCATATCCACAATGATGATTGCTTTCTTCACTTGGCGTCGGTAGACCGAACGGTACGTGGGGCTTCTTCGACCGTTCCAATAAAGATGGTGGCCTACTATAATAATTCTCCCACATGACGTCGTGGGCATCATTTTCCAAGCGCATCTTCTCAGACAATTATTTTACCTCAACTTTTGTGCCCATAAGCCCTCTTGACAAGCTTAGCGTGCGAGCGGCCAAGTCTTAAGCTTCTGACGTCATATGGTTGGAAGTGTGTTGGCCGCCATCTTTGTTGGAAAGGTCTATGCCTAAAAATCAGATCCGGAACGGAACAGCCCACTGTGGACAGTCCGTTCTGAGTTTAGATCATGAATTTCATTCATTTCTTCCTCCGTCCGGATAATAAACACAAACCCAGATTCGGGAATTTCATTTGGGTCCTTCCACGCGTGCAGACTGAATCAATCTCGACTTTCAGGCCTTGCCATCTTTGCATCTTGACATATCAAGGCCTACTTCACCCTTCGATTACGCTGCCTCCACCAGCGAGGGTAGGGTGATTGGAACGCTTGTCAGGGCGGAATGTCCTTGCGAGACCGGACCAGCGCAACACGAAGGGTCGGAAACGGTCATGACGATCTTACCAAAACAGGAGTTGAGACGATATCGGCAAAAAATCTAATCCAAAATTGTATAATACGACGTGTATCCTTGAACGTCGTGGATTTCACATGCGGTATCAAACCACGCCAGGCCGCCATGAAAGCAACAATGGTTTATTCAATACATTGCTAATTTCATGTTCCTACTTTTATTTCCCCGCCAAGCTGTGACCATTTTGTTTTTAGAATCGAACATGTGTATAAAGTTGCAGGCAGCTGCATCTGGCTTTGATGACAAAATCTCTATCAATTATGCTAGTTTATTGGTCATTGGACAATAGTTCTAAACAATATCGATTCGGGAGTGGAGCACCTGATATGGCTTGACGTTGGACTGCTTCTAAGGAAACGCCAACGCGGCCAGCGGGCTGATCAACGTACAGGCATTGACTGATGTTCTGAACAGTTCTACACTTGATATCTTGAATATTTCAAATACTACCGCACCAATTTTGACGCGGTTTGTTGCATATGAAAGGAAAACGTGGTCACATTTCTGCATCAAAATTTTGGAAATTTGAAAATATCAAAATTATGTAATAGCTCGTCGTCAGAATAAAACTTGAAAATCAAAATTTTTATTTCCTAATTTTGTTTTATTATTTTCCTAATGCCTGTAGGCCTATATGATGTATCTATATACACCACATGAAAGCAGGTCTAGGGGACGAAAGTAGTGCGCTCTCAAAGAAAGGTACCCTCCTTTCACCATGCGGACGTGCACAACTAAAGCTGAACTCACAACCACAGACATGATGCCAATGGGTCGCTAGGCCTACTACCTGAGTGGTGGGCACAACCAATAATTGAACTCACAACCATAGAAGTGATAGAGGCCAACAGCTGCACTGCACCACTGAGACGGCACCGTGTACTGGTGCTCATGATGCTGCGAGTGCTACCGACAAAAGCCTCAAAACAACTACATTAGAGGTCAACGACGCAAACAGCGCCTACTAATTCGAACTAATTCCCATTAATTACTAATCATAATCATTACAATCATATCAAGTAGAAAACTACCTACCTATATTTCCCATATTTTCACACACCACAGAGACGAAATTATTAATATTAAGTAAGAGTTCAACTGATGCAATGCATTTCCCATCGATCCAACATGGGAGCCAAAGTTAGGAAGAATCAATTAAGTTTAAACACATTAACTAACTTTTCCTTTGGGAGATGATGGATCATTTTATTAGCGACTTAAGTCTACTTGGCGACCTGACAAATGAAGCCTTTTTTGTCATTTACAAAAGAACTTCTGACTCCCAGCGGTCTGTCAACTCGTCCACTCTGGTATGGGCCGAAATGTGTTCCGAGGGAGGGTCAAACATATATACTGACCTAATTATAACCCTTAAAATCGTCAAACCTAATGTGAAACACTAAATTGACACACACGTCTGATGCATGTGTCACACTCACAGGCTAAAAATAAGGTAGGCCTAGGTGCCCAGTTCGGAGAAAAAACTGAATGGGAGGGGGTCATAGGTGTCGGCCCCTGGTGGCAAAGGCAAAGTTTTTCTGTACCAGATGGTTGTGCTGATTGGGTGTGACCTGACCAATGGGCTCAGGGCAGCACAATATGGACGCCTTTTGTGTGGGAAATTGACCAGGACCTAGATGCCAGTTTCATTTCAATAATTCTACCACTAGTGACACCTATTGAGGCAGCTGGATAGGGTCCCCATAGGGGTACATACATTATATTTGCATATTTTTTATGTCAAAAGTCATGGTGTCCTCGAAGGGAGTCGTTGCCTGAGTGAGGCAGAACTGCAGAAAACCATTGTTGCCCAACGCCGGGGGGGGGGGGGGNGGGTCTTGAAAGCGAAACGGCCCAAAATGGCGAAAGTGTTTGACCTCAATTCATTTCAGCATCCAAGAGAAGGTATCACTCGGGTAGGGTAGGGTTGGCAGAAGATTGATTTCAGAATCCCTCTGGCAAAACCGCAGTAATAAGGGCCAATTAAAACCCTTGATTTATCAACTGCATACATGTAGTCTGTGTACACAGCAACACACACGATACATGCACAGCCAAGGTAAACCTTAGCAAACCTTCAGTTTTTACATGCTAACATAAACAACATAGATACAGCTCAAATTCCTATTGCGTTGTAAGATTATAAGAGAAAAGGGGATCTTACCGGCAGAGAACCAGATCCACTCCAAATCCTTCGACTCGGTTTGGGGTTGGTGGAAGACAGCCATGATTGCACACAGAAGATATATACTATTAATTTTGATGCTCAGATCAGTAATCCACCCATTCTCCAGTAGCAGAGAGTATAGGATATTAGCTTAATCACTTAAGGAGTGGTTAGTTTCAGAAGGCATTGATGTTGGAGAATGCGTAGCAGGCTAACTGGTCGTTTAGCCATTTTCTTCATGGTTGGTTTGCCAGATGATTTCATCCAGGGCTGCGGGAAAGCTACGCGTATGATATGAAACAAATGCTATTTTGTTCACCTGAATATTGCATAGATCCACATATTAAACTTCCCATCATGGCAAAGTTAGCCTGAAATGGACAGTAGAAACTACGGGGAAATTTAAAGGGATAGTTGGCCATGATTTTCAGATGCCTTGCACCGATGACGTACATGTAGGCCAGGGAGCGAGCGCTAACCAATGATTAACTCAAGATGCTTTTAGGAGAGGGCCAATGACCGGAGAGGGCCAATGACCGGTGTATGGCCATCAACAAAAAGAGCTAAAAGTGACAGACACCAGCTAATGACTGACAAGGCACCCGACAAGGCATTGGAACAACAACTTCCAGTTGGCTCATCACTGAGCTGTTCAAAATGTCCAGTGAAAGTGTTCGGTGGCCTAAATCCCATACTAAATCATACATTACAATGTATGTGGTAGAATAAAGAAAAGGCTGATTTATTCAGCAATGCCTATGAAAGTTTTAGAAACCCCCAGGCAAGATTTTGTCACGTCTAATAGAAGACTATAACTGGTATTATCTTAGTGGTTATGATGATAAAGTACTGCCACCGTTTGTTTGTCTTACAGGGTGTCTCAGAAAAAAATACGAAAATAGACAGGAGGTCATTAAAGTCTGCAATATTTCGCAGGGTACGGTACAATTGTCATCTCGTCTGAGAAGCGCCATAAGCAATATTGTCTGTGTGAGACCCAATACCGTGCTCCTTTAATGCAGACCTGTGTACACTACCAAAGATTTCCACGTGCGCTCCATCATGCCCGTCTTGAGTTTAGCCGAGAGGAATTCGGGGAAAAACCAAGGAACTGAGTTCTGAAAACTGAACGCAATTCGTTGTCGTTCTCGCAGCGTGTCTAAACCTCCCTAATCGATATGGCTTCAACATGAGAAAGAGTGTTCACAAAGGCTTGACTTCCTTTCCAAACTGACTGAGGATGTCATCTGAAATTACGACAGTGGATCCGCGACTTCAAATGAGCATTTACATGTACCTTTAAAATGCATTTTTGTAC
>NMRB01000731.1:173205-205315 GCA_002633025.1 Notospermus geniculatus
GATAGGGACCAACAGCTGCACTGCACCACTGAGACGGCACCGTGTACTGGTGCTCTTGATGCTGCGAGTGCTACCGACAAAAGCCTCAAAACAACTACATTAGAGGTCAACGACGCAAACAGCGCCTACTAATTCGAACTAATTCTCATTAATTACCAATCATCACAATCATATCAAGGAGAAAACTACCTACCTATATTTCCCATATTTTCACACACCACAGAGACGAAATTATTGATATTAAGTAAGAGTTTAACTGATGCAATGCATTTCCCATCGATCCAAAATGGGAGCCAAAGTTAGGAAGAATCAATTAAGTTTAAACACATTAACTAACTTTTCCTTTGGGAGATGATGGATCATTTTATTAGCGACTTAAGTCTACTTGGCGACCTGACAAATGAAGCCTTTTTTGTCATTTACAAAAGAACTTCTGACTCCCAGCGGTCTGTCAACTCGTCCAGTCTGGTATGGGCCGAAATGTGTTCCGAGGGAGGGTCAAACATATAATGTATACTGACCTAATTATAACCCTTAAAATCGTCAAACCTAATGTGAAACACTAAACTGACACACACGTCTGATGCATGCGTCACACTCACAGGCTAAAAATAAGGTAGGCCTAGGTGCCCAGTTCGGAGAAAAAACTGAATGGGAGGGGGTCATAGGTGTCGGCCCCTGGTGGCAAAGGCAGAGTTTTTCTATACCAGATGGTTGTGCTGATTGGGTGTGACCTGACCAATGGGCTCAGGGCAGCACACCGAAACTATGTCCTATACAATATGGACGCCTTTTGTGTGGGAAATTGACCAGGACCTAGATGTCAGTTTCATTTCAATAATTCTACCACTAGTGACACCTATTGAGGCAGCTGGATAGGGTCCCCATAGGGGTACATACATTATATTTGCATACTTTTTATGTCAAAAGTCATGGTGTTCTCGAAGGGAGTCGTTGCCTGAGTGAGGCAGAACTGCAGAAAACCATTGTTGCCCAACGCCGGGGGGGGGGGGGGGTCTTGAAAGCGAAACGGCCCAAATGGCGAAAGTGTTTGACCTCAATTCATTTCAGCATCCAAGAGAAGGTATCACTCGGGTAGGGTAGGGTTGGTAGAAGATTGATTTCAGAATCCCTCTGGCAAAACCGCAGTAATAAGGGCCAAATAAAACCCTTGATTTATCAACTGCATAGTCTGTGTACACAGCAACACACACGGTACATGCACAGCCAAGGTAAACCTTAGCAAACCTTCAGTTTTTACATGCTAACGTAAACAACATAGATACAGCTCAAATTCCTATTGCGTTGTAAGATTATAAGAGAAAAGGGGATCTTACCGGCAGAGAACCAGATCCACTCCAAATCCTTCGACTCAGTTTGGGGTTGGTGGAAGACAGCCATGATTGCACACAGAAGATATATACTATTAATTTTGATGCTCAGATCAGTAATCCACCCATTCTCCAGTAGCAGAGAGTGCAGGATATTAGCTTAATCACTTAAGGAGTGGTTAGTTTCAGAAGGCATTGATGTTGGAGAATACGTGGCAGGCTAACTGGTCGTTTAGCCATTTTCTTCATGGATGGTTTGCCAGATGATTTCATCCAGGGCTGCGGGAAAGCTACGCGTATGATATGAAACAAATGCTATTTGTTCACCTGAATATTGCATAGATCCACATATTAAACTTCCCATCATGGCAAAGTTAGCGTGAAACGGACAGTAGAAACTACAAGGAAATTTAAAGGGATAGTTGGCCATGATTTTCAGATGCCTTGCACCGATGACGTACATGCAGGCAGGGAGCGAGCGCTAACCAAAGATTAACTCAAGATGCTTTTAGGAGAGAGCCAATGACCGGAGAGGGCCAATGATCGGTGTATGGCCATCAACAAAAAGAACAGACCAATCGTGTGGGGAACGGATAAAGAAGTCGTATCAGCTGAAAGTGACAAACACCAGCTAATGACTGACCATTGGCTCCATCACTGAGCTGTTCAAAATGTTCAGTGAAAGTGTTCCGGTGGGCTAAATCCCATACTAAATCATACATTACAATGTATATGGTAGAATAAAGAAAAGGCCGATTTATCAGCAATGCCTATGAAAGTTTTAGAAACACCCAGGCAAGATTTTGTCACGTCTAATAGAAGACTATAAACTGGTATTATCTTTGTGGTTATGATGGTAAAGTACTGCCACCGTTTGTTTGTCTTACAGGGTGTCTCAGAAGAAATAGCAAAAACACACTAAAAGTCATTAAAGGCTGCAATAACGCAGGGTACGGTACAATTGGCATCTCGTCTGAGAAGCGCCATAAGCATTGTCGCTATGTCTGTGAACTGACTTCTGAGAACTGCAACGCAATTCGTTGTCGTTCTCGCAGCGTGTCTAAACCTCCCTAATCAATATGGCTTCAACATGAGAAAGAGTGTTCACTTCCTTTCCAAACTGACTGAGGATGTCATCTGAAAATACGACCGTGGATCCGCGACTTCAAATGAGCATTTACCTTTAAAGGACCACGGTATTGCCACTTTTTCTCGACAGCCGGCGCCACCGCGCCACTCTCCAACCCACGGACTAACTACATTGTCGGCGAATTGGCCCGATGTAATATGTACATTCTGTAATGCATTTATGTACTTCCTGTTGCTGCCGCTAGGTGGCTCCCTCTACGTCGGCCGTCAAATAACGCGAGACCCAATACCATGCTCCTTTAATGCAGACCTGTGTACACTACCAAGGATTTCCTCGTGCGCTCGATCATGCCCGTCTTGAGTTTAGCCGAGAGGAATTCGGGGAAAAACCAAGGAAAGCTAACGTTTGTAAGAACAAAGCTTCACCTGTAGAAAACAATACAATTCCTTAGCAGAAGACGCCAGCGCTTTGATTTCAAAATAAACACCTGGCGGATTCTGGGGCAATTATTGGGATACCTGGCGGTGAAAGGTGGGGAATATCAAAGGTGGGATGGCTGAAGGTTCTGGACGGGATCGCGCGATCAGGAATCTTTCTGACTCCGTAAACACAATCAACCCTGACCTCGACGACTTAGAAACATACCACGGAGAAGATGAAACATTCCGCAGAGCTGAAGGGATGAAAGAAATCCCCCCTTCTTTTACTGAGGAGCAGAAATCCCTCCTTTATAGAGAAGGGCAAAAATCCCTCCTTCTTTACTGAAGAGCAGAAATCCCTCTTTGTTTACTGAGGGGCAGAAATCCCTCCTTCGTTACTGAGGAGCAGATATCCCTCCTTCTATACCGAGGGGCAGAAATCCCTCCTTCTTTACCGAGTGGCAGAAATCCCTCCTTCGTTACTGAGGGGCAGAAATCCCTCCTTCGTTACNCCCTCCTTCGTTACTGAGGAGCAGATATCCCTCCTTCTATACCGAGGGGCAGAAATCCCTCCTTCTTTACCGAGGGGCAGAAATCCCTCTTTCGTTACCGAGGGGCAGAAATCCCTCCTTCGTTACCGAGGGGCAGAAATCCCTCCTTCGTTACTGAGGGGCAGAAATCCCTCCTTCGTTACTGAGGAGCAGAAATCCCTCCTTCTTCGCAGAATGACGATTGGAGATTCGACGCAATGTAGGAGGAAACTTGCGGTTCGAACACCACGATGCCACTGTGACATCTCAATGCACTCCCCGTCAAGTGCCTTGTCCAAGGACTTCGACATTACCAATATAATCTGATAGAGGCATGTACATACATGGTTGATAATATCAATTAACACCAGACAGTTAATTGAAGAGTTGGCAGATCAGTTTGGAATTCGGATTCAAGGAGATTAATTTAATCGATGTTTGGGTTATGACTAACGTACTGGTGCTGCCCTCTATGGGAATTACGAGTAACTAACCTGAAGAATGAACACCAGAAACCTTTTAACAAATTAGCCTGTAAGATTTACGCAGTGCCACCTAATGGACCATGCGCCTAATAAAACGATCATTTCGTCTCCTGGAGCATCTTCAGTCGCACCTGAATGGGGCAAGGTGAAAACCAGGTGCAACGAAAACCAACATCTATCAGCATAGACGGGTAAACAAATTGAATACAGTAGGAAGTAATCTACGAAGTCTCGTTAGTAAAACATTCTTGCTGGAAAGCTGAATGTAGACCAACTTAAGGTCAGAGTATTGCGTTCTCATTTCAAAACCTGCCGGGGTCCAGCTTCCTCAGTTACAGATTGTCCGCATTGCTGACCACACAGCAAGCTGTTGACATCATCGAATCGAACTCCGGACACTGACACTTTTGATAAATTTTGAAGGAGCTACATCCCAGTGGCAAATTAAAGCCAGGTCTCTGTGACCTTACGACTGTGCCATTTTGGTGTAACTTCGACAGCGTCTGTGGTGTTCATGTACATTCTTGTAGTGTTCCCATTGAAAATTACTAAATATTACCGTACCTTTTTGGCTTTGGGGGTTATTGGACTCTCGGGGGGTAGACACTTTTTGCAATATTTCGGCCAAAATCTACATGATAAACACGTTTTTTGGTGACCATCTCATAGTTGGGTTCACTGGTTGCCAAGTATGTGCTGAGACTTTGGACAAAAATGCAATTTTTGGCGAGATCTTGATATATTTTCGGAAAATTTTCACTGGACTGTCCCTTAATGATCAAGACTGAAGGTTGTGCAGGTGAAAAATTTGATGAAAACTTCAGTTGGTAAACCCTCAAAACCACCCTGCCCTCTTTGAACTGCTGTGGAAGACAGGGATGTTGGTCGATTTGAATAATTGAAGCGGGATCTGTTAGACAGTGCATGTGGCTTTTACATGTCCAAAAATTGGGAAGATATAATTAGTAGTTATCGAGTAAATCAAGAATATCAGGTGCGGATTTACTTATGACCAAGAGTGTACCTATTCCTGCCGACTGATTTTTCGAATTTCCTGCTGAATTCAACCGTATGGATGAAAGATGCTTCACATAAACAAACAGCAAGCTGCCGAATTCCAGTGAAAGATAAATGTTCAGTGAATGCAACTTTTGCCGAATGAACAATATGGCAAAAAAGAATGTTTATGAAATGAAACTCTACGAAGGTAAACACTAGTCACTGAATAACGTAGTTTCTGTTTAACCAATGTCACATTTTACCAATGAAAACAAAAAAATACACAAACCTTTTGATATGAGTAGTGTCCACTTTCTCAATGAACTCCCAAACAAATAAGAAGATACAAATACGGCAGTTTAGCTGTGTCTATATACTTGTATGGCCTTTGTGCATCGATCCTCTAATTGAGAACACTCAACCAACTCGTACATAAGCCGAATGTACACAGCTGTCAAGAGATGAAAACCAAACCTTACCAACAAAATCAATCGCTGTGATTAGTTTAACAATACTTGTTTCCATCTGTTGCACTGATATTTGGTCATTTGATGAATTTTTTAAAAATTTTCAGAGGCATTTCCCATGTAAGTTGATTTCAGTAAAATAATACTGGGGGATATCAATTTCAGCTCATGTCAGTGCACATACATGTAATCCTATTCGAGCTACAAAATTATAGTCATGTATAAATTATCCACGAAACTGTCCCACTACAATGAACACAGCCTAATGGCAGGTATGTTCCGGTGTATCAGGGGAGAAAGTCCTAGGGATGCAAGTCTGGGAATCCGGGGGGGGGCACTATGATGCATGTCACACCGGTGTTACATCCGCCAATGTTCCCCGTTTTTCAATGTTTCCCTCTTTGTATTGGGACCGTAGTTACAATAGACAGCTATTGACAGACCACGACCGTTCAACCGGTAACATCTGCCGTTGTTCCCCGTTTTTCAGCGTTTCCCTCTTTGTATTGGGAAGGCAGTGACATTAGACAGCCGCCGCTAGAGAGACCATGACATCATATCCAACATAGAGCACAAAAAACGACACACAAAATGATAGTACAAGTAAAGTCGTCTCCGAATTTCGCAAATTTTCGACCCCAATCGGGATCTTCCACTTTCTAGTAGAGATCCCAGAAGTGAACATACTAGAACTGTGAAATTTGCTCGACAGCAAATTTGATGGTCCCTACATCAGAAAATGGAAATTGAATGAAGAAAGGGCAAGGAGGGTTATGACTCTGTGGCACAGCAGTCAGGGAGGGGAGGGGAGGGGAGGGGAGGGGCAGAGTCCTGCCTTCAGAGACCAGAGGAAGGGCAAAGTGGTGGAGACGGAGACGGATCCATCATTCGTGCCTGAACCAAACGAAAAACAAACAAACCAAGGAAAATATCGAAGTTCATCAGTTCAGAATAAAAACCTCTTCAAATTCACTCATAAAGTCATTTTTTGAAACTATCTAACATTTCAGACCTGGATACAAATATTGACTGCTCGATGGTACTGCTTGATTTTGAGGTCATTGAGTAGTTTTCTTGGAATCGTGTGCCAATTGATTGTGGAAGAAGAAAGAAAGAAAGAAAAATTTCCTACCTCCCCAGTGATATCAAGATGGTCCCTACATTGACAATGTAGGGACCATAATGAGCTGGACCATGACAGTTCAATAGGGCAGTACAATGAGGGGGAATACACGTATTCACATAGAGAAACGCTAGATAGGTGTTACACCAGCCATAAAAGAGTTAACAGGTCATTAATGGGAGAAGTAACATTAGTATTATTACTCCAAGAGTAATTTAGAGTAATGAGTTTACAACCAACAGTAGAGAAATGAGATAACTTGTGCAATTATTATCTTAACTTCATCTGAATAGACGAATGAGTGGCTATTAATATTCTCCAGCAATCTTGCAGTGGATGGTTTTTATTAGAAACTTCTCGCATATTTCCTCTGCGTTAGACTACACTGTATTCTGGCATGTCTGGTCCTCCAGTGTGGCTGCTGGACAACCACTGATTCATGTTCATCACGACATTTTGACCAACCAAACAGGTCACCCCAATCTCCAACGCAGGGGTCAGACGATTTCACCTTATACAGTGGAACAACCGAAAACACAAGACGCCATACCTCTGGGCTGGCGAGACTGAGGTCACCTAAGCCAATCACGCCCTCCCTGCGTCACCGCATACTATGTGGCAGGGTGAGGGTACCGACTTGTGTGTGGTGACGAAGGGAGCGAGCACACACAGGATGCAACAGGCTTAAAGCAAATGGCTCGCGGGGTTTGTTTACATTTTTGATGGTACCTCCCATAGAGAGTGAATCTAGCCTCCAGGCAAAGCCGTGCTCCAGCCATATGCAAAACCTGTGCAAATATGCGAACGTAAACACTGGGGACGAGGTTCCATTAAAAATTTGTTAAAATGGGTTAATGACGTTTCAAATTCAGTCGGTCAAAATGTATATTTTTGTGCAATCCACATTGATTTTGAAGCGGCAGATTTTGCAGAATACGCCTCCAAAGTTTGGCTGTCTGATGCATTTCCCATTAAACTAAAATCCTTCTTTTGCCTTTTTCTAAAAATGGTGCTTGATATCGAGGACCAACTGTCATGGCGCCCCAACAAACCCCGCGAGCCATTTACATAACTTCGAATCATCGCGTAGGAGACTGGAAGCTAGGGTTATGCCTACCGTAATTTTTTTTTGATTGAAAGTGCACGGTCCCATTGGTTATCACCATCCATGGACAGGGCAGTAACAGGCCTAGGCCTAATGTCTTGCAAGTTGTTTGTGCGTGCGTATGTGTGTATATACATGTACATGCACATTACACACATCCCAATAATGCTGCACGCTGTTGTAAATGAAACTACAGTATTAGCACAAAAAAGATTTTAATTGGTGATTTGAACCCAATAGGTTGTTGCAGACAGTATTCCACAAAGGCCTAATAATTTCCAAAAAATACCTAATAGGCCTATCGGGCGACGTGCCAGTGTGCACTAAGACAATGTACAGCTGTACCTAGTAGGCCTAGTAATTATCGCACAATAGGCAATCATTATGATGGCATGGTCGCCACATCCGAACCACATACATGACATACTATATTTTGTACAGCTGATGTTTGATTTTCAACAGTATTCTGAAAGGTAGCCTGTATACAAATGAAATATACCTTTCAAACAGGGCTAATGTAAGGGTCTATGTGAAAGTCTTGCCTCGAGATTTTGTGTAGGATGCGAATTTTTGGACCAGTGACATGAGTGACGGTAGTGATTGTTCCTTCCACATCGAGCTGCAATTTGAGGTATTTAATACGGGATACATGACTGGATACATACTGCAGGGCAAAAATGCACAGATCAAGCTCTTATGACCAAAAATGACTTTGCGGACTTTCTCCCAGTTCACACCACTCTAGGCCTAGACTGTGTGCACAGCAGCGCAGAGTATGTGCCGGTACATCCAACCTAAGGAATTAATGTATATTTTACTGTCCCACCCTCACGGACAAGGTGGGGATGCCAGCCTGTCTCCATTCCAAGAGAACGTACTGACACACAAAAAAATAATACATTCATGCATTCCGAGCTTTGTACGCCATGCCACCCATCGCCCCCAAAGGCGCCAAACGTATGCACCGAAACGTTCAATATGCCTCTCCACACCAGCTGTTGTGCAGATCTTGATGGCGAGTGAATCGAAAGTGGTGTGGGTAGGCGTTGATTTCACTACATTTTCAAGCCTATACAATGCTTTGAATTCATTTCTGTGCATTTCAATCAAAATTCCATTCATTATCCTCAAAAATGAACCTGAAATGGGAAGCGAATACCCAGGCAGACGACAGAGCAGGCGGGAGATAAAATGTAAACAATCACAGCTTGCATGCATCACTGGCAGACGAGAGGACGGACGTCAAACAAAGGTTGAAAATATCCCACACCGATGTTTAAATCAAAACAAAATCACGGAATTCAAAATCAGAACTTCTAAATCAATCACTGACATGTATTGATCATGAGATTACGAGAAGGAGACGAGGCACTGACCTGTTTTTTTAGGGCTATCCTTACCAGGTGGTTTTGTAGCCATGATGCTGTGCATACTATTGAAATGTCCTCGGCTCCTAGCCTGTCGCGTTTCTACCAATCAGAACACGAGAACCCTCGCTGAACAAAATCCATAATGTAAGCTATGGCGATGTAGCCTAGCCTTGCGAGCTAGCTGCATGTATGCTAAAAATCAATAGTTTCGCTAGCACCACACAATAGCAAAGAACTAACGCACGCCGATGGATTCAGCTATGCTCTTTTTCAAACCAGCATCATGGTAGCATGGAGGTGAGCTGGACGCGTGTCGCACTTGCGCTATTGTTACATAAGAGCATTGTAAAGTTGCCTCCATTGTGTTTCGTTACCATAGTGCGCACTGAGTCTAATTAATGGTACTTACAACTCAATCTCGCAATAAATCGATCAACGAAAAAGGTTAGACAGCTGTGTTACCTGCATGTAGTGGATATTTTTAAGCTCACAAACTGCCATGTAACGAATTCATGTCTTTTCCAAGCAAAATTTCAAACGAACATTTCGAAAATTAGCAAGACATGCTTGACCACTCACGAAAAAAATTACATGTACTTCATCACACGCTATTGACACCGGCCGACGTCCGATGTTGAATGGGACATCTTTTTCGGTGATGTTTACGTTCACCGTAGGTTTCTAAACCTCGGTATTACTACCACAACGTCTGAAAAATTTGAAAAGCGCATTCAGCGCCGATATGATCTTGCAAGAGCAGGTGCGACTTGACCGTGCAAAAGGCTGTCAGGAAAGGCTACAGTGCTGCAATCTAGCGGTTGAACGAAAAACACGACGCGTTTGGCGTACCGAATATTTCCGAACATGGTCGAAGGACTTCCGAGCGAAATCTTTTAGTGACAGATGGTGGAAAAGGACGAATGATAAGCGCAACTGGCGGTTCGGCTGTGAACTGTAGGGCTAGGCTATATAATGCACAGAACCCTGATGCTCAAACAATGTGAACTGACCATCACCAGTCAGTAACCGTCTCCATAAACGTTTCCCCATGACGACGGATTGGTGCCATTTTTCTGAACATAAAATCAAACACCCAATCGGGTTGCTCGTTACAAAGGGCTTCATCGGAGTGAAATCACCCAAGTATCCAATCAGATGATCTGGTAGTGTTACATATAGCCGTACGAGAATAATATTCAGTAGCCCCTTGAGAGTGATTGTGACGAAGCTAACCTTTCCAAGGGAATAAGAAATAAAACTGGAAAATAAGAAGTGTGAAATTCTGGAATATTGCGCGAATTTTTCAATTTCTCAAATTGGGAGAACATTTTAACCATTTTGAGAAATTTAAAAAAAAGACATTTGTCTGATTTTTCGGGCGATATTTCTCAAAATGGGAAAAAAAATTCTCCCAATTGAGAAACTGAAAAATTCGCACAAAATGACAAAATTTCCCACTTCTTATTTTCCACTTTTATTTCTTACTCCCTTTCCATAAATATGCAGGAAATCACATTTCATGGGTTGTACCTTGCGAGGTCTTCGATCGAGGGGGGGGGGGCATCGATCCCACTACGGCAAAGCAAAACTAGGACGATGATGAAATACTGTTTGTTACCATTCAAAGTTTCATAAAAATCCATCCTGCCAAGTTGGTCTCTGAGGATAAGTACTTGAAATCCGAACCTACATAATCCTCTCAATCAAAGTAGATGATCGGGATATCTTGGGCCCATCCCCCAGGGCTCTCGTTCCGGGCATAAATATATCATGTGCTTGCCTGTAATCACGTATCAGAGTGCACTTACATTTTCTTCTCAATGTCTAAGTACATTTAAAATATCATTAGAATTTGGAGGATAATCGTTGTAATCCAGATAAATCCTCGAGTCCATAGAAAGGATTAAAAACACTGAGCTGAAACCGATGATTATTCCAAAGTTTCTATCGTGTCATCAACCTGCCACGTTGGAGGTAACCTCACCCCAGGACACCCCGTCCTGAAACCTTGTCATTAACTTGCTTTACTGATACACCTCCTGGGGACGAATTCTCCGGGTACATATAAAAACTGGATCATAACAAACGCATGCAGAATATTTTTGAGTCGACACCCATTTCCTAACGAGCGATTGACTGAAGGCTACATCGTGATGAAGTATACGTTCTTGGCGGTTTTTGCCGCTTTGGCGGTGAGTTGAACCATTTTTCTGGATTTTGCGTTTCGTTATGATACATGTATGATTTCGTCATCCTCGCGCCCTGGGCCCAGTTCCTGAAACAGTGTTAAATTTAACGTGGCGTTATCCCTAACGCCACGGTTAGCCAGCGATAGCAAACATGGCGCTAGATAGTGGTTCCAGAGACAGTGTTAGAGACAGTGTTAGCACCAGCGATAACTATTTAACGCTGCCATGTTTAACGTATCTACGAAGTGGAAACGAAAGATAAATTTCCGAGCGTAATATACACCGCAACTCTATTGGTCTAACGTCATACGCTAAAACACGCTCTAGCAGCAGGCGATATTTGTGGTACCAACCATCTCCAGGAATATATTAGGTCCTGGAAATGAAGTCGAATTTCGTATTTCGTACTTCGTGTTTCGTCAGATTTCCGAAACCTCGCAGTGGTGCAGTGGTGTGCAAATCTTAAGGAAAAAGCATTTGCTAACTTACATGAATACCAACCATGAAGTCCATATTTTACCGTCGGTCAGTGTCCTTGTCAAGACTCTGATCACGTGATATTTCTTCCGTTGTAGGTTCTGGAACTGTGCCAGTGCGACGACGAAAAGGCAAAGGTTAATAAGAAAACCGGTAAAGAGGATCCCCAAAACGGGGCACCCGGCAACCTTCTGCTGACGAGGAAAAGGAGGGAATTAGAGGAGGAGGGCTTGCGTAAGTTGAATAACGGAACTTTTAAAATACATGTATCATGTAAGAAGTTTTAGGCAGCACCATTGAGGATTTTGAGTTTGACAATAAAGGTTCTGTATTGAACTGTTAAAGGTTCTGTATAACTGTCAAAGGTTGTGAAGAGAACTGTCATAGATTCTGTGTGGAACCTTTCAAGGTTCTTTATGGAACTGATAAAAAGTTCTGTGTTGAACTGTTAAAAAATCTGTTGGAAATGTCAAGTTTCTGTATGGAGCTAATGAAAGGTTCTGCGTAGAACTGTTAAAGGTTCTATAAAAAGATTTCAAAGTTACTGTATGCAGTTAACCCATCTACCCCCAGAGTCCAGCAGACGGCATCTTCTGTCAAAGTTTTCTCACGTTCTATGGTACTGATTGGAAAATATTTGAAGAAAGGTTGTTCCTATCAACCATCTGAAGAATGTTTCTTCAATTTTTTTTCCATCAATTTCCAAGGGCTTTAGAAAACTTTGAGAAAAGGTACTGTCTGCTTAAACCTGGGGGCAGATGAGTTAATGAAAGGTTCTGTATATGGAACGGTCAAAGGTTCTGAATTGAAGTGTTGGATGTTAGTATTCGGAAATGTTCCCTATGGATTTTAAAAGCCCTGTATGAAACGGCAGAAGGTCTTGTTCATATGTTACTGCCACAGGTCTCGTATGAAATACTAGTAATCAAAGGTTCTATTTACCATTTTTATAAGATCATATAGACGAGTTGCAGAAATCGAATTAGGTCATCGTCACAGCAACGCCACCCAAGTTAAGCCAGCCAGACGTCACAACGCCGTTTTGCCCAATCTGAAGAGGTCGCCACCATCGTTCCTCGGCTAATAATATTCTATTCTATTCTATTCTATTCTAAGACCTCTGAAAAGGGCTGGAACCCAGCACAAGATTCTTGTGCTCATCGATTTTACAAATTATTTGATAAGTAATCATACCGAAAATTAGAATTTGTTCCAGTATTTGTAAAAATACTACTATTTTAACATTCTGTAGCGTATTCAATGTTTTATTTAGGAACAAAATACGAACTCTTTCGAATCCTTACGCAATTGCTTGTGCAACGGTCAGAAATTCATCCGCTTTGACAATGCATCAATCTCGTACCCAGATCTACCTCATCCGAGGATATCTCTGGCAAGGGCTGCGACCTGACCAAAATTTCTGGTCAACCGCTGGCAGCGTGCCAAAATGTTTGTTTCACACAATATTTCGTTCTTCAATGACTGAAAAGTAGCATATATGCCTAAAAAGCAACATAATACACCCAAACCACGAAGTTGTTTGAGTATTAGAGCAATTTCAAACGAATAGTTTAGTTGGGAACATCAAGCCGCGGGTGCCAGCTTCGGTGTGATTCGCCTCAAAATTAGCATATCGCGCATGCGCAGTACTCCTGAAGTCGTCAGCCCTTTCCAGTGGTGTTGTAGGAACGTAAACCCACTGGGGACGAGTTTGACAATGCATTTGCACTGTGCAAAAGTAGTACCGGTCTAGCCCATCTGTGCGGCTTTAATGTGGCATTGAACTCTGGGTACGAGATTGCGTTTTGCCTGACGAACGAATCAAAGTCGTAGTCGCAACAATGCGGTGGTCAAAGCGGCATTATGACGTCTGGTTTGAATTTGACCTAATTCTATTTCTGCAACTAAGTACAATGTAATAAGTAACTTTGCTATTTCAAGAATCAACATTTGACTTCGACCACATAGCGAATATACAATCATACCGTATCGTCTTAGTCATTTCATATCATACACAGGCGTTCGTCTAGAGGGGAACCATTTCACTGCGACAAGGGCCTACTGATGACGTCAGCCTACTGTACACACACATGTCATGACGTCAGCCTACTGTACACACACACGTTTGTGTGTACAGTAGGCTAACGTCGTGACGTCATCGGAAGGTCCTTTACAGTGTGTCGCAGTGAAATGGTGCCCGTCTAGACGAACGCCTGTGATATCATAGTGGACGAATCGACAACGCTTTCATTTTATAACTAACGTTAATACTATTAATTTTTATCGCCTCTACTTACAAGTAAGGGAAAAAAGATCTGGAGCAGCGAAACCGGCAGCGCAGAACACCGTGATGGGTGATTTTGGAGAAAAGGATAAGAGGAAAAAGAGATCAGCTGAGGATATAGGTAATGTGTATAAGGCCGGTAAAATGAATGAGAATGCCTCCCGTATGATAGTGCCCAGGAGAACCCCCCCCCCGCCCGCCGCCCGTTAAAAAGCTAGCACGGCCCTGCGTGCAAGTATAAACAGACCTTAGTGATATCTGAGCCATAGTTTCACCACCGGGTCGATCCCGTACTCGGGCGTGAATACTTATCTGTGATTGAAGAAAAACTTAGAAAACTTTACAAATAGTACGTTATAAATTTTTCCTGAAAATTTTTACGGATCACATTTATTTCCCTGAAAAACTTATTGGAGAATACATGTAGTTAGTGAATAAGGGTGTGTTTCAAAATTGGTCACCCAAGAAAATGGGGCAAAATTTAACTTTGAAATGATCACAAAGATTTGTGCCGTTGATTTTCCAAAAATCAAATGTAGTACATGTATTTGATAATATAGACCTTTAACTATTAGTTTCTCAAAGTGTACACTCAAAGGGTAAAAAGACATTGAGCTTACCAGCAAAATATACCGTTCCGTCCGACACCAAAACTACTTTCTGCTGTCAGACTTTTTAAGGGTTAATAGTCTAAGATCAGTTAGTTTGCAGTGCCATAATTTAGAGTTCCATGATGCCTAGATCTGACATGAATATTGTAGAGTTTCAAGAAACAGCCTTTCACCAGTAGACAAAAGAATAGAGAAAATTTGGTGGCGGACGGAACACTTTTTGAAACACACCCGGTTCGACGCTCCGTGTCCATTTCTATCCCCAGAACGCGAGAAGCGCGAGGCGAGGTTAGCAGATGGTGGCGCCGTCGCACGAGAACTGGAGGATGAAGTGCCCGTGAAGAGGAAGAAACGAACCATAGTTTTCAAGGACCACGACGCTGAGATGGACCTAGAGGAGCACGGGAGATGGAAGAGACGGGCTTTCGAGGGGGAGGATGAAATAGATCCCGAACTTGGGCAACGTAAGTCAAAGAACCGTTTCTAGTGACATTGCCGCTCTACAGATGGCAGCACTGTACGTGGTGCGCCGTCTGGGGTTCCGCAGTTCCTGGCATGCCTGGGGGGGATGTGTATTGCATTGTCTACCAAGAGATTGGAACGGAGCTAAAAAGGACGGATGTATTCCGGCGGCGATGGATAACATAAACGCAGCTCTCAGCGATAACAACAACCTGCACCTTTTGTTCTTTTTCAGAACCACTTGAGTGAAGATGGCGATCCAGCCAGATTAGCGTGTGTGATACAATGCAGGGTTTTACACCATCACGGAATTTAACTCCACCTTTTGGAAGAAAGTACGAAAGGTATACCCCTCAGACGCAACCCTTTCCTTATCATGTGCAAGAATGTCAGAGACGAGAATAACATTCGTAAGACAAGCCATAGAATTGACCCCACATGGAATGTTCTATTACCAAAGCAAAAAATTCGTCACTTGTCGAATCGGAACGAAGACCCTAACTATGTGGTGAATAAAATATTCTGCATATTAGGCCCCATAAAGAAAAATGTTAGTTTATCATCCCCGCCTGCGTCACTTTTTCTGGCCGCATCGGAATTTTTTTTATTTTTTAATTCCACTGAAGGGGTGAGGGATACATCTCTTTGACATCCCTAAGCATGTTATGATGCAAAGACTGCATGTAACAGGTTCCTGCAGCCCCTATCACATGAAATAGGATGGTCCCAAACCAGACACAACAAAGACACGTGGTCTGTCTCCAGTCAAAACAAAAGCACATGGTCAGGTCGTAGACAGCCTCCATGCTTCACAGTGTCATGAATTGCAAATGCACTGTGCAAGACGCCCATGATTTTGGACAATGTTCAATGGTTCTCTATGTGTAGGCCCTAGGGGCAATAAAAACTGAACTTTTCAGTGTGTTTTTAAAAATAAAAAATTCGCCCTCCCGCATCAGTTTCTTCAGGTGACAAGGATGATAAACTAATATTTTTTTATGGGGCCTTACGAAATAAAAACACAGATAAATCATGATATACGTTTTCTTTTGTTTCTTTAAACTTATTTTGTTCTGCCTCGTGAAAAAATGCAAGCCTATTAACAAAAAAATTGTCACTTGTCGAATCGGAACGAAGATCCTAACTATATGTGGTGAATAAAATATTCTGCATATTACGTAATAAAAACACAGATAAATCACAATACACCTTTTCTTTTGTTTCTTTAAACTTATTTTGTTCTGCCTCACGAGAAAAATGCAAGTAGTGGCAGATGTCCATAGCAAAAAAAACAACATAAAATTTGAGGGGGCACCCGGATTTGAACCGGGGACCTCTCGATCTGCAGTCGAATGCTCTACCACTGAGCTATACCCCCGTCACGTTCTCTATATCACGAGTTTCCTCTGGATATTGATGACCGCAATCTCGTGCAGCTGTTGTGTATGGATCGTTCGACCTGATAGCCGATGCTGTCATGTTCTGATTGGCCGAGTTCCTGCAAACTGTTGATAATAGGCCTACAGGCCGGTGTAACGTCGATCAGTGTTCCCTGTATTTCTGTGTTTTTCTTATTGTTTCCCTCCTGACGGATTAAGCGGCAACTAACCCAACAATGACCACTCTCGGCCGCGTCTATTGTTGGGGAACACTGAGCTACAGAAACACTCACAGATGTTACACCTGGTAGATCGTCATTCTGATTAAAATGGCTTGTATCCATGATTTCCGATCGACTGCACATAGATTTCCACCGGCAGCGCATCTTTCCTTGCTTGTTTGAAGTGGACTGTGATGGGACCACAGCTCATTGCCTGCAGGTGTCACAGTGGTTAAAACTTGACATAAAAGTAATCAAGGCTCCGTTGTCTATAGCCCACTCAAGCAGGCGACATAGGAACGTGATGTCGACTGCAAGGTGGTTCATTGTAGGACCTGACTTCCATGTGCTGCCCTCTGTCGTAGCTATCATCCCCATTACACATGTTGNATTGGCCAAACCTTGAATCGAATGACGCTGAATATCGAAAGGAACCAACGTCTACTTACAAGGAACATGTCCCAAAAATTTCAAAAGAAAATCTCAAGTCGTTTTTAAGTTATCAGTCGGACAAGAGAAAAGCGAACGCCCGGACGCCCGACCGCCCGACCGCCCGGACGCCCGAACGCCCGCCACTTTCGGTAATTTAATAACCAGGACTTTCTTCGAAAACCTGGTTAATAAAATGAACAAGAACGACTTCAAAATACCCCGCTAATTTTCACTTTATTTGGAAACAAAATATGTTGACATTTCTTCTCTAGCAAACCTCGACAACTTTCAGATTATTTGCAGTATAATTTTCTTCGAAGCTACGAATACAGCGAATGTGGAATATTTTACAATCATTAAAATGGCCGACGCATCTTCGTGAAGTTGGCCGAATTACTGAATCACCGAAAACCGACACTTTCTCAACCAAGATTGGAATCACGTCATCGAAAACTAATTGTAAAATTGAATTTATAAGTAGCTATGTCTTTTGGGTCTGTCACCTCATGGAAGCGCCACCTGTCGGGAGAAGATAAAACTTTTTAAAAACGTGGTAATATTTCACTGTATTGGATTCATCAAACTCACATACATGTAGCAATACATGTACATGTACACGTATAAGCCTATCTTTCCACCGCTACCTATGGACAGGGAAGGGAAAAGTCCACGGGGCCGTATTCAAAAAGGGTGTTTAAGACTTAGACGCGTGTAACTTCGTCAAATGCATGGTGGAAGTGTGTCCATTTAGTGAAGTTACACGCGTCTACGTCTTAATCGCGCGATGATCACCCATTTCGAATACGGCCCCATGTAGGCCTATCTGAAATCACCCAATCTGTGATAAAACAGTGGAGATTTCAGGGGTTCCTTGTTCGGAGTACACGCCGACATTCCCACCTCAGCGTCGGTCATTCCGATTGCCACCGCCAGAGGTCTTCTGTAGCACGCTGTACGAGATAACAAGGACCACTGTATTGCATCTTTCTGTCGACAGCCGGCGCCACCGGCACGATGCTCCAATACTGTAGTTAAGCCTTTCGCCCCAGTGTTGGAGAATGTATGATTACAGTCTCGGTCACCCAGCCGCTGGGGATCGAACAAGTTTGTGGAGCAGCACTGCGGAACGAAACGCCTGGCTGAGCGAGACTCGTTGCATGCGGTAGTTTACCAAGTCGTTAATAGAGGTCTCCCCCGCGGGTAGGTGGAACGCAGGATTGGGAAGCAATACTGTGGTCCTTTAATGTACGCTTTCACAGGTAAAAGGAAAATGAATAAGTCGTCATACTCACCCCCCGCCCCCTTTCTACGATTCATCACACTATTTTAATAAGCGCCGTTGCCGGTGCTAGGCTGTCGTGCAGCCTGCCTTGCGATTCCTCCTAGGTAGTTTGACAGGTAGCTGCTGAACGCTGTAAAGACACAAAACATCAATATCTGAAGGAAAGTGATTGCCACAAATGCAAGCTGAGCCGATATCTGACCAGTTCGCGCACTTTTCTTGACGACGACGAGCCAGTGAGTGAAAAACATCGGCGTGTCAGACGGACGGTCACCCTTCTCCACCTAACTTTTTAAAAAAAATCAAAACCGGTGTCCAAACCTGGTGTCACTGCTTCTCACGACGGTAGCGCCCTCAAAGGGCCACTAGAGGCAGCTCTTAATGGTAACAGGACAATTTACCACCGGACAACTCGTACCCGGAAAACTTGCCCCCAGACAGCCCGCCCCTAGGACAACTCGCAACTAGGACAATACTAATGAACCTTCTGATATGGCTATTCTACATGTACCAAATCACGCTGGTGATACACAAAATTATTTTATTCGTACGCGAAGTCGTTGATGCATAATTGTCATATTCGCAGTTCATCTGGTAAATGGAAGGGGTGACGGGTGATTACAAAATAAGCTGTCACCCCTTCTATTTGCCGAAACAACTGCAAAAATAGTCAACACGATTAGTTATGCATCAGTAAAATCGCGTACGAAAAAAAGATTTTTAGGTTTGAATCACCAGTGTGCAAATAGGTGGTATGAGTATGTAACTGTGACATACATTGCAAGTAAAGTGCAGTATACATGTACGTCAAGATTCGGACCTCATTGTTTCTCAGTTGGTGGCGCCACTTGCGATGTTTTTGATGTACCAACAGTAGCCTTCATTTGGTGGCGCCACTTGTGATGTTTTTAACTAACAGTACGCTGCCTCTAGCGTCCCTTTAATAAAAGCGATGGAATCTGAAGTAGGGTCTACTTACGGTTTGCTGTGGAAAGAAAAAGGAAAAGTGTGTAGTCTTGCGAAAACGTGAATAGGGTAGCTATTGTTCAGGAACATGCTTTGATTTCACCACTCTGTTGCGGGCTCTGTTGGTCATCCTGAGTGGATCTCATGGTCTCTCCCTCCATCATCGCATTGACAAAAAGAACAAGTGCTAGGAACCCGTGATATTCTCAGGATCCACTTGGTTGCAGTGGACATGCACGTATTTTACACGTAGGCCTACATGTACATGTTCATACAAGTAGGCCTACTATGCTGCAGATTGTTTTTAGCTGAGACTAGGAGGAAAGTGACGACAATCCGGATGGAACTGATTGACGTGGCGTCTCGGCGTAAATTAAAACGCGATATTTGATTGGTTATGCAAGTGTGGCTGTTACATTTTGTAAACCTACCCCCGCCGGCGAATCTCTTCTTTCTGGACACCACATTTTCCACTTCAGCTACTTCTGAAATTGTGAAATGTGGCATTGCAGTTAAGGTTTTTGCAGAATATGAGGGGAAAACACCGGTTTGATTCATGCAAACACCCCCAGGTAGGCTTACTGAGGTGTGAACAACCCGCATATCCACTCCGGGGCCCGTACGGCGAGTAAAAAGAGATATTTTAGCCAATTTCTACGGTGCCCAGTTTGATCCAGTGTAATTTCCGCTTATCTATTGAGGCGATTTCGGCATACATGTAATTCATCTTAGATCCGAGTTTCAGTCTCTGAAATCCACAGCAAGCCCCTGGGTGGGGAAAATCGTACGGGGCCCGGTGCATTTGTGACCTAGGCTTTATTGTCGATCCGTTAAATTGCTCTTTCCTGCCCTAATAGTAGCAGTTTTAATAGAGTGGTTAAAGTATCTTTTTAACGGTCGCAGATACACTGGATGAACTGCAGCGACCCAAGTGTTTCACCGAATTTTTTCTGAAACATCAACATTTCAGAGCCATCTTTTACTAAACACTGCTTACCCATGTCATTGTCAATATCAATGACGGACTCAATCTCGACTTCCTCGTCCTCTTCCGCCCGGCTGATGGCGGCTATGGCCTGGAAAGATGAACACCTGTTCACGGACGTTGACGTCCTGTTGGGCATGTCTACACGTTTTTTTGTGGAAAATTCAGTACCACGCTGCACTTACAAGGGGAGAGAATAGGCGCTCCAAGAAGGAAAGGCCGAAATAACACTTGTATTGACGTCCTGAGATTCATTGTGCACTCTGACAAAAAAGGTCCCCAGAAAACCTCAAAGGGTTTCCTGGGGATTATTTTTCTAAGAGTGTATGACGAATAAGTTTTTTTTCACGATGCAGGTTTTCTGAAAATCCTAAAGGACTTCTGAAGCTATGAAGTTCCTGGAAACCTTAACAAAAAGACCATTTGGGTCAGATCTTTGTGCCCGTGATGGTTTTTTAAAGGACATTTAGGCCTACATGTATTTCGAAGAGTGTGGCGGCGCTCACAGTTGGCGCGTGCTTTTTATGTACATGTACAAGTGCAATTTTTTAAAAACCAAGGCTGTTTCACTTTTGTTTTATGATATTTTAGAAGGTAGATGGACAATCGAAAAAATATCCTGTACTCACCATGAAGACCACGAAAAATAGAAACACGGCAGACTTCATTTCGAACTTGATATGTCACAGATAGCAATCCTCCGGGTCGCAGGTATTAATCGGTGTGGTCGGCACTCCCTCAATCCCTGTTTTATACAAAGCCAGGATTTTGCAGACGTCATCAACGGATAATGGACGCGATCCACAGCCGACGGCAGAAAACAATTATAATTTCATGATTTCGCATTATGCTTCCATGATTTTTAGTAGCTTGTGCTCAGGGCGACGACTTATAATTCACTTATAGAGAGAGACAGTGGTCAATAATGAGGAACCTGCGGAACTACCGCCACCAGGCGGCGCTGTGAGCGGTTGTACCGTTTTTCGACGTCTCGTCAGTGTTGCACTGCGTCAAGGACGTCGTGACGCGAAACTTTGCTCTGTTTTTCACAACTTCGGTATGGCCGCTCGCATCGCCGCCCTATTGTGATAAAAAGTTGTGCGAATTCTTATCGAAGCATTCTAACGTAGGATGATGTGAATACTATTCCACAGAGCTAATTTTTAAGACGCTAGACACGACATCACCCAATAGCCAATCACTGACGACTTCTTCCCATTCCTTTCTCGCAAGATCTCGCGCGAACGCCAGCATCTATCCCCTCTCTTCAGTTACATGTAGGCCTACTCTGTTAAAGCATATGGGGTAATCGTTGAAAGAATATGGAAATACATACAGCCACGGCCATTTTCTTACAGAAAAAAGCAAACACATTTAGATGGAAGGATGAACGAGTTATCTATTGCTTGTTTACTCCTAGGGCAATATGTTAATTCAAAAAGATTTTTGTAAATAAATTTCGATGTTGTTTGTTGTGTCCGTAGACTAGGCCTACAGTCCCTCAGCTTTGTAGAGGAATTTCTCTATGGGAACACGAATGTATAATGAAGAACAATACTGGAATGACTCCAGGGTCTTCACGAGAGACATCAAGCTCAGATGGAGTTCGCCTAATGGATATATGCATAGATTCCAGAACCTGCATCGCCCAAGCAAAATACGTGTAGTAATTCAGATGGCAGCACAGAGATTGCCGTACATATGTTTGTGTGTTACCATCTTGAGCCTACAGGGCAATACGATACGTATAGGGCTACTCACAAGTTGACGTATGTAGGTGCCTAACACATTGTTACAAACTGCTCTTCCTAAAGGTCGACGGAATACAAGTACCGGGTACTTGCATTTCATGACAGCAGAAACGTAAAGGACCACAGTATTACCACTTTTTCTCGACAGCCGGCGCCAGCGCGCCATTCTCCAACCCAGGGACTAACTACGTTGTCGGCGAATTGACTCGATTTACTACGTAGATTTTGTAATGCATTTTTGTAGTTCGTCTTACTGCCGCTAGGTGGCTCCCTCTAAATAACGCATTTGAGATTCAATACGGTGCTCCGTTAACTGTTATGTATATGTATTTCTCATGTATTGATAATAATTGAGTGAGGGCCTCCCCTGGCCACGAGATGATGATAATAAGGGTAGGCCTACCTGTATGCAATTAGGATCTAATAAAACGACAGAACAATAGTTACTGGGCGTGAGCTTTGTGTGAAAATTAGCGCCTCCATCAATTTTGGAAGACTGTAGTTATTTATTAAGTAACCGGAGTTCGATTAACCAACATTCATATTGGCGTTGGTCGATCAAATACCGCTACTAGCAAGAGTGAGTTTCGCAACCCCCTGAAACACCAACATGCGTATCCCTTTGTTCTCACTTCGTGCAATAGAACACTGGGATAGGCCTAAGGGTTAGCATTGCCGTTGGGGTGGCGTGGCAAAAACTCTATTTTTTGGAAGCGAATGGGTTTTCCATCTCCCCACACATGTGGATTTTTTTGTCGACAAGAGAATTGCCGAAGTATGTACTATCGCCAGATATTTCTGCTTCGATATCTCCAGTAAATGCTGTCCAGTGAATGCTTCAGGGTCAGACGAGAACTAGCTAGGAGCAGTCAGCCGCGCTTACTGCCAAAAGATGGCAGCAAAGTTCTAGCGGACCAATACAAAAGAGCTTTCTCTCGATTGGTGCTCACTCAACCATGAATGGGTCCGCCAGGTATTGAATTGGGCCGTAGTGACACCTATTGGTCAACTGACTGACAGCTCCTATGTGGAGTCTCGACTGTAGCGGTTCCCACAAAGCCATGACGGGGGGGGGGTGAAAGTACATCTAGTAAGATGGGGTGCATGGACACTTTCACCAATGATAATAACACGACAAATCAAGCATACAAGGTCATTATCATATTTTGTTTCCACATGTACTTGTACATGATACCAGACACTATTTTCCTTATTGATACTCAAATATCATTTGTCAAAGGTCCGTTCATGAATACGACGTTTGCCTTCCTGCTTTCCACAATTTTCTGGAACTTTCGACGGCAGTATCAGAAGGAACAGTCACGTGAACCCACAGCATTATTTCATTTCGTCATAGTGGTTTTTCTTGACACAAGAACACAAAGGATCCTCTTTGTTTCTCAATAAAACTACAGACCCTACCCGTCCCACGATAAAACAAAGAAAAAACAGACAGCCATCAACAAATACGACAACGGAAAAACTTTCCGGATGGCCGTCGAAAAGGTTCCCTACTAAAAAAGCCTGTGACATATCACCTAAAGCCCAGCAGGCATAGGAGACTAGAGTCACGCGATCTACTCTTCCCACGTGGTCAGTCACCCAGCAAATCAGCGCCGAAGACTTCGCGGAGAGGCCAATCCCTAGCAACGCCAATCCAACACAGAATGGTACAATCTCTCTCCCGCTCAGCCACATGATTGCAGTACCAAGAAAATTGCTCTGCGCCATGATGTAGAATGACCACGTTGAGCCTAGTCGCCGCTGTACGAAGGCCCCAAGACAAGACCAGGCAACGTAAGTCCCGTTAAAGCAGAGGGCAGCAGTAGTCGCCTCTGTCTTAGTACAGTTCATGAACAGTATGACGTATGATTTGAGATAGCTGCCAATAGTACTGTTAACCTGTCCGTCACCAATGAATTGCACAATCCCAGCTATCGCTACAAAAAACCAAGCAATCCAAGGCCTCGCTTGGACCTTTTGCATGTTTTCAATCTGTACGTCTTCTACAGTTATTTTGAACTTCTCAAAACCAAGGCACAGGCTGGCAATGAAAGTTGGTATGGAAAAGAACACATTCCCGAGGGCAATGATGAGAAAGAGAACGAAAAGCTGCCACTGGATTCGTCCGTAGTCATGCTGAAAGGTATCCGTTGAGTTTGTTCCATTTGTCGTTGGTCCGTTCACGACGAACTCACTGGTAATTAGTGCATGCCCGTCTTCGAGGTATCTCTTGTAATGCTTACTTGTGAAACGGTGAGCAATGACTGGCCCCAGGAAAAACCCAGTGTACAAGCCAAATGATAGCAAGTACAGGGCCATAGCTTTCTCTCTACCCCATAAAGCGGCAGCTGAGAGCGTCCCGCCTGAAAATAAAGTTGGAAGAACATTTTAGATTCGGGGATAGGAGAGCAAGCAAAAAAATTTGACATTATGTTCATGTGAATCGGGGACTTCCAAACTCTCATGAAAGTTTGTAGTAGTCGATCTATGGCCAGATTTTGAGCGCTGCTTTAAAAATACTGGACCTCTTCCCTCACTTAAAGGTTAAAGTTTTTTTCTTGTTCAGTGAGTCGTACTGCAGTTATTTCCTTGAGGGCAATATTTGGATTTCTAAGGATAGCACATTTGTCCTCATGAACCCACCGCCTGGACAGCCATGGATACCAAGTTGTTTGGTTGCCATGTAGAAACGACATCTTAAGTTTGGTTGTCATGTAGAAACAACATCTTAAATTTGGTATAACATTGTAATTAATGGTCTATCCTTCATGCAACTTTCACTGAATTGTTTTTTACTCGAACCACTTTTCAGAGAAAAAAAATCATTAAATGCCTTTCAGGTGACCTTTAACTCGTCTCCAGATCGCTAAGCTCTGCCTGGTTGGACCGTAGGTTTTGAAAATTCCTCCAAGAGTTTTCAGGACAATAGGTGATTTCAAAGTTAGTGTTAACACCGTGTTTTCAATGCTTTAATGCATTGTAAACACCGTGTTAACACCAACTTTGAAATCACCCATTGATTCAGATAAAGGTAAGAATACTTGCCCATCCAGATGCATATCACTCCGGCACCTTGGACAAACGTCAGGCATATGAGCACATAAAGATTCGTGCAGAATGGAGTCACGGCAACCGAGACGGCGAATAACCAGGACGAAACAAAGATGGCAAGAGGCAAGCAATTCTTGAAGAGGAAGTGGGTAGCCGCAACTCCAACGAGGAGACCGAGAGACTTTGATGGGAAAATCCAGGAGATCTGAGACGAGCTTGTGTCAGTGAGAATCTGTAGATCCAAGAGCACGCTGCCCAAGACACTGATTATTGAACCCTGCAACGAAAATGGTTTTTATTTTCCCTGGGTGACAGGAGTTTCTGTTTACGACGAGCTGGTTGGCCGTCACTAAAGGCACTCCTTCACTTAAAGGTTTTTTTGAGTCGGCTTTCAATGTCGACAAATCTCCCTGTTGGTTTTCTACGACAGCAGAGTCTACACGATACATGTACAACATCAGGTATCCAACAACATCCAACTTTGATGTTGGTGCAAGTTTGATCTTGTTGGATGAGGCCGTCCACACTATCAAACATCACACACTCATGTCGGGTGTTGTTGATAAAGAATAAGCATGTATTCTTTTTCCAACAGGTCCGTTGCTGTTGGAACATGGTTGGAGACTGTTGAATGAGCCTGTCCAGATGATACAACACATGTCTTCCAACAAAGCCAAACATAGTTGTTGTATGCTGTTGGATGTCTAATGTTGTATCGTGTAGACAACAGGCCAACATGAGTGTATGATGTTGGATCGTGTGGACGGCCTCATCCAACAAGATCAAACTTAGACCAACATCAAAGTTGGATGTTGTTGCATATAGGCCTACCTGAAGTTGTATCGTGTAGTAGACTCTGCTTCGCTTTGACCAGTGACACGAACAACTGGCTACAGCTTTCTATGGTCGAGTTGCCCATAGAGAGCCAACCTGTGGGAGAAACTCTCAGGTCATTGTCACGACAGGTAGCGCTCCTACCTCGCACTGACCTGTCACCGCGCGCGCAACGCGTCATGGGAAATTTTGGGACTACTTGTTGCATTTTCAAGATGGCGGGAATTCCTCGCTTCGGGTTTATAAATTGCAGAATCTCGTCAAATAGGCCTACCTAGGATGTCTCCGTGTGTGGGCATCGCATTATCCGTCATGATTATGACATACATAGGCCTATTTTGTGTGAGATATGCTGTACATGTCATGTTAGCCACTGGCAGCTAGTTGNCCTAATACCCCCGTCACACTTAGTTCGAATCAGCAGGAATCAAGCAGAACCAGCCGGAATGAGAAAGTTTGCAAAATTCGAGCCGGATTCGGGAGAGCTTCGAAGGGTACTTGGAATGCACCTCGATAATTTCGAACATGTCCAAGACATTCTGACAGACCACAGGAATGGGCCAGAACATTAGGAATGCAGTCAGAATCCAGTCAGAATTTTTAGAATGCACTTCGAATGTCCAGGAATGAACTACGAATTGTCATTCCAACGGCATTCCTGCTCATTCTTCCTCTAGTGTGACGGGGGTATTACGGCTTATACCCTGATACCTTGACCAGTAACACAAACAAATGGCTGCACTTTCAACGCCAAAGTCTGCATTTAAAGCGAGTGAGAAATCAGCGAGAGCAAAACCTTGTGAAGCTAGTTTAATTTCAGAGTACTGATACAAGCCGGGGGCATCTGTGAACGTCACTCACCCCTCCGATAGTAAGCAATGCGAGGAAGAACGTCACCACCCATTTCTTCACACGATCCTTATCACCAACATCATTTGATTTCAGCGGCGACTTCTCCTCATCTTTTATAGGAATTCTTTCCCTTTTGCAGTCCGTTTCATCGTTAATACTATGGTTATCGTGGCTCCCATCGTCTAAAACCATCCTGATTCCTGAGATAAAACAAAATTGGTGAATACACCGATTCAGTCAGAGCGAATCCCAGCAAAGAAGAGGCGAACTTCCAACACATACAAAAAATCCAAAGCGAATGATATAAAAGACTGCCCGGCGGTTCTGTTGCAGTTCCTTGTGGATGTAGATTGGCACAGAATGAACCGTGCATTAGATGCCAACTGATGCGACGTATTGCGGTTATAAAAACATTTTTTTCGAAGTGGGTGGTATAGTAATGACTTGAATATGCAGGCGTTGGAATTTTTTACGTCAAAAAGTGTAGGCCTACGAAATTCATTCAATAACAATGGATGTGTGCTGACTAGCAACGCATGTGTGCTACCAAACGGCATGTGTGCTACTTAACCGCATGTGTGCTACCAAACCGCGTGTGTGCTACCTAACCGCATGTGTGCTACTTAACCGCATGTGTGCTACCTGTACCTAACCACATGTGTGCTACCAAACGCATGCGTGTTACTTAACCGCATGTGTGCTGCCTAACTGCAAGTGTGCTAAACCGCGTGTGCTACTTAACCGCATGTGTGCTACCTAACTGCATGTGTGCTACTTATCCACATGTGTGCTACCTAACCGCAAGTGTGCTACCTAGCTTAGATCTTTCAGCTTGTAGTACATTTGTATATATTCACGAAGAAATGATTGAAAAAAGACGGCATTATTTCTTACTTGTGTAGGCTATTTTCTTCAAGTCGCCACGAAATCCTGCAATCCATTCGCCAGTGATCGAGACCGATGACAATACTGACACCAAAGATCGCTGAATCGCAAAAAATATGGACTGATCGGCTGTGGAAATCCAACTTCCAAGGGACCGGGGAGGAAGAGCAGCTTGTGACCTTTTGGATGGACGTTCAGTTGTTTCTTTCTGGCGAGTCGGTTATTGAAACAGCAATGTTTACCAAGCAGTTCATACGTGGAGGTTTTTATGTGAAGAGGGTACCAGAATTGCTTGGACAACCAAAAGCAATGAGATCACAGACTGATTCGCCCGCATGCCATTGTCCAATGTGTGGGCACGCTGTTATGTCCGGCTTCTGCGTGCATGTTCATTTACAGTGCATGGTGTAATATGTCTTGGTGAAATCGCAATTACGTAATCTTCCGGTAGTCAGTAGGCCTAACGAGTGTATACAATGAGGTCCAATAATTTACGGGGAACCGAGACGATTCGTTACGTCACGGATAACTGATTGGGAATGTGGGCGGACATCTGTCATATCCACATGAAGGCCGGGTGGCCGCATAGCGGAGCCCATCTGCCGATAGTGCTGTACAGTTTTCCATGCATTTTAACACCGATAGGCTGTCGAAGCACTAGCGGAGTTTCTATGCGGCTACCCCTGAAGCCTAGTTCATACTTCGACGCACGACCATCCCCGGCGACCGATCGCCCGATGTCGCTTTGACGCCGTCGCGCGATCTGGTCGGCGTCCGATCCTTTCATAACGCGTCGCCGTCGCTGAAGTATACTGGAATATGAATCAACTCCGCGAAGTCGGCGTCCAGATTTGATCGCCCGTCGGACGCCGATGGTCTTGCGTCGAAGTATGTGCTAGGCTTGATTCGGCGTATGAGGTACGACATGCGAGAGTTTTCGTAAAGGCCTCGAAAGGCCAACGCTTGTCTGAGAGAGTTGTCATTTGATGCTGAGGGATATCCGAACACTACAAAAGCTAAACACCGAACGCAGTCCTATCAAAGCGCTCCTTTCCTAATTTCACTCACTCCGTTAGAAAGAGATCCGAAAGAACTCAGCCGTGACCTAGGCCACCTAGGACACCGCAGTGACGAAGGGAGCGAGAACTAACCCCTGGTGTTCTCAGGATGAAAAACCCCGAGCTATCATTATCGTAACTCGTAGAGTACCAACCTCTTGAGACTGTCCCAGGCAAACAAATAAAACAGTCGGCAGAATTCCATCGATGAGCCGAAGGTTATGATTCCTCACGTACATGTAACCGCTGAAATAACTGGAGTAGATGGGAACGGGAAATTTTTCCCCTAGTCGAAAAACCAGCAAGTACACAAATATAGGAAAATTGAAATTTTCCTTTTGCATATAATTACTGACAATCAAGCTGGGTGATAATTGTAATGCTTACTATTGTCGCGGGGTTTGAACGGAAAATCATAATAATATCCTTATCATATCATCTCCTGTCATATCATATCTCGATCACTGGGGGAATTCAATAAGACAAGTCGCTTTGGCTGACGACGTCACGCAACGTCACTCAGCGACTGACGTCGGCGGCCGACGTCAGAAGTGTAAACGCGGCTTAACGCGTCGCCGTCGCTGAAGTACGCTGGAATATGAATCAACTCCGCGAAGTCGGCGTCCAGATTTGATCGCGCGTTGGACGCCGATGGTCTTGCGTCGAAGTATGTGCTAGGCTTGATTCGGCGTATGAGGTACGACATGCGAGAGTTTTCGTAAAGGCCTCGAAAGGCCAACGCTTGTCTGAGAGAGTTGCCTAATCATTTGATGCTGAGGGATATACGAAAGCTAAACACCGAACGCAGTCCTGTCAAAGCGCTCCTTTCCTAATTTCACTCCGTTAGAAAGAGATCCGAAAGAACTCAACCGTGACCCAGGCCAAGAAACTCCCAGTGACGAAGGGAGCGAGAACTAAGAACCCCTGATGTTCTCAGGATGAGAAACCCCGAGCTATCATTATCGTAACTCGTAGAGTACCAACCTCTTGAGACTGTCCCAGGCAAACAAATAAAACAGTTGGCAGAATTCCATCGATGAGCCGAAGGTTATGATTCCTCACGTAACCGCTGAAATAGCTGGAGTAGATGGGAACGGGAAATTTTTCCCCTTAGTAGAAAAACCAGCAGTACACAAATACAGGAAAATTGAAATTTTCCTTTTGCATATGACTACTGACAATCAGCCTGGGTGATAATTGTAATGATTACTATTACCGCAGGTTTGCAATTTTCTAATTTTCCCTCGTGGTCAATCAGTGTTGGTGTATTACTTTATGGTTTCGGGGTTTCAACCAAGAAATACTACAGCCATACCTTTCCATATAGCTTTCAAATGCCAGTTTCCGCAATTTTAAACTGTCATGACTGTGTTCCCCTTAGTTTTTCTAACGTCACACCGGTAAGACCTACGACAACGTTTGGCGAGGAGTTACCTAATAGGGAGGTTTAGAAATCAAACGATAAACGTAAAGGGGCTGGAAGGTGAAAATTCAAAAAGTCCAGTTCTGCGCCTGTAAGAGGGGATATGAGTAATGGTTGGAATGTCCATAACAAAAATGAATAGAAAAACACTCCACTGACCCAGGCTTATCCATTTCTGACTTGACCTTATGATGCCGAGTTCAATAGACAGGGAATAGGGCTTTATTGACCATCCATGGGGGTGGGATTGCATAATCTTTGCCAGTCATTTCCTTTCAGACTAGGTGAGACCAGGCTAGTGAATCAATGAATGAAAAGGCGACAATAGCCCTGATTGCCAACACCTCTGGTCACAGGCCACTCATGATAAAATTGACTAACAATTGAATGGACCTGTCCCTTTTCCTAGGCCTGACTCACATTCTGTGAAGTGTTATGTCAGTGTTATGGTGTGCTGATTATGGCAAGAATATTTGGGTCTTCTGTCCATGGTTTACACCCAAAGTGGTGTCTTCTTCAAAGCCCTTTTTTCATAAAAACAAAATATATATTTTTTTACTTTAGGGTTTTAATCCAAAGATAAAGCCCCTGCTTAAACTGCCTACCCATTCTTGCCAAAATATAACATCATTTTCACTGATTTTTCTGCAGCTGAAAAATCCATTGTTTAATTTAATTAGGTCATAACCATGCAATTATTCCATGTTACCCAAAAGTGATGTCTCCACCCTATGATGTATCATCCCTGCAAGTTTGAAGTCTGTATGACTTACGGGCGCAGAACTGGACTTTTTGATTTTTCACCTTCCAGCCCCTTTTACGACAACGTAATTTTTCATACTACACATTAACCAGATTTTATATTGCACTTTCGGTACAAAAATAACGTTGTCGTTAACGTTTACGTTTATAGTTTGATTGCTAAACCTCCCTAATATTCGAGGACGGCAGGAATTCTCGTGCACGTCGTCGAAGGTTAACCAAGCCGTTGCGAAAACTGACCTTTAAATCAAATCTCTTCACATAACGGGAAAATCTCGGGCTTGACGACCTCGTCCACAGCGAAACCGCTGAGTGGCATACGATTCCATCTCCATAGGTACGAGCCTGCCCCCAACCGATAGACATCACGGAGCGACGCAGACGCCCTTAAAGCGAGGCAGCAAGACATTGTGTCCCGTTTGATCGACAGCGCCGTAAAGGAAAACTTGGAGTTACATTTAGCGGATAGAACCACGTGGAAGACATACATATCGGTGAGCAGAATTTTCTCATTTTTGCTTATAACGGCCCCTCGTTTATTTAGTCTTCGGCTTCCTCACAAATTGTAGTCCCACTGGCGTTAACGCCAAATAGGCGTTTGTTCTATCTTAGTAAACGCCTAAAATTGCACATCATGCTTGGTGCAACAACACGGTTTTGAACAAAATAAAAGTTCCAAATTCACTTTCATGACTAATAATGAATTAGAATAGATGCAATTCTATGGCGACGTAGCGGTTAAGATCCAGTGACATTATAGAGTTTTTCGCAAAGCTCCCGAAACGCCAACGCGAACGTCTATCCTTTTGTTCGGTGCTCTTTTCGTGGCATCGAACAATGGGTTTGGCGTTTCGGGGCTTTGCGAAAACTCCCTATTTTGAAGGTGTTTGCGGGCCTGCGTGCGATTCGTCAAAGGTCACTGTCACCTTGGTCGCATGTTTATACTTTAGTTGGGATTGCTGTGCTGGCATTCAGATAGCTGTCAATCAGGGCAATTAGAAATGACTTTGGACCCTGAGGCTAATTACGGCCTGCATGCCGGCGAATTAAGACGGGTCACTGTTTGTTTAACGATGCCATTTCCCGCCCACATTCTACACGTACACGTACGTAACACCCTGTACTTCCTGGCCTTGTCGGCTGGAGCAATTTTGCGACTAAGCCCACTGGTCTTTTATGTTTTGACGAAAGATTGTGATACAGATAAGTGTGGTTACAGAGACATCAAAAGTAATCGCTTTATATGGGGTCCAATGAATTACCCGGTGTGAGAGTGGAGAATCC
>NMRB01000731.1:205391-221406 GCA_002633025.1 Notospermus geniculatus
AACCCCCCCCCCCCCCCCCCCCGGTAAAACTGTCCGGTTCTATTTTTCCATGATGTATTGTATTAAGGTGCACTGATTCTTATTCTTAAGAAACCTCTTTTACGATAGAAAGCATGCGACAACATCTAACCGATCCTAAAATATGATAGAGCGCCCCCTCCGGATATTCTTAGCCAATGGCAACCTACGAGTGTTCAAAGTATCAGATAACAATCGGGAAACATTAAAATTTCTATTCTAAAGAAGTAAAACTCGATAGCCGATATCGTTTTTCGATAACTTTTCTTAACCTTTAACGAAAAGATGTTTTGCAGTGAAAAATCTTATTGGCTCTAACGGACTTCTTAAAGATAATGTATCACGACTTCATTGTTTACATTCAATGTTTGCAAACATGGATGTTACATGGATCATGTTACATGTATTTGGACTTTTTGGGACATGCCAACCCACCAAATTGAATACTTTTGGTGTCAAAAGAATTTTTAGAGGGGCATCCAATGCCACCAACCAATTACTCATAAGATAATAAAACACTGGACATAAACAAACATCACTGCCATCAACTCGATTTGAAATTCCTTATCCTGGCAAAATGAAAGAGAAAATCCCTGTCATTTAAGGAAGTGACGTCACGCCTTACTGACAGCTGTCAATTAAATTGCAAATTGTTGACATCGTGTGCTTTGAAAATTGACATTTTGCTGTAGCTTTTATCTCCGGTGAACTAAAGCATGTATAATTTGAAAGATTTGCCAATTTTACAGGGAACTAATGGAGTAATTATTCGTAAATTGACTACTATTTTGAAATGGAAAGGGGCGGAGGTGATTTCACAGCGGTAACCTGTATTTGATGCTGTTGTTGTCCGTTAGACAGGATGGAAATTGCATCATGGGAGGAAGGAATCCAGTAGTAATTAACAAACAACAATTCATGTTGATTCACATGGTGAGCAATTTTTGTAAATCTAACTCAAGAAAAACAAGTACATCTTTTATAATTTGATAATTTACTCCACCAAAATTGACGAAGATCATTCCATTTTAGGTTAATTAGCTGTTTTTGCCGAAAAGTAAGTGGATACAAAGTTTTAAAGGCACACTTGAGACAGCTTGCTGTTCGGCTACTGTTAGTACAACACCTACATCGCAGGTGGCGCCACCAACTGAGAAACAATGAATTCGGGCTCAATTGTTGACATATAGTGCAGTTTACATGTAATATGTCACAGTTAGGTCTTCATACCACCTACATGTATTTGTTAATCCATATAAAAATTCTTATTGGGAGCAGCCTCTGGTGGCCGTTTAACAAACTATTTTTCTCAGTCGCTCGCAGCGCCATCTACCGGTATTATTCTTCACTTCCCTATTAGGAGCTGTCAGTGAGTTGACCAATAGGTGTCACTACCGCCCAATTCAATGCAGAAGCGGACCCATTCATTCTTGATCGAATACCAATCACATGGATTTTCCTGTGTATTGGTCTGCTAGAACTTTGCTGCCACCTTTTGGCAATAGGCGGGGCTGACTGCTCCGATTGCATATGTTAGCCCATCACTGACAGAAATAGCAAATTTTCGGTGCAAATGTCTATAATGCACACAATCCTATCCCTCTGAAGCTTTTATGTGACAAACAGAGGTTGCTAATTGAGAGATACGATCTGATTGCTGGCGTGTATGACGAGATAATAACATCAACATGATATATTGGCCACAAAAAATCCGGAGGTAAATAACAGAAGGTCATGATATTGTATTATGTAATTAATCACGGTACATATTGTTAGGAAAATTGTCAATACATTGGTACATGTATACGCTCATCCATTTCACTGCCAAGGAATGTGCATTCCGTCAAATAGGGGAGACCGGGGCTGGTTGTAACACTTTTTCTTTTGAGGTCGATTACTTCCTAATTACAAGAGGTATTTATAACCTGCTTGGTCTTTTGAATATTTGATATCAATGGTCACTTATGCACTAAACAAAGTTTAGTCATTTCTATCCATGTCTCTGAAAAATGGGTCCAAAGTCGAGTGGTACCACCTGCCCCGTCAAAAAATTTCGGGGTTGGTTGTAACACATCTCATAAAGTGAGCATGGCAAATTTCCCTTTACTTCTTCATGTGTTTTTCAAAACGACACGGGTATTTGTCTCCTAAATAAACTTCTAAACACAGCAAATCCGTTCTTCTTACAAAAAATAATCGATTGAACAGTCTATAGGATGAGGGGTGAGGATTGATGAAAACCTTAATTTTGCCTATCTCCAAGTGGTGAGGTAAGCAATTTGGTTTTTTGCCATTTTATCAAAACCTGAAAAAGTGAGATAGGCAAATATCTTAGCAGGGTGACGATGTTACCATGTTTGTTACAACCAACCCCACCTATAGTTCAGGTCAAATGTGGGCTGCAATACCAAAGCATGTGGAAGTGGGCCTTATCACTCTGGACCAGTTGTACAGGCTTTACATCATTATTCAAATAGTATCCAAACAAACTTCTAAAACTGCACAGGCAGTGAAGCAGAAGAGATTTTCTGATCAGGTCATTTTTTACTTTCATGTACTAAAAACGGTTTTTGTCGATTTTTTGGAAAGTCAATTCGGACATTCAGATGCCCTTTGGTACAAAGGTGGCCGGTATCAATGTCAATATATGTGAGGAAACTCAGCCCTTCCCAGTGGATATTCAAGGAAATATTAGCTCTGTTACAACCTACCCCTGTTACAACCAGCCCCGGTCTCCCCTACATGTACTAGTATCATAAAAGGAATCAAACATAAAGGTTCAACTTGCAAATTTAGCATTTTATAAATGTGGATAGTATCCCTTTAAACCTTAACAGATTTGCATTCTGACTCTTCCGTATGATAGGCAAGACTCTTCTGCATGTTTAGTGCAAATTTTGTTGCATTCAGACTAGTTGATCTTATGACACAAAGGACTGAATTAATGAGAACCCCACGAACGATGAGAGCGCAGGGTCATCTGTGTACATTTGAATAGGCTAACGTACATTTGCACGTGGAACACTAATTGTGCTGAAAATAGCTCTGTTGTCATCAGAAATGGCATTCGAGGCATCAAGTTGACAGATTCATGTACTCCACTACCATAAAAAAAGTTGAAGCCCCTGCCTATTACGTAAAGCCAAACTTCAGGCAGTGAGAGACATCTGGTGGCAGCACATGAAGTGTATCCCTCAGTTACTTCATCGTTCGCAGTTAAATCTTTATGTTAAATCTTTATGTAGTAAAAAGCACTGAAACCCTATTAAATGGGTATTCATTGGGAAGCGTTCCAATGAATACCAATGTGACAGGGTTTTCTCATTTTTTCAGAACCGTCTTAATTTTCTTTTTTTTCATGGAATTGCCAAGGGTTATCCATTACATGTACTTGTGTTAGGATGGGAAAGGTGTCTGACTTTCACTGCCGACGGAGATCACGGATCCCTGCGGCATCGCTTTCCAATTGGTTTAAGCAAACCATTGACATCGACGTATAATCAAAAAAGGCATCCGAGTCATTCGCTTCTGCCTATCAATATGGACCCTGTGTACACGAATTTTAATTGATCAATCGGCGCAAAGTAGACAAAGCTGATAGGGCACTGACAAGTACTAACACATTCAGTCACGAAAGCTTTGTATTTTGACGACTTTCATTACCGCATGACGTCAGTCGGTCACGCAACTTGTGGGATGGTTTCAACGTAATGTTGGGCATCTTTTTCTCTGTATACCCCTAGAGCCGTTGAGCTAGGTAAAGTTTTACAGGACGACCCGCTAGAGAGCTTCATTTAATACCCCAATCACACTGAGCTAGGTCTCAGCACGTTCTTCAAAATTTGGCCGAACGGGCTCAAACTGTGTGCGATCGGAGTGGACGTAGTGGCAACTTTTTACAGTCTTAATACGAACTTCATGGACGGGAAGGGTGCTCCAGAACATCGATGCATTATTTTGCCAAGGGTAACAGGTTCTCGCCCGTTTTACGAATTATGACGGGGCAGGACGTTTTGGGAACTACTTCACTGAGTGTGACAGGCCCTTTAACTGAGAAAACATCTTGATTGGAATGAAACTTTGCAATTACCTTCTCATGATTATCAGCTAATAAATTAATATTGTAATTTTCTGGTTAGTTGAAGGTAATCATATTTTTATACGATACCCAGAATCCGGTAAATTTTCAATTACTGACCGACGACAGTGTCATCGCAGTTGATTTAACCAGTTGATATTGGGCCGTATTTTAGAACGTTCCTTAACATTACGGTCCACCTTAAATCTATTGTTCTCGATGGTTTTACAATACACTTAAGGTCGACCTTAATGTTAAGGAAAGTTCTAAAATACGACCCCATTATATTTACCAGTACCGTTTCAGTAATGACTGTGACGAACAACAGATGGCAGGCGAGTGTACCACATCAGGTGGTTGCGCAATCGCTTAAGAGATGGCGACACCATTCGGCGATCACCGACAGGAAAATCTTGCTTCTCGTTTGGAATCAAACAAAAGTTCAACTGCGAACGATGAAGTAACTGAGGGATTCACTTCATGTGTTGCCACCAGGTGTCTCTCACTAAGTGAATTTGGCTTTACGCAATAGACAGTAGTTTCAACTTTTTTGTAATGGAGTACATGAATTTGTCAACTTGATGCCTTGAATTCCGTTCTGAAGATAACAGAGCTATTTTCAGCGTTATTAGTGTTCCATGTGCAAATATACGTAAGCCTATTCAAATGTACACAAATGACCCGCTCACTCATCGTTCGTGGTAATTCAGTCCTGTTGTATCATAAGATCAACTAGTCAGAATTCAACAAAATTTCCACTAAACATGCAGAAAGATCTTGCCTAGCGTTTGATAGAGTCAGAATGAAAATCTAATAAAGTTTAAAGCATATTGTCCCATTTATAAAATACTGAGTTTGTAAGTTGTGTTTATGTTTGATTCCTTTATGGTATTATCTGATTATAGGAGATATATTTTTTCCATAAGGCGACACGGCGTGCTACCTTCGAAAATAGCCGTCCCTGTTCCCGGCGAAGGTGAAGAACAACATTATTAGCTAGTTTGTGAGGATGGATAGGCTCTGATAATACCGTATGATTACCGGTATATTTCAGAGACACAAACCAGACTAGGCAGATATACGACACACGCCCTGTGTTTTCCGGCTCAGGAAGATCCTGCCGCACAAGTTAATTCGACGTATTTCGAAAACTGCCGCGAAATTAGTATTCTAATCAGCTTATATATCGAAACTCGTATAATCTTCGCCTGTCAGCTTATAATGTCGAATTTATGCCTTTCGCGCGAAGCTGTTGTTTTGGCGGGAAGCCCAGGAACGCAGCCATGTTGTGATGGCGATTTTAAAGGGGCAGTGTACTGTATTCTTTCCCTATCCGGCGCTAAACATACCCGCGTTAAGAGAGACCTCTATTGACTAGGTTCAAAAATAGATCTATTTTTGCTATGCTGTTAAACTACTGCTGTTATCAACCTCGCCCAACTCTCGTGTTTAGGGTATCCACGTATACATGTATTGTATTGTAGCAAAAATAGATAATTATCTATTTTTAATTGAAGCCATACATTCTCCAACACAGGGGCGAAAGGCAAAATCACGGTATTGGAGAATGACGCAATCACCGCCGGTAGCGCTGGCTGTCGACAAAAAGCGACAATATCGTGCCCGTTACACAGTTCTATTCTCGAACGAGCACTTGACACGCAGCATATCTTTTTTATCAGACAAGAAGCAGCACTTTAATATAACTATATTTTTTGTCATAAAGTGAAAAATCTCCCAGACGCATTATGATTTGCATATTTTGGCGATTTAAGCTCACACTTTCGGCTGCTGATACAAGTTTTATTGAGTCATTTGGGAATTTTTTGGCAACTGCAATATTCCAACACAAGTAATTTATCATTCTGGCATCTTCTGATGTTGTTTGGTGTTGTTTACTCCAGGAGACGAGAAGTGAATTTCAATTTCTGTCCAAGCGATGCGGATACTGTTGCTGAGCTGTAAAGTAGTGATGTTCACCAACAAGATTCGGACCACGAATAAATTCATCGCGCCCTCCGAGCGATTTAGGCTTAATTTTCACCCGAATCGTCCACTACATACTTCTTCATGGAAGTATGGAACTTCCCATACGGTTACTTTGACACCTACGGATCACGGAAAAAAACAGACCCCACAAAATCGCCGCCCCGATGGCCGCCATATTGAATTCTAATATGGCCGCCAAAATATTCGTTTTTTGACATCTCAGGTCCTACTGCACGGAGTACATGTATTGTTAAATAAAGTGTCTTTTAATACCCCTGTTTTTGCCATCATGGAACAACTTGGAACCGTCCAAACTTACGCCGGAGCAACGCTGGGTGGGTTCCCAATGACGTCATACAACATACACCCGCGCCGGGGGACATGAAGACATGGGAAACCAATTAAACAAGCACTACATTGTCGTGCGTTTTCTAACCAACCAATAGCCCCTCCCTTGATTTTATCATTACCTTTGGAGAGTTGCTGGGTCTTAAAGCATTATCAGAAAACATGTCCCCTTTCTTTGAATCAATAATGGACATTGTACGTTTTATAAAACTTCAAACATTGCCCCGTAAATTAAGGTCTGTTTGTGGGTTCCCTGGCAACATTTATCGTACAGGGGTACGAGCTTTCCAACATGTTGTTCAAATGCTGCTAATAATTTTTGGCCAGGGTATACAGGATCAAAATATCGTGATGCTCAGGAATGTTGTTCACAAACATTGGGAAAATATGGGAAAATATAGCCTGTGTACATACATGTACATCTTTCAGGCGCAATATGTTTAGGGGGAAACATCGCAAAACTGACGCAAAATCCGGCTTATTGCCCTCAACAAATTAGACATATCATCGTTTTCCTATGAAGTATCGCTGCGTTCGCTCAATGTTTTTATATAATTGGGGTTCGTCGCTATTGCTTTAGGTTCGAGTCTAACCTGTTCTGAATCGTTCATGATGCGAGCGTGATATATCATTCCTGCCCAGGATCATTGCATTACCTAACTATAGCTAAGAATGACACCGTCTATCTCAGCAGAATTTGTCATTTTTCCATTTTTTTATTCTCAGGCAGCCGAGACGCTTACAGCTGACAGTAGACATTAAGATTCAGGTCTGCGAGATTCGATTTCGTGTCTGTGAGCAGCCGTGTCGCGGACATAAAAATCACAGAGCTGAGGTAGTTTAGCAAACTTCAGCCCAAAGAGACGTAGCTCACACCTGATCACACGGAGATTTCCGTCTGTGCTCTTCTAGCTTCAGACGAGTGGTAGATTGTAAAGCATATTAATATCTGGCTCCGCTAGATTCCAAACTATCGAGTTCACGTTGAACTATTGTATCAAAGAATAAACCTGGTCCATTAGTGATAAAGAACGATGTTACCAAGAAAAATTCCTTTATCCTGGAATATAATTCCTTTTTCAAAAATATTAAGATGTTGCAACCAATTCTTAAACTGGTTGATAAAGCATTTCAGATTATTCGTCTGCTAATGTTTTACAAAAATTTTACTCACTGTCTGAAGTGCGAAACCCGAAGTATTGCATTATTTACGAACCACCCGAAATATGGCAGTTTGTTACGAACCCACCCGAAGTGTGGCAGTTTGTGTCGAACCCACCCGAAGTGTGGCGGAATTTTACGAACTAACCCGAAGTATGGCCGGTTTTTACGTGACGAATTAACTATCCTGAACGAAAAATGTACCTTTAAGTACTTTAAGTACATGTATTTCCTCAATCATTTCGCTCCACTCCCGTATATTTAATCTTCTGATTAAATCTTTTACATAATCTACAGCCCGAGGCGTCCTTCGCTTCAAAATCAGAAAAAAAGATACTATCTCATTCGCCGACAAACATTATTGCTTGTCCCAACACCATCCACATTCAGATTGCCTTATTAGAAGGAACAACTCGCGTGTCTGGCGTCCACATAATTTCGTTTTCGCACATTACAAAAACTTTCTTACAACTTACACTAAATAATCATCGAACAATATATATTTTTTTCAACGTGGAGGAAAGAATCTGATGCAACAGACGTATAAAAATAGTTAGGGAAGTGGTTTTGGTTGGTCTTAGTTGAGACGTGAACTTTGAACGCGAGACCATTATTGCAATTTTCGCATATTATTTCTCTTTCTTGTGTTTTTTCTTTGCTTTTTCTTTTCTGTATAAAAGTGTTCTTTCGAAACGACACATATACATGTACAAGGCTACTACAAGTGAATACACTAAAATTGCAGTTATAAGGCCACGGAGGTTCGGCGTTGCCGGGTTCTAGCTTCTGTTGTTAATGGTCGGCACTGCTGACCACACAGAAGCCTGATGATATCTTCAAATCGAAGTCCTGTCACTGACGCTGACGCTTTTGAAATTTTCGCGACCAGGGACCTTATTCACAAAGCATAATTAGAGCCGCGCATTCGTAGCGTCATCTCAAACCATTGTTCAATGGCTGACGCACAATAGCTCCTGGAATGTTACGAATTCCTAAAGGACCACGGTACTGCCACTTTTTCTCGACAGCCGGCGCCACCGCGCCACTCTCCAACCCAGGGACTAACTACGTCGTCGGCGAATTGAACCGATTTACTACGCACATTTTGTAATGCATTTTTGTAGTTCGTATTGCTGCCGCTAGGTGGCTCCCTCTACGTCGGCAGTCAAATAACGCATCAGAAGTCCAATACCGTGCTCCTTTAACTGCTAAGAGAGCTTTCTGAATATTGCCCCAGGATCAGCAGCCGCTGCAGCGCTTCGTTCTCTACGACCCTTGATCAGTTCATTGAGAGTTCGAATGGTATTACATGTAGTAAGCTTCCCCCACAAAGTGTAATGCAACCCAGAAAAAACCGTTGTGAAATTGGTTGCAACGGGTATTTAGCGGAGCCGCAGGCAAACACCTGGCACAAAACAAATCTAACATGTTATTGTAGAAGCTTTCGGCAAGAACACCCGTGTAACACCTGCCAATGTTCCTAGTTTTTCAGAGTTTGCTTCTTTGTATTGGGAAGCAGTGACAATAGACAGCTTCTCTTCATTAGATTTATGCCGGTATCTCCGCATCGGCTGGGTCAAATTTGACATACTATACATCAATCGATTTGTCTTTTTGGCCGCTACAGGCATCGTCGCTGTCATTTTCCCTAAGAACGTGACATACATGTAAAAAAGTTCTTTCAGCAATCACAGTTCGTGTTTACGGCTTAAATGGCGGCCATTTTGAAATGATGCAATGCATCGCGCATGTGTAAACTGCACTGAGCATCGTGGTGGGTTTTGAGAAAGGGGTCCGTTATGTCGGCCTTACACAAAAAATGAAGATAGCAGAAAGATACCGACAAGAAAGACAAGTCAATTGATATATGTTTTGTCAAATTTGACCCAGGCGTTGCGGAGATATCGGCCGAAAACTTCGCGCCAATCGGATGTGGAATGAAGTGTTGAGAGACCACGAGTGTTCAATAAGGGTTCTACAATGAGGGAACATTCAGTCAGAGACTGATATGTGTTACACCGCGTTTTACGAATCTTACCACCCACGTGTAGCGTTGTATCATGTCAGCCGCACCGACTCACTTAGCCTCGATATTAGCCGTCAAACGCCAATAAAATCATGCTCTTGTTAACTGATGGTTGGTCACCATCCAGCTCGTGTTGCCCTTCTGCATCATTAAAAGTTGAACCCTATTCCACGCGAATGCTCAATTACCTCCTTATTACCCAATTATTCGCGCGAACGCCCTGAAATCACTTGTCCGAAGGTCTTGATAGATTCTGCCAACACAATGTATTATGGAAAGTTGGAGCTGATGAGATTTCGAGCTTAAAGATTTTTATAAAATTTTCAAGAAAAGTGCTCATGTTGGTAAACTTCTTGACACGAAGTTATAACCCTACATCGAGCAGTTTTGAAGTTAAATGGATACTCCACTCATTGTGTAAAATTTTGAATTTTTGAAATATCGTTTAATACATTCAAATCCACTGATATCTGCAACATGTCGTTTTTTTTAAATCAGGAAACTCATCATTTTAATTTAATTTTAATTGGATCCCAAGGGACCATTGCACAGCACTCATGATGTCGTGAGTGCTCAATGCATATTTATGAAGGTACAACCAATAGGCCTAGGCAGTCACAGTATTAGCTCATTCACTACAAAGGTCGTCAGCCTATTGACACTAGTGACATCACAACTCATGACAATAGTCTCCATGGATTGATAAAAATTCAAAAGTTTACAATGAGTGGAGTCTCCCTTTAAAAATGTTTCCATTACCTTGTAGGCTCAGTTTTATAAAGTCCAGCTTGGAAAATTTCGGTGTTTCCTTGCGATAAGACTCGCATTTTGCGATTCTAAAGAAAGAAAAGATGAATAATTAAAACAACTTTTGAATGAAGTTTTGGGGAAATACCAGGATATGCGACCTGGCCCGTGAATGAGAACGACTTCAAATCACCGCATCCTCCAATATAGCAGGGTTTTGATCTCGCTCCTCTGCATACCCTCGTGCACATGTGTGTGAGTGGGTGAAAGAGAGTGAGGTAAAAAAACGTGTTGTGGGAGGATGAATCGCCGCATTGGGAAATTCTTACCTCCTCCGATGACGCACACTAGAGAACTATTACCCAAAAAGGGAACTATCCAAAAATCGCAGAGCAGTTGAATTAGTGCGTTACCTAATCCTCATGTCATACACTGACAAAAATTTTTTCTCATGATGTATTAATATAACAGAGTTTACCTAAACTGATGTTGGTTGTCGTTTGATGAAGGACTTGGGGACAAGACACGAAATTTAGAGTGGTTGGAATTAACTGAGCTCTATTTGTTTATTTCTTTAAAAACACGTGAAAGATGTTTTCTCGTCGGACAAGTTGTAAAGAAGCCCTATCCCTTATCGGCAAACCGGTAAGCGGAGAGGTGGCTCAGTGCAGGAAGTTTTACAAAAACCCATCAGGCCTAAAAAGGTACGGAATCGCTTAAAGGGAATAAGTTGCGGTAGTCAGAAATGAGAATAAGAATAATTTTGCGGTCCGCGAAATTCACAGTAGGCCTAATTTCAAGTTACAAATTTCCGTATTTTTCGGATTTCGTCCTAAAGTATAGATTGAGTAGATTTGCAGTTGACCGCGCTCTAAATGGTATTCGAAGACAGCAAAGCCAAAGGATTTACTAGTATGCAGATATGCACTTAGTTGGGAATTAATTCCTGATGCGAGTACCGTGATAGATAGATCCAAGATGGCGGCGTTTAATTCTGTATTTAGACCTTGACTGGCAGACCAGTTGGTAAAAGGTTAACATATTTAACTCACGTATCCGTCACTAAAGCTGTTCTTTGAACAACGGTCGAAGCTAGGGCAAATCATCAATAACACAGCATTTCAACCAGTATTCCTATACCAGAAGACAAGACGCTACTAAACTTTTATTCTTTGTGTAACTGTATATCGTCTTTTCCGTGTCGGTGATAACTGATCGAAGATCAAGCCACTGTCAAAGAAGGTTATCTTCAACTCATTTAACAAACGGAGGAAAGCTAAACGTGTGTTAGCTCTTGTTTTAGAAGTCAACACCTGAGTGGAAGAGAAGCTAGATGAAGGCTTATCGGACCAATCGTGAGTAAAGCTAGGAATCCACTGCCAGGGCCGTATTTAAAGGGGGGCCTTGAGCCAACCAAAAAACGTGATTTTCATGCGGATTTTGGGCAAAAAACGGCAAAAAGAGGTCTTCTGCCCCCCCCCTGAGAGGCTCCTGCCCCCCCCGGACCAAAAAGTTAAATACGGCCCTGACTGCTGATTTTCTGCATTGCGACTTGCTTTGCAACCTCCTACGTGTGATTGAATACGATCGCAAGGAACTGATACCGGTCGCCGACCGATTGCCGACTGAAATTGACCACATCTTCGCCATTGGTGGAAATCACGTCTGGCGAGTCCACTACGGCGATCGAGTGCCAGTTGCAACGCAACCCAATTGCAAAGCAAGTCGCAATGCAAAATCAGCTTGAAAATCAATGGTGAATTCCTAGCTTTAGGACAGCACGACTTGGTATAGTTCAACCTCCTGCGCATGTCCAGCGGACTACTTCCGATTGTCAATACTATATTCTATTGGCTCTGCTGTGGAAATAGAGTATGGTTGCGTCTTTCCCCTCACATTAGAACTAAAAAAACAAGGTTATGTATGACATACGATGACCATGAAAAAAAGGTTATGTTTGCCATAAATGTCCACCACAACAAGTGTTCTTAAATAATAGATGCTTAGACTTTGATTTATTACAGAACATTTCCACACCGTTGCCACCCCCCAAAAAACAGTGCTAAGTATCAGAAACTTTATCAAAGACACGGGTGCCCTGGTCGTCCATTCTTTTTTCAAAATATCTCACTTCTATTTAGGATGAATGTATAATGCATAAAGTCCTCGTTTCCGACGAGAATACCGCGATATCCGAGTTCCGTGAGCGAGGCAGGGGGGTATCAGGTCACACCAGGAGAGCTGGCTTTCATAAGCGAGGCCGGGTCATATAAGGTGGGGTGTCTTAAACAAAGTGTCACCAGGGTATTGACTTATGGTCATCGGCTAGGGATCTGAGAATTGACGTGGCCGGTCGTGAAATCCCTTTGGGACTGTTTGAACCTCATCAAGCAAGACTTTGCTATCGTCCGTAACCTCCACCGAGGAAATCGGACACCAAACCTAATCCGAGTTGTATCATTTTGCAAAGGCAGCCTGAGAATTGTTATTTACCAAAGAATTATTCTTTGGTTCCTGTTTGTTAACGATGTTTTTCACCACAAAAAAGAATTCGCAGAACACGTAGGCGTTCCTTTCCTATTCATCGCACGGATGAATGCTGAACCTCACAAAAATCCGAGAAAAAAAACGATAAAAAATAAGAAGGCACAAAAAAACCCGAGAGAAAAAAATTAAAAAATTCGAGGGGGCACCCGGATTTGAACCGGGGACCTCTCGATCTGCAGTCGAATGCTCTACCACTGAGCTATACCCCCGTCACAATGGAGGTTGTTAAATCTGCTGATTTATATTGAGTGAATAAGTGCTGTCGACAGATGGGCCGGTGATTAAATCAATGCCCGAGGACTGTTACAAATACTATCATTAAATACCATCCGTGTAGGCCTACTGGATAGGGAAATACGTATTGATCATTGAAAGATATTATAGGCCTAGTGCATGACGTACAGAGCGTCCCAAAAAAATACTTCAGTAATGGTTTCTCTTTGGAAAAGCTAATTATTAAAACTGAATACAGAACTCGTTCAAGATGGCCGACTCTTCAGTACAGTTGAAAAGGAGGTAAGAATGGTGGTTGGGGTAGGGTTAGTGACGTCACTTTACGCTGCGAGTGGGGCAGAGCCACTCATAGAATTGTCCTACATTTTGCATAGTGGTAGAGTCAAATGCATGACCACAAAAAATCAGCAATCTAATGGGCGAGACTTCTAAATGCCAAATGCCCATGAATAATCAAACCTATTTTAATTCGTAATGGCGGCTTTATTTATGACGGCCTTCACATCCTTTCCACACAAAACAGTTTCAGATGAATATTAACGCTGCGCTGATTGCAGTATTAGATGTTGATGGCTTCTGTAATTGCAAAATTTTGTTTTTAAGCTCTAATTGGCAAAGATTCACTAGGGACCACTGCGCCGTTTAAGTTTCATACCCACCCTGATAATAATTGTGTTAGAAATTTCTCATTTGCGCTTGAAGTTATAATTTCATCGCGTGATTATCAAGTCGAGAGCCTGATGGAGAATTATGTTCTTTAATTTCTTATGACAGACGTGACATTACTATCAAGTTCTTGAAATACGGCAGATATATGTGCAATACACATGGCGTGCGCTGATCGCGTAATAACGAAGGGTGTTACATACAACCACTACTGTCCTTTCAGACAGCCAAAAGAAGAAAAGGGGTACTGGTTACTTCATTAAAGATAATGTATCACGGGTATTTTCGCGGGCCACGAAAATCATTGTTTGTGTCCGGTCTTTCTATGTCTTATGAGTACTTTATTGGTGGCATGCCCCTCTAGAAATTCTTTTGATACCGAAAGTATGTATTCAATTTGGTGGGTTGGCATTTCCCAAAAGTGCAAAATAACATAATGTAAACATCCATGATTACAAACATTGAATGTAAACAATGAAGTCGTGATATATTATCTTTGAGCATCAAATAAATCTTTATAACGCGCGTGTTTGAGATGGGAAGCGAGCCACCCTGGGCAACAATAATGAAAATACGACCTTTCTTAATTTGACCGCCACAAAAGATACTTTGGTCACCATTATCAAATTATGTCTCTGTACTAGCCCCTACTGACGCACCAGCCCCTGTTCAGCGGGCAGAGAACCTTCAGAGACAGAAATCCCGGAAGGTTACCCAGAATAGAGGCAATTTCCTGGTCGTGCGAGCTATAATTTGTCTTTGGAGACGCCAAAAAAAGATCCTCGCATTTTCACCAAACAAAGCTAGCCACCATCACCTCCAATTAACTCATGATAATACTGGGCCAGCTAAAAACCATCTAATTTAATGGGTGGCACATGTATGTTGATCTATCGGTACACGGGCATTGATAGGGAAAAACAAACAAGCATTTTGTTATGGACTGAAACGGGCTCCTCCGGAGTACCTCGAATGAGCTCGAACGACCACCAATCACGTGCATTTTCCTGTGTATTGGTCCGCTAAAACTTTGCTGCATCTTTTGGCATACGCACGGCTGACTGCTCCTATTGTCAGAGAGGATGTGTTTGGTGGTGTTACATCATGCTTGGACAATAAATGGCAGCGACGTCATGTGAGGGAAAAATAGAATGACTCCATCTTTGATGGAAAGGTTTCGAAATGGCGCCATCCTTATTTGAATGGTAGTACCGCAAGACTTTAAAAAGGTGACGAAATTGTTTGCAATGAAATCCTGTTTCCATGCTCTGCAACCCCCGACAGAAGATTAATTGGAAAAATGACACAAGAAAACGTCATTTCAATATGATAGGTGTTGAAACCTTATAATTCTGCTTAAAGACCCATGGCATCATGACAAAGAGTTTATGGCGAACCAGCATAAGGAAGCACCACAGGTGATATTCAAATTGTCACAAGCCTGCAGACGACTGCAGAAAACATAAACACGGAAATGATTTTGCGTTCACACTCTGAAACCCGCAGCCGACAATCCACTCGCTTTAAAGTAAAAAAGGGCAATTGCTTGAAAGTAAACAAAAAAACCAGCCTGTCGCATTACCAGAATTGAGCGACTTTCATGTATTTCAATTTTCGTGCCATTCGGCAGAGCAGTGTGAAGAGGCCACAAATTGGTTAAAGATAATGTATCACGGGTATTTTCGCGGGCCACGAAAATATTGTTTATTTACATTTTGTTTGTTTGTGTCCAGTGTTTCTTTGTTTCATGAGTACATTTGTAATTTGTTGGTGGCATGCCCCTCTAGAAATTCTTTTTGATACCGTAAGTATTCAATCTGAGGGGTTGGCATGTCCCAAAAGTCCAAAATAACATAATGTACAAACATTGAATGTAAACAATGAAGTCGTGATACATTACCTTTAATGCACACGCATAACAGGGTCGGTTATCACACCAGCACTTTGACAGCTTTCCACTGTTGGTGTACATCCACGGGCAGGCGCGGATCCAGGATTTTGGGCAGAGGGGGGTCAGGGCCGCCGAGGACGGTCGTTGGAGGCGCGCGCCGAATAGGTGCGCGCTGACTTTGAAATCTAGAAGGCCGTAGACACGATTTCCTGGCATCTCAGTATCAAAACAGAAGCTTTATTTTGCGTTTTTTGCTTACTGTCGCAAATTATTGAAAGAAAAAACAATTGGTGGCGGCGAGCAGGGGGGG
>NMRB01000731.1:221413-236802 GCA_002633025.1 Notospermus geniculatus
CCCCCCCCCCTCTGGATCCGCGCCTGACGGGATTAACAGGCCTCGTTACTTATTAACGCGCATCTCTCTCTCTCACTCGTCACAAGTTCTCTAATTAGTTTTTGGTTGTAGCGAAAACAGCGATATTGCCTACTAAAGGATTCAAACGGAATCGCTGATGTGCAGGATATCTGTGTTTTCGCAATATTCCCAAAGGCTTGTCGGTCTTAATGGAAGCCATTGGTATTATCCCATATCTCCCTGTCCTGGGGATGTGGTTTCAATCCGCCTTGTCATGGTATTCAGACATTAGTTCACTGTGTCACGCTGTCAGACGACCAAACAAGTTCAGTTAAAGAGGCACTGTATTTCTTCCCTATCCTGTGATCAATACCCTTGTGAAGGGAGACCTCTATTGACAATACTGTAGAACTACCGCTTATCAACCTCGCCCCATGTAGTAACTCTCGTATCCCGTGATGCATAATGTATTGCAATCATACATTCTCCAACACTGGGGCGAAAGGTAAAGCTACGGTATTGGAGAATGACGCAAGCACCCACGCCACCCCGTCCGGCTGTCGACAAAATGTGGCAATGTCGTGCCCTTTAAAGCTCCTCTGTATAGAATTTTACGGTATTTTCAAAGTGTTAAGAGAATGCAAGTAGAGATCTCATAGCCTCGTGAAGGTCTCCAAGATGCTTTCCTGATATACGTACTTCAAAGAATCACGCCCAAGTTTTCAGCACACATTGAAAAAACTGCAGGCAGAGCTCTAATGTACATATGTATTAGAGCGTAGTACATTTTACACTACACCAACATCGACGAACTTAGCACTTTCTGAATTGAACATAGTCTGGCTTTAAGATTCGTTGGTAGCTGGTAGGATACTTCAGAATTTTTAGTCCTGAGACCGACCTCGGACGATCAATCTATCCCATCATTAGATTGCACGGGCCGTCATTTCTGGCCTTGGATCAACTAACAATGTATTCCTCTATAAATATCATATTGTATTGACGACTGATGAGTGGTCATTACATCGGCCGACTTCCCAGTTCTACGTGTCAGGAGTCCAAGTTTTCCCGAATATGACCCACACTTGACACTAGCGGCGAAATATCGTGCCTCATTTCACCACTAGCGTAGGTGGAAGGCCGCCATTTCGGATTTTGCCGGCGCGCATGTAGAAATAGTTCGGTCGGCCTAATCGCACAATTCTTTCTAATTAGTATTCAGGTCATTTCTAATACCACTTGTTATCAACACGAAGTCCTTTAGTCTGAAAATATTCGCCTTGAACCCAACAGCACCACTTTTCAACATCATCTATCATCTAGCGTAGACACCGTGGAGAATCGGCAGCGCAGTAGCCGAGTTTTTCAGGTGGCAGCACTGGTATCCGAGTCGAACATGGCGGCTGTGTCACATATCGATGTGTGTGTTGCCGACTAAAACGCGAAAGATGGAGAGTTTCGGTCGAAGTGAGCGAATTTAAGTAAATTTGAGGATGATCTAGTGATAATTTGCAATAGAACACGCCGAAATATAGGTGCTGAAGGAGTGTTGTTTCTTTGTTTGAAGTGGAAATGTTCGTAGTGTAGGCCGGTTGTTTCATTGATCGCAGTGATCAGCTGGTAACACGTGAACGTTTCCACTTCAAATGTAAAATCGACTACGTAATTCCAATTAAGGAAACTTTAGATTAATAGACGATAAACTGGAGGTCATCCTCGGCATGGTCTAAGCGTGTATACCTTTCATCTTCGGTACATTTGCTCCCCGCTTTGGAGTTGACATCTTCAACATCTGTGACACAGCCGTCATGTTCCGACTCGGATACCAGTGCTGCCACCTGAGAAACTCGGCTAATGCGCTGCCGATTCTCCACGGTGGTAGATGCCACTGGGTTGGCGGTGACACGGCTGGCCTGTTCACGATGGTTAAAAACCTTTACCAAAATGTAGTAATCTGCACTACTTTCAAGATGGAAACCTAGCACCTGCGCTAGTGGTGTTATAGAAGATAACGCCATCTAGTGTCAAGTGTGAATATGACCAAAGAGCCTCCGAGCGAAGTTGATTTATGTTCATATATCATAGTTGATAACGACAAAACGTACCGGTATGCAATATGCCAGTCAAGCCAAAGGTCTTTCATCCCACTAGCTGCCGGAAGCAAAATGTCACTAATTTTATGAATAATTTTACACTTACATGTTATGACGTCATAACGGTGAAGCGCCCACCTGCGCCCTTGAATAAGTTCAATTCATGAATTTATATGAAGAATTATGAATGGTGATACCTTTTCGATGAAGTTATCAACAAGCGGAATCCACCACAGCCCTTTGCTGATTGGGGAATCTCAAATTTATCTCAATTTGCGGAACAAATACCGCCATACTGTCATATTCCACGAGAGGTGTCACGTGTTCCCCACTTACGTAAACACACAGTTGTACTAGAATAAAAGACGGTGTCAAGACGACGCTGGCTCATTCGCTGTCAACATCCCACGCCGTGTCGACGTAAGACAACACGTCTGTGTAAGTACATGCAACCTCGCCTAATTTCCACTTTGAAAACATAGATCTATGTGTCATACCTGATCACCGCAAATTACCCGTGTCTGGGTGTGATATATTTTGACATTGGCAATCCGCAAATAGTTCGGGGCTTGTAACGGTAGTTCATTGCAAGACGACCTTTCGTGAACAGGTTGGTAATCGGGAGTTTAAGAAATCAAACGATAAACGTTAACTTTACGACAATAGTGAGCTTCTGCAAGCGCATGATTAGGCTCTACGACGACGTTTATCTATTGTGTGAGTGCACCCAAACAATAGATAAACGTAGTCGTATGGCCTAACCGGGCGCTTGCAGAAGCTCTCTAATGTTATTTTTCATACTGCGAATTCACCAGATTGTGTATTGCATTTTCGGTACAAAAAATAACGTTGTCGTAAAGTTAACGTTTATCGTTTGATTTCTTAAACTCCCTATTTAGTACGATCCTGGCGTCAGTAAGTTCAGTTAAAGCGTTAGAACGTACGGTAAGATCATTATAGCGCCTGGTTTTTTCCGTTTGCCGGCGATAAATCCGCGGAAAACGACTTTGATCATGACTGGATTACTGAAGTTGAATTTTCGAGCTGCCTTTATATCATATTACCTCAAAAGATAAAAAAATTGCCATCTAGGTTAGCGTTCTTTGAACCAATCAATACTAATATCATATTCTCTGCTGAGCTACACGAATTTGATATCCGTTTCCGGGTGGAGAGTCACCCTATTCGTAAAATATTGAATACGTAATGGCCATAAAGACTTGTTTTATCACAAACGGGAGCTACAAAGGCTACAAATCAAATAAACACAATGCAATTCCCGTTTCCCACTTGGTGATTAAGCATATCGGTTTTATCCCAACCGTGCTAACTAGCAACACCAAAGCGAACCCAGAAAAAGAAACTCTTTGAGAGAGTTGTAATGTACATAAATGCACCGGCCGGATGTACACAATAGCGAGGTAAAGATCTGATCCGACTCCCACTCCCGCTCCGACTCCGAGGTGCTAAAATTCGCATTTTTCAAGTCGGAGGTAAATTTACCACCCAGGCGGGTTCTATTCATTCTCCTGAATGAGTAAACACCATTGCTTTGGAAAAACCCCGTTATATTTGATGACGTAGTTCCCAATAAAGGAATCCTCTGGAGTCGGAGTCGAGACTTGGAACGTTATCTGAACCTCTCTATGTGACAAACAGGCGTTGCAAATGAGAGGCAAATATTAAGCGGAGGCCTAAGTTTATAAAATCGCTTAAGTCAAGAACTACGTCAGGAAGTAAGTCTAAATCTCTGATACTTGGAATCACACGTGGGCGGATTACAAACATGCGTTATCCGTTTTGTAAATTGACACTCCCACTCACAGGTCTATAATGCGCTTTGATTTGATTCAAATACAACTCAAGCCTTTGTTTATCATTTCGTCTGTCACGCTTTAGAACATACGGTGGAATGTTTGAGAAAGAGGCAGATGACGGGGCCAGAACCATCAAAAAGTTCGTAACTCAAAGAAAACTCGTTATTTTGTTTGTCCTGTTGATGCAAAATTCTTGTCGAAGTCTACACGGCATTTCACAAAGAAGGGCTCCAGTAGGCCTACCAGCTGACATTTCCGCCCTACTGGCGCTAGGTCTAAAGTTGCAGCATGCCAGGCTAGGTGACGCTAATATCGCAAACGATACTATCGAGAGAATATTCATCTGATATTATTTGTATTGGGCGACCATCGCTGGTGAGAAGATTCCACGCGTCAACAGCCGATTTTTGTTCGGTGGCGATCAGATCGCTTGCGATATCGCCCTTAATTCCACCGAACGCGATTCGTTGACGCGCGCGGCAAAGGGCTTTGTTATTTCCCGCCGCACCGCACGCAAAGGTAAATCGCGCGCGTTGCCCAATCGCACGCAGGTGGAAACAGGCCTTTACTTCGCCCNCTTTAGATATCCACGTGATATGCATAATGACAGGGGGTTAGTCTTAGGGTTAGGTCCCTTAGGGTTAGGTCCTTTAGGGTTAGGTCCCTTAGCGTTAGGTCCCTTAGGGTTACGTCCCTTAGGGTCAGGTCCCTTAGGGGTAGGTCTCTTAGGGCTAGGGCTAGAGGTTATGTGGGCTGAGATACGGCTTGGGTTAGGGTTAGGCCCTTACGGTTAGCCCCTTACGGCTGGGTTGGGTAGAGTGGGACTGTGAGTAGGGCCAGTATAAGACAATAGGTTCAGTAAATAGCGTATACTATAGACATTAAACAGGTTTTCCGAATCACCCAAAGAAAAATTCCAGGGTGGCGCGTGCAGCCCCAGTAGCGTAGTTGTTAGAGCGTAGGTCCATTTAGGTTTAGCTACTATGCACTCTTTGCCATCTGCTGTTTTATACTTTTCCTTCATCTTCCAAGGTTTTTTTCTCACTTTTTCAGTCCAAAGCAGTGTGGTTTATAATTTTTTGTCGTCATGGAACGTGATTTTTGTCGTAAAATGATCTTTCAAAATTTTCTAAGTTGAATGTGATTCACAACAGTGGAGCAATCTGATGGGCACTGACGTTAACTAGTGACTTTTGTTTTGTGTTGATGTGACATTTGAGAATGTGTTGACTTCTGGAATGTCACGGCACACGGGGGTAGTGCGTAGAACTAGCCCATTGGCCGTGCCTTTGAATAGAACAGCGTAGCCCTTTTATTAATAGTGCGATTCAGGGGGCGCGGTCTATCTATCTGCTGGAATATTCTATGTGTACTCATAAAAACAAGAGGTTTTTTTCACAGTGGGCACTGCTCTATTCATTGGGAATGCTGATCTTTGTATTGCGAGATTTTGACAATAGGGAATGCTCACAGTTAAAAAAGCCTAAGGATTTAGAGTATTTCACTTTGGAACACTTGAAGTGTACAGCAGAGGGTGACGCCACCTACATTACAAGGATATTAAGGGTCGTATTTTAGAACGTTCCTTAACGTAAAGGTCGACCTTAAGTCTATTGTAAAACCATCGAAAACAATAGAATTAAGTTGGCCCTTAATGTTAAGGAACGTTCTAAAATACTGCCCTTCGACTTTTTTATTCAGACAAAATAAGTCTGTTTCACTCCAGCTGAAATCACTGCACGACCTCGAAGAATATAAATTGATATGCAGCAATTTGCCAGTGCAGTACTACTAGTATAATGCGACAATTACAATGCGGGTGTGGATGGTTGGTCACATTTCAAGGTTGAGTCACATTACAATGATTAGTATAAGTGTGTACTTGGACGTTTCACTTTATTAACGCGTTACAGTGCGAGGATTGTTGACGGGAAGCTTGTTACGGATTCAAATGGCATGCACAGTAAGTTTTATAAACGATTTTTAAAAATTTCAGAATGAGGTCCAAACGACCCAAATTTGAACATTTTAATTATTGAACATATTCAGAAAAATGTGACGAATACAATATGTATCTGGACCGTCTACGGCGAACACAATTGATTGTTCTCATGGGAAGGAGTCTCCACTGAGCATCAACTATGTTTTCGTCAGTCCGAAGGGGTCACGAAGTGCTGAAGTGTCTCGAATTTTGGACGCTGATCGGAGTCAGACATCGGCCAATAGAGTTGATTGTTGTCGTACCAAGTCTGAATAGTCAGAGCAGGCATCGTGGAACAATAGCCGTGGTTACACCTGTCTGAAAAAGCCCGGACTTTTCGAAGCCCGGGTCTGAAATAAGCCCGGGCTTTTTTAGCATGTACTTGGCATGTATAGGTTTTAAAAGCCCGGGCTTTATTTAGACACGGCAATTCATAGGTGTAAACGCAAAAAGCCCGTGCTCAGCCCGGGCAGAGCCCGGACTTTTATGTAGTGTAAACAACGTAATTCACTCTTGGATGCAGCATTGCTATACATGTATGCGATATGTCAGTTTTTGCATCCGGGCCCGTACTATGCATAAAGGTGCAATAAGCATATTCCAGGTATAGCTTCACGTTATAACGTTAGGTTGTACCTGGAATAAGCTTATTCCACCTTTATGCATACGGGCCCTGTTCATGGTCGTCTGGCTCAAAGCGTTCGCGGAGAGGGTGTGGGATATGATGTGACAGGCGTCGTCTGCCATGACATGGGTCCATAGTTTTAACAACGACGACTCTGCCTGGAGTGTTAGACCATTCGTGCTGTTGGTCCCACCAAACCCAATCTCGTACCCAGAGATTAGTTACGCTTGGCCGACTGGTTGGATGTCGCTCCACTAATCTCTGAAATCTGGAGACTGCTTACTTCCGGTTTCCAAGACACGTGTGTTACACACGGCGCATGGATATAGGCCTAGGCCTACTAATTTTTGACCGTTTCACCCCAAGTGTATATGGTGCTCCAATTAGTAGTGCTTTGTTTTTTCCTTAATAAATAGCAACAGATCTCTCATAACTAGCTTTCTTTGGACATTTTTGTATAATACTTTATTCTACATGTACAGTCTTGTTAACAAGTAAAAAGACAGCTAATATCTCAGCTAAGATCGAAGGTTTCACCCTCAACATGTGTTATGTTATGCCCTATAATGTTGTTAAAAGGATCACATACAAAATTGAGGGTTTGTGACAAAATATCACTAAAATATCATGAAAATATCAATCTCAAAAAAACCTCATTTTTCAAAATTCGGAATATTGAATTTAAAATCAGCGTGATATCATTCACCAGTCGATCCTATGAATTCCTTTGAACAAATTTTTAAAAAATCATTTCTCATTTTCCAGATATATCAGAATATCGTCAGTTTTTATGAATTTGATATTTTGCAAAATTCGACAGTTTCGATATTTTTCCCTCGTCAACAGTCACTCATCATGATAACATAACAGTCCATACTGATTATTCCGTCATTTTGACTACAATAGACGGAGAATTTAACGAAAGTCCTAAAATGCCCAAAAAATATAGCATGTTTTTCTGATGATATTTTGATATTTTTTGAAAACAAGAGATTTTTCGAAATTTTTTTCACAGAATTTCTTAGAAATCATCAGGGAACAATATCAAGCTAATTTTGAAATGAAAATGGGGATTCTAAAAATTGTGTTGTTTCTTGATATTTTGAAATTCTAATATTTTCATGATAATTTGCCACAAATCCTAAATTTCGTATGTCATCATTTAGGCAACATATTTTTGTGTATAAAAATGGCAATCTTGCCCATAAATGACCATTGGCATCTCAGCAAAATAGGAAACATCACTGTCTTTTTATTTTTAACAAGACTGTACAACGGATTCAATGCATCTGCGGTCTAAAATCGCACGAATTCCGTGAAGTAGCCAGCAGTCTCCAGATATAGTGTCAATCTCCTACCCAGAGTTCAACATTGCCTAACCTACTTTTGCACAGTGCAAATGCATTGATCAAGGCGGATGAATTTCTGACCGTTGCACAACCAATTGCGTAGGGATTCGAAAGAGTTCGTACTTTGTTCCTGAATAAAACACTGAATACCAAATGGAATGTTACAATAGTAGTATTTTTACAAATACTGGAACAAATTTTAATATTTGGTACGATTACTTTATCAAAATAATTTGTAAAATCGATGAGTACAAGAATCTTGTGCTGGGTTTATCCGTTTTCAGAGATCTTAGGTGAGGAACGATGTGGCGACCTTTTCAGATTGAGATAGTGTAGCGACATCCATTCTCGGATCGGCCGAGCGTAACTACATGTAATATCTGAGTACGAGATTGCCACCAAGCGGGGCCAACTTCCGGCCTAAACGAATCGAATATCAATGTGATTTATTTACTTTTGTTATTCCTTGTTATTACGGCTCCATTGTAAACTCGATTGTATTGAGATCATGGATTCCGAAATAAACAAACAAACAAACAAATGTCATCCGTGGATGGAATCTGCCACTCATAGCCTCGTTTCCATATTAGGTTTCAAATGCATTTCAATCGAACGGCACAGACAAGGTTAGGTACGGCGTCAATCTTGATGGACTGGGATTTGGTATTCATCACTAAATAAATCCAAAGAAGAAAGCACAAAAATTGACACACAAAGTGGTAAATATCAAGAAGTCAACTTCCAGGACTTAGCAAATTTTCGACCCCAACCGGGGTCTTCTTCAGGCTGGCACTTTTCCACACTAGATTTCGGAAAAGACTTTTCTGAAATCTTGTCTTTTCTGAAATCTAGTGTGGAAAAGTGGCAGCCTGAAGGAGACCCCGGTTGGGGTCGAAAATTTGCTAAGTCCTGGAACATCACTAAATAATAATAAGCAAAAAGTCAATCTCCAGAATTCACGAATTTTCGACCCCAACCGGGGTCTTTTTCAAGTGGAACTTTACAATCTGAAACTCTAGAAAAGACTGAGCTGAAACCCGAATGTAGAACTAACACCTGTGTAGACAGGATGAGTGAGCAATTAAGGAAAGAATAGTGTCCAAGCCCATGGATGGTTGCTGGACCTAATTAAGAGAGTGGATGTAATTAAGGGAAGAAAAGTGTCCAAGCCCCACGGCTGGTAGGTCCAGCTACCAGCCGTGGGGCTTGGACACTTTTCTTCCCGCTGCCCACTATTCTTTCCTTAATCACTTGAAAAAGACCCCGGTTGGGGTCGAAAATTCGTGAATTCTGGAGATTGACTTTTTGCTTATTATCATTTGTGTGTCAATTTTGTGCTATTCTGTATCTTGAACATCACTAAATAAATGTTATTCAAAAGAAGGATCAGTTCACCGAAGTACCGAATGTGCCACAAGCAACTACATGTACGTGTACGTGTACGTGTACGTGCGTTGCCAACTAGCGATTTTTGTCCATTACAGGGGCGGATACAGAGGGGGGGTTCTGGGGGTTGGAACCCCCCCGTCGGCGACGAAAGATAACATTTTTTTATCGCTTAACATAAAAAATCTCGCTTGTAGCGTAGCGCCCGCCAGTGTATCTGATGTAATCATGGTGAAACAATCGTTGCATCAGTGACTCTTCCCGTGCTTTTGACAAGATACTGCATTATGTACTGTTTCGAAATGTCTAAAGTTCTGGCAATATTTTCAAAACATTTCTGCGACAAAACATTTTGAAAACTGTTTTCGAATATTGTTGCGGCTTGTTTCAGGGTTGCTCTACACTCTGAAAACATATTTTGATAATGTTGCAAATATATTGTTTTGCAAAGTTTCAGGTCCAGTCGAGTCCACATTGTGCAACAAACCGAAACCAAACGGTATTTTGGAAATGTTGCAAATTGGATGTTTTTGAAATGTTTTGCAAATGTTGATGGTGTAGGCCTAGGAGGCGTGGCATCGGACTTTCTCAACCTCAGATGCCGGGAAATTGCTTCTCGGAGCTTCTGATTTTCAAAATTTTCCTGGGGGAGGTCCCCCAGGCCCCCTTCAAAATGGCGCCAGTGAAGCGCATGCCTTCGACACGCGAGAGTCCAGTGGCCTCTACAGAACCCACCCCTCGAGAAAATCCTGGATCCGCCCCTGCATTATGAGCCACCCCGCTGCCCAATGTATGTACATGTGCGTCTAAGAATTAGTATGCCTATATCGTTTGCAGAATGCTCACTTGTGGAGCGTACTGATATCGAGATTAGGTATGTGTAAACTAATGATTTGCCACCTTGTTTCCTTTTGTTTGCAATTCACAGGGACACAAAATAAACGGTCAGGTGTAATGAAATCTAATGTTCCCGATACCAGATGTCCGCTTGATCTTTTGTTCAGGGGACATCTCATGACAGAAGTTCCTGTCTGTTAGTGTCCGGCCTATTGTAGCTGCCGCTTATTCCGTCAGAATCTTTTGTTGGGGGACATCTCAAATCGGGGTACATGACATTCTACTACACCGGTACCTGGCGTTCTGTGGATGCACATGCGACTACCGGACCATCAGAATAAAGCCGGTGTAAAGGGAAAGAATGTCCCCAGGAAAAACTGTCCCAGGAACAAAAGATCCTATTGTTACATTCTAATCTCTGGGGATTGGTTTTCTATAATCATGCCGCTTATTCCGTCATTCAACAATAGAAGTGGACACTTTTTACAGGGGGACATTCTGTACCGTTACACCGGCACATAAAAATAATCCAACTTCACTCTCTACAGAGAGCATGAATTACACCATCGAACAACCACGTCCAGGTGATATCATACAGTGCATATCGAACTTCGGTTACCCGAAATCTATCGTTACCTACTGGGAATGGCAGGTTGCCGAAGTGCTGATGGCGTATTTACCACCAGTTATCATCGTTCTAGGAACTTTTTTCAATTTCTTGACGATTGCAGTGGTCAGATCGAGCAAGATAGGGACTTCGTCGACGAGGCTGCTTCAGATTGTCTTAGCCATCGTGGATACATTCACGTTAGATTTAGGTTTGACTGAATGGTGGGTGTACTACACTTTTTGTACTTTCGTGCGAGCTTTGTTACCAGGCCTTTGTAAAATCTACTCATATTCTGTGAGCGTCACCTTGCAAACTTCCTCATGGATGATCATGATTATTACAATCGAGCGATGCATTTCTGTGTGTTTTCCGCTGAAAGCTGCCACGCTTTGCACAAAAAAATGGGCAGTACGCTGCTTGATAGCTTCACTGATATTGATCCTAACTCAAAATACTTACTTTCTCGTTGCCTTCTCGCAAGGGCACGATAAAACATACTGCTTGACCACTCACGAAGAAATGGACCCAAATTTATACGATGCATTGACGTACTGGACTGATCTGATAATGAAAGCGATATTACCATTTTCTGTCATCATAATCTGTAACTTTGCTATCATTGTTCGAATAATCGATTCAGGACGAATGAGAAACCGAAATAAGTCAGGCGATCAAGGTGCAAGAGACAAACAACTAGTAGAAATTACAGCGATGCTTCTGACGGTTAGCACCGCTTTTCTTATATTCACGATGCCAATGCCAGTATTCTACCTTGTTACCTCTGTTTTCAATGATTACTACTCAGACAGTGTATCAATAACCATGCAGGCCCGGTTATCATTGATCAGAAGGTGTTGTGATATTCTAACATATTCAAATAATGCATTTAATTTTCTCTTATACTGCATGAGTGGTTCGCAGTTTCGAGGACGGTTTCTCGAGATGATGCGCGAAACAGTCAAGGCATGCGGCCGTTCATTCAGAACACAGCATAATGTGCGCTCAATATTTAAAAATCGGTATTTTTTCTACGACCTATAGTCATCTATGAAACCAAATTTGTTACACCTACATGTAAGACGTATAAACCCTGCTTCGTACATTCTCACATAAAAATGTGAATTTGGGTTAGAAGTCATGGCATTAAAAGGGACCTCTAGAGGGAACCCGGGGATACCACACTCAAAAAAAAAGAAATTGTCACTGGAGTACAGAGTAGTTTTCCAGATACTTTGTTGACGGCCATTTCATTTACATCGTAGTGGGTTCAGCTGCGGATACTTTGTACACGGCGATTTCTTATTAAAGTGTACAGGTGTGACGGGAATCAACGTCCTAGGAATGCAAGTCCGCCAAACAATAGCCCGATATTGTAAGGTTATATTCGAATGGTCATGGTCTCTCTAGCCATATATTCTAATCCCTCGCTAAACAATGAGACCGGACTTTGATTCCAGGGGGACTTTGATCCCTGTCACACCTGGTTCAACTGACTGACCACGTAAGAAGTGGCTTTCTAAAGAGCCTGTATAGAGGCAGCTTTTAGTGCATATTGATATGATTACTAACACAGAATTGGTGGCATGAAGATCCAGCTTCGGGATCAATATTTGAAGTAAAATTTCATCAATGTCAACATTTGATTCACAATTCATGAGTTCATGGTCACTAGCGCCATCTATTGCATAGCTGATAGCAAGCTGCCTGTAGAGTCCCTTTAACCTTCAAGTGTAAGTCTTGTTGCCAGCTTGAATAGTAACGGTACACGCATTTTACATATACATGTACATTTATAGACAAATTCATCAGGATTATATCCAGAGTTAACGGAACCAGGGTGGGGGTAAGGATAGATTTTAGAGGATTTGTTTCTGAATAGATGGTTGTTTTATGCAACAATGAGTGATAAAGTTATAACTGAAAACGGAAAGTAATAGGGCATGCCCCTGAAGAACTAAAGGCGGTGAAAGTAGGCCTATTAGGCCTAGGCCTAGCTACAGTGACAGGCGAACGCCAACCGACTCTGCCGGCAAGGTGGAATGGTTTTGGTCAATGTGGATGCTAACTAGGCCTAAGTGGCAGAATGGGTGGTTGGTGAGAGGATGCATTGTCCACGTATGGCCAATGCATCCTCTCACAGAGTGTTGGTGTCTTTCCCCTCTGTTTGGAATAGAGCACCAGTGGCCCACGAAAAACACACACAACCGACTGCAAGCCGTAAAATAAGGGTGTATCGGTAGGCCTAGGCCTAGTCCATGATGTTCTTCTCACCCCATAATCTTCTTTCCCTCTTCTTTTCACCCTCTGTTTGCAATAGAGCAACATGTGCATGGCCTACACAAAACACACAACCGACTGGAAGCCGCACGCAGCGTAGGCCCTTGCGTCCCGAAAACAAAAGTACATTAAAAACAAACAAAATCCCACTCGACATGCTCGACGTGACCTCTTTGGCAATTCTCCCACTCTGCAACACACACACTGCACTCTCCCACCCCAGAGGCCAACCATACGCAATGGGCATATANGATTGAAATACGGTTTGGGGAAAGAGTTTCGTCCCCGAGCTTCAATAGATTTTTGCAACAGCTTATAATGAGAAAGGGTCACTGAGGCTGAATCGGTTAATGTCGTCCTGGGTACACCTCATTATTACCCAGGGTAATCCTGGGTAATCCTTTTTGTTACCCAGGACGATCCTGGGTATAAATAAGGTGCCTTAACATTACCCAGTTTGAAATCCGCGCCATTTTCCACCTGCGCCCGAGGCACGGTACTATCTTATTCTAGCCTGCCACGAATTTATACACGTGCATTGTGACGTGGTGATTGTCAGCAGCTGTCAGAATGGCAACTCGCGTTAAAGACTGCGATTTACAGGCGTATTTGCAATCTATTCCATCCTATAGGGGTGGAATTTTCATTTCAAAAGGAAGAGAGCTGAAGAAAAATCTGGTGGATGTCGATAATGGTAGATACAAGTTGAAAGCACGTGTCAAAGTTGATGCGAACTGAAGTGGCTTGCACGTGACACCATGATATGCACTGGGAGGGGCAGTTGCCAGCGAGAATGTGAACGCACGTAACACAACCTCGGTCATCTTAGATCTGAGTTTCAGTCTCTAAAATCCACAGCAAGCCGCTGGGTGGGGAAAATCGTACGGGGCCCGGTGGATTTGTGACCCAGGCTGAAGGCACCACTTTTGTAAATATTGATCATCAGTTTCAATCATGCGGTTTGAGAGATCAAACCACAAACACTTCTCCTTTCATCAACCTCTGGTTAGTCCAATTCGTCATTTTAATAACCTCGAATTGCTGTAGTTCCCATTTTCCACAATTTCAACCTTTTTGACAATATCAGCTTCCTTGCGGGCAGGCTGCAGGTGCTCCTAACGCTATGAATCCATTCCTGATTTTCTGCGTTGCGACTTGCTTTGGAACCTGCTATGTACCTGCGATTGAATACGATCACAAGGAACTGATACCGGTCGCCGACCGATTGCCGACTGAAATTGATCACATCTTCATCATTGGTGGAAATCACGTCTAGCGAGTCCACTCCGGCGAGTGCCCAGTTTCAAAACAAGTCGCAACGCAAAATCAGCTTGAAAATCAATGGTGGATTCCTGGCTTTAAGCTAGGAATCCACTGCTGATTTTCTGCTTTGCAACCTGCTACCTGCGATTGAATACGATCGGAACTGATACCGGTCGCCGACCTGCAATTGATCGAGTGCCTAGCTTTAGGAACGTGAGGCATTTCCTAGGGTGACTAACTTTAGGATCATCGAGGGGGTCAGTAATCGAGGGGGTCAGTCAGGTGTGGGCTCAATTCTAAAAGTAAAGAAAACTGTCAGCAAAAATATGAAAAAATACAGATAAGTGACTACAGCCGTTCATGATTTTGTTTGTACATGTAATTTCTAATAAAACATAATATTCGGTAAAAAAAAACATGAAAAAAAAAATCGATTAGGAATTCGAAGTTGTCTTTCCCCTGCAAGGTCTTAAGTGTCCACAGCAGCCAGACATCGATTTTCGGACGCTAAGTCAACATTGAACGATTAAAAAAGCTGCAATTCATGCTATTGTGATTACTCACCAGTCAAATTCAATCTGATTTATTGAATCAAACGTAATATCTTGACAGTTAATCGCAATTAGGAGGATCCTTAAATCACAGTAACGATCATCCTTGAGTCGTCGTAGTTTCCGAAACGAACGTGAACCGAAAATCGGATGTCAATTATTTTCATTATTTTCCTGGTAAGAGATATCAGACTGGTGCTCCGAGATCATGTGCAAGAATGGACGACTCAAGTCTTAAAGGGAGACATCCGAAAGATATTGCCCGGCGGACACTAGTTGTTTTTGTTTTGATTAGCGCACAACACCGTCTGTTAATCATCGGTGACACTACGCTATGGCACAGGCCCCTGGAGAGCTATCAGTGAGTTTAGAACACGTACCTAACCAAACGTATCTAAAAAAAACACACCCCGAGCTCACGAATTCGTGAGCTCGGGCTGTGTTTTTTTGCAAACTAGTGTTTTTTTGGTTAGATACGTGTTCTAAACTCACTGATAGCTCTCCGAGCCCCGAGCTCACGAATTCGTGAGCTCGGGCTGTGTTTTTTGCAAACTAGTGTTTTTTTGGTTAGATACGTGTTCTAAACTCACTGATAGCTCT
>NMRB01000731.1:237574-260244 GCA_002633025.1 Notospermus geniculatus
CAATTTCATAGAAATACATGAAATCGATGCTACCTTTTTGCTTGAAGAAAATACGAATTGTTTTCAGTCGCCATTTGCAGTGCGCTTCCTTATGGCTACCGCCCCCTTAAGCGGGGAATGCACCATTGATTTTAGCGGATTTTGCGTTGCGACTTGCTTTGCAACTGGGTTGCGTTGCAACTGGGCACTCGATCGCCGTAGTCGACTCGCTAGACGTGATTTCCACCAATGGCGAAGATGTGGTCAAATTGACCGGTATCATTTCCTTGCGATCGTATTCAATCGCAGGTAGCAGGTTGCAAAGCAAGTCGCAACGCAGAAAATCAGCTGTGGATTCCCAGCTTCAGGCAACGCCGTATATGCATACTCGACAAAACTGTTGAAATCTATATATTTGAATGATCTAAGCTAACGAATGATCTGAACTAACCTGTAGTCAGTGGTAACACGGAGGCTGGACTGATACTATATCGAAACAAAAATGGCCGCCATACCTTTCATCACTTGAGAAGTTCATCGTGCTGTTATAGCGTGACTAACCCTTCATCAGGTAAGGTAACATGATTCAACTCATTCTTTTATGTGTACAACACTCTCAATGCCAAATCTGGGGGTCTCCGAAGCCAATTTATCCTTTTTTCAACCCTTCTTTCTGTGCGATGACCCAAATCTTAGACACTGTGGTCGCATGCCTAGCTTCAGACTCTCGGTTTTCGTCAGTCTCAAGATTATCCGCTGGGGTTTGCCACAGGTCAGAATCTGCCGGTGAGTCCGAACACACCAGGCAGGATGATGCGACGATTCTGTAGACGATTTTATACGTGTCGCCACTAAGAAAAAAATAATTAACCAGTTGTTCTATGTAGGAATTTGGAAAGTCAACATAATTTTCTAAGAAAAGGAAAACAAGAAAAAGAAGAAAAAAAAGGAAAAATTTCATGACCACACGGGAATCGAACCCTCGACCTCAGAGGTGTAGGCCCCACATCTTTGCAATGTGCCAATCAACACACTGAAGTCAGTGGTAGAGTATTTACCACCTGGTTCCGGAAATACGGGCAGCTCGACGTTTAAGCCCTATTTTGCGTACTGTTTAGCGAGCCGGGCTTGATAAATAGCCACTTCGTTTGGAAAAATGAGAAAATCTTTTATACCACCAAATGAGCTGCCGCCCCTCCATGGTTGGTCTCGTCTAATTGATCGCCGCGACAGTTCCTTCACGAGAACGATGCTATGCTTCTGGCAAGAGGCGTGGTTACCTCCAGCCCGGCAGGACCGATAAAAGAGAAGCTACCGTTTTGTTTGTCGACCTCTGAAGCATGCAACGCGTGTCTGCTTTTCTGTTTACTTAGTGGATTGTTTGCGGACCTGACGACAGATGTGATTTCAGTGAAACAGGCAACAACTGCGATTCGTGAACATGATTCTCTCAGGCCTTTTCAACCATGCATCTCGGAGAGTTGTGTTAAAAATTTTACCGAACATGTGTTGCTGATCAATTTGCAATTCAATACTGTAAGTGCCTTGGATTTTTATCTATATATCATCAACAAGTCATAGTAGGACTATATATTACATGGAATGCTTTCTGTCAAAAAGGGATTTATTAGAATAACAGAGGACTTTCGGCGGCGACGACCGTCTACATGTTAAAAAAACGATAACGTTATAATACTGACGTCTTTTTTAGAAGGACTACATGTAATAGTATTTCGTGAAGAGGATCTGTTTCGGAAACTTAATCTTCTCAGCTGGAACTAATATCGTGTTGCATTTCACCGCCTATTCGTTTCCTTGGAAAGGGCGGATTTCATCCCGAGTTACGTCGGCTATTCAAATTTGAACCTCCGGTGGAACGGGGAAACCTGCCGTGTGTTCGGTGGAACTAATATAATTTCTTGCTTCATTAAATGTATTCATCGGAGGTACACGTGTTGGGAGATAGCAGGATTTAATGAACGGTAAGCGCATTGGTGTAAATATTGCTGTTGGTTGTCAGTAAATTCTGCGGATGAAACCCTAAATTTTACAAGTTCATTTGTGAAAGAGCTTGGTTCGTATCGGCATGATGTGTCGTGTTGAGGAGATAACCGTAAACCTTTCAACAAAGTGATAAGTGATTTTGTGATAAAAAGAGGTGAAATACTAAAACATCGGGCGATACCTTTTCCATTTTATCTTATACTACACGTATATCATAGCGTAATTGAATATTTAACGCCTTTGCGATAAGTTCGCGTCTGAATGGACAAAGGTGAACCTGGTAATGGACGAGATACGGTTTCCACTCAATTCATTTGCGATACGTATGAACTCCAATTTCGATTTAATAAGCGAAGAGCAGTGGGATATAATGATATAATGTGAATGTACTTGTAGAAGTCATGGGAATTCGTTGGATTGAAAGCATACCGGCGGTGAATAGAAGGCCTGACACGCCCTGAAATCAATCAGATTGGATTAAAAATTCACTATTTTCACTCCAGGAAGTTTGCCGATAGAGAAACTGGACATGGAAGAACGTTGTCCGTACAGTTTTCCTGGGAGTGCCCCAGGCTCGTGTCTCGGCAATTCGTCGGCGAGTGATATTGGCAACATTACTTTAGATCTTACTGGAATACTTGATCTTGGCTTTACTGTTGATACGAACAAACTAGAACTGGTGTCGAACTGTGGGTTTGTGACTGTAATATCAGTGCTAGGAATGATTGTGAATCCAATATGTATCGTGGCTTTCTCCAGAGACAAAAGCAAACCACCCACAAATCTATTGCTGCAGATATTAGCAGCTGCTGACACCTTATTCCTCATAGCAAGTTTTGCTTCCAATTCCTTGCGATGTTTCTTGAAACACGATTGGAAAGTGCTATCGTACTCTGTGATAGGTACGTACGTCGAGGAGATAACGTACATCTTTCTGGAAGTTATGCGGGACTGTACCGTTTGGATCGTGGTTGTGGTGACGGCACATCGTTTCATGGCTGTCTACTCACCGTTCCGAGCCATTCATACGAACAGACGAATGGTTGTGATAAGTACTGTGTCAGTGTGTATATACGTTCTTCTCTTTAACATGCCACGGATCTTCGAGCGTGAGATTCAGAAAGTAAAAGGTGTCAACGGGTCGACGACGGCCCGACGCCGCGGACGTCTTTCAAGGAGCGCAACGTACATAACAACCTACTTTATCATAGACTCAGTTTTAAATGTCTTAATACCGATGTTATTGGTCACTGCGATGAATATGAGGATGATAAAGGTGCTTAGGGAGGCTTGGACGTCTCGCACAAGAATGGATTCAAACCGTAATCTCAACAGCAGGCGTTCTGAACGTGATAGGAACAACCGGACGACATTGATGTTAGTAACAATCGCACTGGTGTTCGTTGTTTGTGAAATTCCGCAAGTCTGTTTCTTTTTGACTAAGGTTTCCATTGCATCCAGTTTGGATTCCATGTCTAACATGACGGTTAAACAACTAGAAATGATATTAGTGTTACATCACGTTTCAGTTATTTTCCAGAACATAAATTCTCTCGCCAACTTTTTCATCTATTGCCTGATTGGGAAGTTATTCCGCCGGATATTGTGGAACTTGTTCCGGTCGTCCTCGGAAAAAGGGCGACAGTCCAAAGTCCGATCAACCGTTGTGTGATAATCCTCTTGATCCGCGACAGATATGGGATGGCAAAATGTTTGTTTGATGAAATGCTGTCTTGTATATTAATTCGCAGGTTTAGCCTTCAATTTATCTTTCCTAGCACTAGACACATTTATTAATGTTCCAGATACCAGTGATAACTAACATGGTGACGGAGCCTTCCCGTGGTACTAAAACCCGGATTGTGATAAAAGCCGCCAGTGAGCATCAAATGCACCACCGCGGAGTAAGGTTTTGGCTGCACCAAAAAAACACTCTCATTCACCATAGAGACAGGTCGTATGAAAATTTGCAAATTTTCGGCCCTGAAAAGGACCTTCTTCAGGCACGATCAGGAACAACGATTTCCAGAATATGAGATACACATATGCACATATGTGCATCAGAATCTATATACAAAAGTAGGAACAGGCCATAAATTGCTTTTGTATATTTAGAGGACTTCCTCTAGATTCTGATTCGCATAAATGTGTACATGTATCATCTTCTGGAAGGTTGTTTTTAGAGATCTTGCCTGAAGGCCCTTTTCAGGGCCGAAAGTTTGCAAAATTTTCATACGACCGTCTTTATATTTGTAAATGTGTGGTATTGTCAAGTGCATATTCAGCGAATGGTTCTGCAGGATTTCTACATGTACTTGGAACACTGCTGCTTTTTAAAGATAATGTAAAGTGCTTTTCAAAATGTCCAGCCATTTTTGCACTCATTTTACCTTGCAATGGAACCTTACCACAAACCACAAATTGGCCACTTACCTGTGCATGTCGATTAACGGTTGACCGACTTCTAATACGACATTGTTCAGGTCTATACTCTGATTCAAGATAATCATGCAATCATGCACACGTAACTGGCCAATTTGTGGTTTGTGGTTAGGTTCCATTGCAAGGTAAAATGAGTGCAAAAATGACTGGACATTCTGAAAAGCACTTTATCACGGGTCTTTTTTGTCTGATGAGTAATTTCTTGGTGGCATGCCCCTCTAGGAATTCTTTTGATGCCGAAAGTTTTTAATTTGGTGGGTTGGCATATCCCAAAATTCCAAAATACATGTAACATAATGTAAACAGCCATGTTAATTGAATGTAAACATTGAAGTCATGATACATTATCTTTAATTTCTCTAATTTACGGTCATTAGATCCCTCTTAAGTGTAGCACCTTCACTTATGCGCAGCGTCAAAGAGTTAACTAATCGAGGACCTCTGTGTATTCGGCAACCATCCACAGTGGGTGCAGTACAGCATTTTATGAAGGTGAATTCATAAGCCGTGGTTACACTACATAAAATCCCCGGGTTTTTTGCTGTCACACCTATGAATTGCCGGGCTTCAAGAAACCCGTGTCTGAAAAACACGGGTTTTTGAGACACGGCAAGCTCGCCGTGCTTTTCGAAATCCCCGTGTGTTCGTTAGTTCTTAGCACGGCTACAGATGGCGCAACCGTTAAGTGACGTCGTTTTCGCGCCTCCAACAATGTGTGCCAATACAGAAATGACCGAAGATTCAGTGCATGGAGCGCCACATGTCGCCGGGCTACTCAATGGGGTACCGGCAATACAAAAGGCGGGGCTTTTCATACATACGGGTTTGACACGGGTCTGGAAAAACACGGGTAGGCCAATTTCCAACAGGTGTAACCGTAGCTTGGGGACCCTAGCGCACTGCCTCAATAGAGGCCTTGCAATGACGTCATCCTGGCGGCCATGCTGAGGGGCAAGTGGGCAGAGGTGTGAGCTGACCGTGGCGTGGCCTGCGTGAAGTGCGCGACGCCAGTGTTTGACGTAACGTCATTGGGACATTTCGCTGCGCCTCTGCGGTATGGCGGCTTGTGACGTCATTTGCAAGGCCATGTAGGTGTCACTAGTGGTAAAAACTATTGAAAAAAAAATGACACCCCGGTCCTGATCAGTTTCCCACACAAAAGGCGTCCAGTGTATAGGACCGGGTTTCGGTGTGCTGCCCTATCGTAGCTACATGTAGGATCCCCATTATACATGTAAGCTAAGGTTACACCTGTTGAAAATACATGTATCCGTGTTTTCCCAGACACGTGTCAAACCCGTGTGTACGAAAATCCCGGCGAGAGGTCACACTACTACGTTGTAGTTAAGTAGCCCGGCGACAGTTGCGCTGCATGTATTGACTCTTCGCTCATTTCTGTATTGGTACACATTAGTGAGGTTTCGCAAGCGCCCGGTTAGGCCCTACGACGACGTTTATCTATTGTGTGGGTATACCCAAACAATAGATAAACGTCGTCGTATGGCCTAACCGGGCGCTTGCGAAACCTCACTATTGTTGGCGCGAAAACGACGTCACTTAATGGCTGCGCCATCTGTAGCCGTGCGAAGAACTAACGTAAACACGGGGGTTTCGAAAAGCACGGCGAGCTTGCCGTGTCTCAAAAACCCGTGTTTTTCAGACACGGGTTTCTCGTAGCCCGGCAATCCACAGGTGTGACCGCAAAAAACCGGGGATTTTATGTTGTGTAACCACGGCTATACACTCAGGCTGTCTACCAACACAACCGGGTGAAATCTTACTCTCAGTTTCTTAACTGATAATGTTAGATATTCGTGTGCAGTGTTATTCATTTTTTAAATTCCTTATGTAATCTAACAGTATTGATGCCTTTCTTAACACACTCACAACTGTGCCTGATTATGGTTGTTTCTATATTCTTTGAATGTTGATCAAATAAAAGGACGTGAAACCTTGCAAAATATAGCAATTATATCGTGCATTCATTAAACATCAACTTGTTCCTCCTAAAGATTTTTTGAACCTGAAAATGCTAAAATGTCTGTGGCTTCTATGTCTTGAAATAGCTCCACGATTTTCTAAAAATAACATTTTTAGCAGAATTAGTCTGGATTGAGGGAAAATAGGGTCAACTAGTGACACACCCCTCAAATCATTTGCGGTGGGGGTGTACCCCCTCCTCGTCTGGAGGAAACCCCGGTTGATTTTGTGCCATGCAATTTTACATACATTGTATTTCAAATACTTCATCCTGTTGATCAACGGAACCGGAAACTGTATAGACTGGTCCCCTGTCATCGAGCCGCTCCGCTAATACGAGGACAGGGACCAGTCTAGGTAAAGTGAGGGTGGTGCAATTCGCGGCGGGTTTGTCCGGTACTGATACCTCGACAGTTTCGCGGTCGCAATTTTTCTCCGCGAACTTCAGTTTCCCCATGCCGTCACGTTCGCTCAATAATGTCTAAATTGAGCTAAAAGTGCCATATTTTTCGCTTTACTCTCGATTCGCTATTTGAAAAAGAACTAATTGAAATTATCATCTATTTGCATCAAAGAGTTTTAGAAAATACGTTTTTTCACATTCGTCGCCTTCGAAGTTCATTTTAAGTTAATAGTCTCATATTACCCCTGTTGCACGGTTGAAAATAAAATCGCGATGCGCATGGATTTAATATAAATCAAATTAGGATTTAATATCACACGCGGGTACTTTTTTGCTCATTACCTTTGACTTGATCACACCTCCTAGATAATAGGAAAACCTTTTTCTGCGCGTCTTTTTTTCATTCACCACACGGAAAGTCCTCAGAAGGGCCGTTTAGATGACATGCAAAATTCCACATGCGATCCGATCGAATCCGAATGTGGTTCAAAACTCTTTTGCGTGTAAACGCTACCCAATGTGGTCCAATGCCACAGTGGTCGAATCAGGATTTATAAATGGACCACCGATTTTGCTGGTCCCGAACCCGCATTGGACCACATTGGACCACTACGACCAGATTAAAATTCTCGTCTAAACGCAAATGACACCCGAATCCGGCATTCATCCTACCTGAGCGCATGCGCATTGATGTGGTTTTTCTACCTCCACTGACCGCACTCGCTGTGGAGAGTTCCACGAATAAGGTAGGCTAATTTGAAGTCAGAATGTGACCAGATTAACATGCGTTTGTAAACGCTACCCGAAAACTTGGAACACATCCGGTTCAGAATGCGGGTCGATCGGATCGAATCTGAATGTGGTTTTTTGGCTTGTCGTTTAAACGTTCCTAGAGTTTACGTCTGTGGTGGATACCAATATAGTACCATTGGTTGGTGTCATTATTTGTTATCAGCCTTGACAGTCGACGTACAATGTACACAATGATTTATTTGAAGATGAATAGACAAACAGGGGATTTGTTTTTATGCAGACGTCGATAGCAAATCTTATGAGAGCGAAGGAGACCATCGGCATTCTGATCTGTCACCCAGGTTACAAGATGGCTTTCTGTGATGGGATGAACTATTACTCTCCATTCCAGTTCCGATTGGCGCGAGGTTTATCAACGATAGCTCCGCAACGGCTGGGCCGATTTTGATGATACGTCAATCGACTTGTCTTTCTTGGCGGTACAGCCATCATCACTGTCATTTTCCCGAAAAACGTGACAGAAAAAAGTTCTTTCACAAATCACAATTCGTGTTTACGGCCGAAATGGCGGCCATTTTGAAATGACGCAATGCATCGTGCACGTGTAAACTGCACTGAACAGCACAGCGAAATGAAATAGGTTTTGAGAAAGGGATCCGTTATGCAGGCCTTACGCGAAAAATGAAGATAGCAGAAAGATACCGGCAAGAAAGACAAGTTAATTGATGTATGGTATGTTGAATTTGACCCAGCCGTTGCAGAGATATCGGCTGAAAACCTCGCGCTACTGGGATTTGGAATGAACTGTAGACGTCATCCTTTGTTTTTCCAACCAATCATTCTCGTCCTCCTTATGGGTGCCCAAAGCATTTCTTTTATCTGGCGGAAAGCGGGGTGACTATCATTTGTTTGATACGATAATTGCACGATAATTGCATGTCGGGATGAATATTGACAATAAATATTGGCCCAGGACATGTCCAGCCATGCTGACAGAAGCTGGGTCAATCAAACCCGTGTTGTTAGTTATGGTATCAGATCATAGTCGGTAAACACTCGTCCCCACTGTTCAGTTGGCCATAGGTATAGATCAGTTTCGCCAGCACCATCTTCTTGCCAATAACCAGGTCATCGCCATGGGAATGCCAGGAAACTTGCACATGCGCAGATAGGATGTCAACATGGAAGCGTGTTGTTTTCATGGATCGTCGGTCATAAAACATCAAGTTTTTCACGATACCGGTATCTGACTTGATCTTCATGATTAATGAATCGAAATAGTTACTCATGATCAGAGAAAACGAGTTCGGGCCAAAAACTAAAATTTATAATGATTAATCACTAAATGCAAAAATACTGCGCAGCTGAAAACTCCCCGAAGTTTTCATTGATTTTAACGTTAAGACACAACTTACATCCGGGTACTCCATCCCGCAGTGGGGGCCGCATGCGGGAGATACTAGAAATTCCCATGACGTTGACCTAATTTTGGCAAGATGGCCGCTAACACTATAATAATAATACTAATAATAAAACTGCATTAGCACCGCTTAAAAATTAATTGCCAGCGGCACTTTACAAAGACATGTATAACATTACAAGATAAAACAATTATGTGAAAGCAGCAATAAAAAGGTGGCTTGATTGGCGCCAAAAGTACATGTAAAGGGTCGTCAATAGACGGCGCTATTTGACAAGCGATCCAATCATAAGCCGTCATTATAACTTTAACCGAAGCCACCGTAATGCACTTTCTGATTGGCTGAGATACTTATGTGCTCAACATGTGCACTGTATATTCATACTCGCTGCAGATTCCAAGCGGGGTTTCCCCGAATCGGACAGCTATCGCCATCTATTAGTCCTACTTTGAGGATGGCATCAACTGAAGCAGTTTCATAGCGTAAACTACCGGTACCTGCGGGCACTCATTCCCCTGACGTATTCCCAGTATCAAATTATAGTGCTGCTCTGACGGCTTACCCATCAGAATTATTTATTTATCGCATATGAAATTCTCGACACAAAATGTTTGTTTTGAGAGTCAAGTACATGTAATAGGAAGGTTTTATGCGAAAATCCAACTTTACTCATCAAATAGCAAGTAAATTGGTATAAATAATAAATGCTAATGACATTTATTCTCTTTTAAAGTCACTCTGCGAAGGAAAACACACGTCAGGACATATGTACATGTAGCACAATTTATCACAAATAAATTATTTATGCAGGGGTTAATGTAAACCCGGTACCCCTCCCCGTGCAGTGTTACCACTAAATTAGTGACGAATGGGTGTCGAGTTCTGAGCGTTCCATTTTTTCTTATCGTCGACGTCGTATTCCTGTCGATAAAAAAAGGTGATATAGAATTCCTGGTGATTACTGTTTTTCATAATTTTTAATAGAAATGACTGCAGCTAGGTGAAAATAGGAAAATGAAAAAATTAAATAAATTTTTATTTTTCGCGGTTTTCGCGAGCCCGCCGCTCCAAAAACTCGCCAAACTGGAAAAAAAATATTTAAAAAAACATTTTATTTTTATCCCGCTGCCCGCCGCTCAGGAGGCCGAGATCGAAAATACATTTTTTAAAAAAAATATGACTTTTGTAAGATTTACCGTCCGATGGACATGATCGATATGCGGTTGTCTCTGACACTGATATGCCAACAGCCTCGCGTAGGAAACCCGTTTCTATTTCATGTTCGTGTATGTAGGCCTACAGTACAGTACTGTAGAGAACCCGGCTCTGACTTGCTCTGGGCTGTATGGCGTGGTTCATGGTGACTAGTCACCTCGGACCGATATTTGAGCGTGCCTGCACGCAAATAGGCCTAAGCGATGACACTAAATTGGTGACTTGATCAACAAAGACGTATATGGCTGTTTATTAGAAAAATTCAAGGTTCTGTGGACGATAATGTTGTGATACAAAGTAACTGCCTCGGGACACGCCAGTCGACGCTCGTCGTTCAAGCTTCGGTTTAAATGGTATTCCCCCACCTCCACATCCCTGCAGTCAGATGAAAACAACAACAACACCACCAACACCAGAGAAAGGTGACCCTTTATATTTTTGGAATCAAATTTTATTTTTTCTTTTCCTCCGCTATTCAGTGGCCTTCGATAACTTTCGAGAAATCAAAAAATGAAATTTTATTTTATTTTTTTCGCTCTCCTCTAAACAAAGTTCGCGAAACAAGGAGTAAACAAGATGACATTGTAAATGTCGTATGGTTCCCGATGTACAGGTTCTTCTACACGACTGGTACACTGATAGAGATCAAGATATGATGATATGATATGATATACATGACATGACATGACATGACATGACAGGACATGACATGATGTATGACATGATATATGACATGATATATGACATGATATATGACATGATATGACATGATATGATATGATATGATATGATATGATATGATATGATATGATATGATATGATATGATATGACATGACATATGATATGATATATGACATGAACTTGATCTCATGCCAATAACTCATCCCATGGTTGACCTTGACCTTGACCTGGATATCTGATCATCAAGGTCATTGTATAATCGAAATGGACATTCTCAGTAACCTAAGTATGTCTGATATCATGCATCTAGCTCTATCACAGGCACAGATATTTCAGATTATCAAGTTTGACCTTGACCTTGACCTCTGATTATCCAAGTCGTTGCATAATCGAAATCGGCATCATCAATAACCTAAGTATAGGTGATATCATGCCTCTATCTCTACCACAGGCAGAGATATTTCAAATTATCAAGTTTGACCTTGACCTTGACCTCTGATCATCGAGGTCGTTGCATAATCGAAATGGGCATCATCAATAACCTAAGTATGGGTGATATCATGCCTCTATCTCTACCACAGGCAGAGATATTTCAAATTATCAAGTTTGATATATCAAAATCTCATGATATTTCAATCACCCAGACACGTGAGGGTGAGAATTTTAGCACAGTCCAGTCCTTTGATAAGCAGGCATGAACTAAGGCTTGTTTCATGTTGCTCAGTTGACAATATGGCAAGTTATCTCAAAATATCAAATTTGTGATATCGATATCACCACGACCCCTACATCTCAGATCAAAAGTAATCAGTCCATTCGATTCCTTGGGTATGAAAACCTAAGGGTAGAACTTGTTTCTGTTGCTCTAGGTGCTAAAGGAGCCGAGTTATGACATCAGATAAAAGTGTGACGGACAAAATATCATGTCTGATATGTTGATTACATCATGATGGAGGCATCCAATGCTGAAAATGATCAGCTCATTGGATTGCCCAGGTTGACAAACCTAGGGGTAGGATGTGTTACCAGGACTGTAGCTGTTGAAGGAGATAAGATATGAAGGCGTGACAGACGGACACACACACAGACACACACACACACACACAGATACACACACAGACACCATGACCAAAAACAATATGGTTCCCGATCTTGATGATCGGGAACCATAAAAATGTTGGCCTTACGTTTCAGAAAAATAATTTGTGGCATAAAATGGCCTGTAGTTAAATATGGAGGTGTTAAGGTTTGAAATTCAGTGTGTCATTAATAAATTGATGCAGCCAAAGCCTAAAATTATTGTTTTGCGTCAGGAAATGTGGATGACGTGTTGGGTTTTCTATGACGTTGTTACCACCGCCCCAGATGTCAACAATCACCTCTTTTCAATGGCTTTAAAGATGACGCAAAAGCTGCCATGTTGCATTAGTGAGCAAGACCCTAAAGATGTGGTTGGTCACAGCAAGTGATCGGTGCAGGACGAAGTTTTGCGGACCGCGTTATTTTGCAGGTGTACATGTAAGAGGTGCACATATCCCTAGCATTGATTACCAGCAGTATGGCGGCGGCCCATCTTAAAGATAATGTACCACGGGTATTTTCGCGGGCCACGAAAATCATTGTTTATTTACATTATGTTTGTTTGTGTCCAGTCGTTCTTTGTCTTGTGAGTAATTTGTTGGTGGCCTGTCCCTCTAGAAATTCTTTTGATACCGAAATTATTCAATTTGGTGGGTTGCCATGTCCTAAAAGTCCAAAATAACATAATGTAAACATCCATGTTTACAAACATTAAATGTAAACAATGAAGTCATGATACATTATCTTTAACCCACTCCATAACTGTACAATTCATCCTACACCCAAAATATAGTACAGGCCTACTCCACACCGCTACCTCCGCAACCTACGCCACACATCGGGCACCACACCCTGGTTCCGCTGCCTCTGGGTGAAATAGTGTCGAATCCGGACCGTCGAAAAATTTTCTAAGTGTCGATACGTGTCGAACGTAGTGTCGATGACCCTGNAACCTTCCTTTGTAGACACCTTCTGTAGGGAGAACACCCCTCGATAAGGACACCAAGTTCAGTCCTGAGAGGTCATTTATGGAAATGCCATCAAATACAATTAAGAACAACACCTGTTAGTTCCAAGTATGTCCTTAATTATTGAGAGGTTCCACTGTATTGCGATCTGTGTAGCGGCCATCCATTGCATCCATAGAGCCCCGTCAATTTCATTTGATGCCTGACTGAATGAATAATCAATAAGCAGCACATCAATTAATCCGAAGTCATTCGGTTATGAAATGGAACGCTTCCGAAATGCATTTCAAAATCAGAAAGTAAATTTCTGCTCAGTAAAGAATTCCTGCATGATGTCAGAATAATGACAAACGTGTGACTGCTTCTTTCACGTGGTTGTTGACAAGGAGTGAATTCGATACAGAGGGTTCCCATATCGTTCAAATTACTGTATTCTCGGGTTTAAACTACCAGTTCCAAAGATTCACGTTACCATACATTGTACATACATGAATTTATGAATGGTGTTCTGGTTTTGTGTCGTCTGCTGGTTTTTGGTTGTTTGCTCGCCATGCCCTCTTTTAAAGGGGCACAATACATGTACATGTATTGCCACTTTTTGTCGACGGCGGTCGCCGCCGGCGGTGATTGCGTCATTCTTCAATACCGTATAGTAGTTTTGTCTTTCGCCCCAGCGTTGAAGAATACATGTACATGTATATCATTACAATACAATGCATACGTGGATACACTAGGAACTAGAGTTATGTGGGTGATCCACTGACTTTACGACGAGTTTACGATCAGTTTGCGACTACAGGTAGTACACGACGGAAGTCGTCAACGAAGTCGCGAACTGATCGTAAAGAAATGACGTGACTTTGAAGCTGATCCACCGAACCAAATCAAATATGTTTGATCTCGTCGTAAACTCGTCGCAAACCAGTCGTCAACAGAGTTCAGTCGTGTCAGAACGAGTCGCAAACTCGTCGTGAACGAATCGTGAACGCTGATCCACTGATGACTTTTCGTCGTAAACTAGTCGCAAACGCGTCGTGAACTACTCGCAAACTGATCGTAAACTCGTCGTAAAGTCGGTGGATCACCCGCATCCCCCTACTATATAAAGGAGAGCTCTGAGCTTTCAAGTTACTACTTCTGCCATCTATCCAGACAATTTATAACTAGGCGTATGCATGGCGTGCATGGGCCTAAAATAGGGAGGTTTAGAAATCAAACAATCAAAACGACCTACTCACACAGGCCAAAAAAAGGGAGGTTTAGAAATCAAACAATCAAAATGACCATCAACCGAATCTAGGCTATATAAAAACGGTCAAACAAATACCCGCAGGCTGTGACACTGCATCCCTTATATGCCTCGCGCAGCGAGGCTTCAGGGCTCGTTACTCAAAATGGGACGAGATTGATAAGCGGGCAGTTTAACAACATTGGAGAGGTTGAGATCGGAGACTTATCATGGATCCTTATGCATGTTATACGTATACGGATCAAAATTTGTCCTCGTTGTACAAAATTCTATCCGTATACGTTAAGGATCCGTGATACGTCGCTGATCTCAACCTCCCTATTGTCAATAGATGTCTCCCTCAACGCGGGCATGCTCAGCGCAGGATAGGGAAGGAATAGAGTGCCTCTTTAATACCCTTTGCGCGGCTTGGGGCACGCGCACTCGCCACCTCGCCCATGCCGATTTACCGGCGGTGATGGCATTCTGTTAACTCCACACCAACACCGCCGATCCAATCCTATGAAATTCGTGTCAGCCGCCACAGATCAACAGGGTGGCCAATCAGAGACTGCGTTTCAGACACCGAAGGCATGTATGGTGCAGCAGTGTTTACCTCTGGGTTCGGCTCTTGTATGGCGATGTAAATTCAAATCTGATTGGTCGAGATTGGGCTGTTTCATCAAGCAACCATTCCGGACGATATGATGTATTTATGCAAAAACAGCAATAAACAACAAAAAATATTTTTTTCCTGCGATCTAGTTATAGGCTATATTTATCGGACGAAAGTTTCTTCTTGACAGCAACTTTTATTAATTTGAAAAACAATCATGTCGTATTTGCAGTGGGGGTGCACCACAAGAGCAGCGAACAGCATTCCTGACAGATTTTCTTCTGGAGTGGGCCTGGGGTTTGTGGTGTGAGCCGTGCGAACTAAGCGCAAAACCCAGGTTAGCCTGGATGCACCTCGCCATCATGCTACGAACCTGCGATTTTTGACTCTCAGAAAAACTTGCTAAATTATGCCTGACCTGCTGCAATGTTTGCAACCCGCTGCGTCTTTCTTTATAGTCAACTGCGTGAGCGAACAACCAAAATGCCGGCAGGGAACACTTCACCCTTTTTCTCATAAACTTGTAATGTGTTTTGTGCCTGAAAGTCTCTGCCATTTCTCAGGAACGCACTTATCGCAATGTTTAACCTACACGGATTAGTTCGATACAATGTTTCAGTCTTCATCGGGATTTTCTCCGTCTTTTTCCTTTTTTGGATACTTGATCTGTAATCTCTGGATTCCATCGGATTTCTCTCACGAACAAATGGGGTGATCAGTTGTTTTACCCGAGCTGAATGTCCACTGGCATGCCGCATCATTCCGTTCGCGTGTCAATGGTAATACGGTGAAACTGACCTCAGAGTACCGGTAATAGAATTGAGAGTAATGTGACATTATACCGGGTGTTTCGTAATAGCCGATCATGGACTTTCCTAGAAAAGTTCACGGAAACTGAACGTTGACAAAATCGTGCAGTTTATAACAGTGACTCACTGTACATGGACATAGTTTATCTACATCTGATACGTTGAATATTTCAAATACTACTGGGCCAATTTTAACACGCTTTGTTCCACATGAAAGTATATCTTGTTGGTCATATTTCTGCATCAAAATATTGGATATTTGGAAATATCGTAATTACATGTATGTAATAACGAATATTCCGTAATAACTTTATTCCGTGGAGTAAACTTTTGTCCACGTGGAGTAAACTTTTGTCCGCATGGAGTAAACTTTTATCCGCGTGGAGAAAAGTTTACTCTACGGAATCAAGTTTACTCCACGGAGAAAAGTATGAAAAAAATAAAAATATAAAATGAAAAATAAATGTCCCTTATGGGCCACCGTACATATGTACTTTTAATTAACATCCAGCGCTTCCTCAAAAACTCATAAATAAACATCCTTCAATTTAGGCTGGAAGAATATAGAATTGGCATTCCTTTCCCCAATCACATCCATCAAGTTTTACAGCTGCGCCATTTTTGATGACGCTATGCCAAATACCGCTGTGCGCTCACCGTCGTTGTGCGCCTACACCGTAACTTAAGCATTCATAGCCCGCTGTCATAGGTTACATTACATGGAGCTCGTGGCAAAAAAAATATCGCATTTCTATCAGGCAATCCTAAGATCATACATAAAGTCATTTAAGTTATTAAGACGTATGTTTCGCAAGGTGAATTCAAAATTAAGACAGGAAAATTAGCGTACTTCATATTCAGTTGACACTACCCCGGTGTAAGGTGATGATTATCAGGATGTCTCCGATGAGAATTTTGATAAGTACAATTATGTTGCAGCTCAGCTTATCTGCGAGGCTCGTTGTCTTGTTCGCTTGATTGGCAACCTTGTCGTTTTGATGAACGCATCCGTCATTTCTTTCTTCAATTTGAATTGCAAATTCAAGGTCACGTATCAGTTGTTGATTCTGTTTGGCAGCTGTGAAAGTGAAAACACCCTCTGCTTTGGTTGGTTAATTGGTCATTTGAACCTTAGGGCGGGTGCTGTTCGTAGGGCTTTGTATTATTTATCACGTCCTTTATCATACTGATTTACCTCTAGGGTTATCGGGTTGGCGCATCTACGTGTCCTATACATATAAGTTAAAGGTGCCGTTCACTTAAGGTTCAATTGTACCAAATCAATTTTGGATTATTTATAATAAAGTGACAGAACCCGTTTTTACAGGGTGATTAGTTAAGAGGTCAAAGTAGATTATAAGAAACAAAAATTGGCAAATTAGCCATTGTTTTAATTAAAACAAAAGACCTTTGCAAAATGTGAATGGCCCCTTTCAGTCCGATCGAACTTCAAATATGGCCTTCAGTTTTTTTTCTCTCTTTTCTGTATTCTTTCCTCCTGTTTTTTTTTATTCCGCCTGTGTTGACCCCTTTACTTGCCACCAAGGGGCAAATTCGTATAAAAAGGACTTTTTTTGTCATTCCGTAGCTCACAGCGATAGCCAGGATCACCAGATTTTTAATGTAGGTGTATCCAATGAGACTGCATTAAATATAATACGGGTTTTTTATTTGACGTATTTTTTAGGTCACAAATTCGAAAATTGCTAAAAAGACGACATTTTCCTATCAAAGCAATTCAACCTTGTACCTACCATTTACAAACTTGACACTTTCACGAAATTTCTTCAACGTAGGATATTATTCTTTGACCTCGAAACAAGTACATGGTACGTAGGCCTACTTCGAAATTGCTGCGAAGCTATTGCTGTTGGGCTATTAACACAAGAAACAGATTTTGGTTTGATCAGACATAAAAATATGGCCACCAGGGAGCTATGTCTTCAAATCGATCCTCAACGACAGGTGAACCCAGTGGCCCCGGCCATTTGTTTGCGTCTGTCACTTTAATATCGTAAAATAAAATGCGTCTATCGTCAGAACCAATGGAATTTTGAAATCATTTAGCTTCTTTCTAATCGGAAGTACATCATAGCGAAATAAATTGTAACCTTCGTATCCCTCTCATCATTAAAATAGACCATAAATTCTAAAATCAATTACCTTCCGTGACGTTCCATTGGTAATTGCGTTTTCCTTTCCAAGCGAGAGAATATTTCGTCGTTTACATTGTGAAGTCTCGCTGCCTTTATTCTAACTAGTTTGTGGAAGAGATAATTGACTACAGATTTTTGATATCATGGGAATACATGTACAGGGATTATCTGCACGACATTAGCTGATTCAAAGTTCAAAGTTCAGAAATCGAAACTTACTTCACACACACCATCAATAACTTACAGTGGATGAATTTCTATATCAAATGGGCCATGTTGGGATTTCGGGAGCAACTGTTCTGAGATGCAGTGGTAGCTCTTTTTGGTTCACAAGGTGACCCTTATTTTCAACACTGTCTGGCAAGTCTAGCAGTTGTTGAAGGAGAATTACATGTACCGGTAGCTTTAAAATTTGACATGCAGTCATATTCTACAGTAGCACCATGTATTATGAATATGTATATATGGTTGTTTTATTTGTGTGAGAATTTTCGAACAGAAATGCTGTGGATTTTTTTACAGATGTTTTTTGGGTGGATTTTAGAGGGTACAGTGTATATTGGTTTCTGAACGATAAACATTCTTAGAAGGTGGCCATGACGTCGGTAGAATTTATAATTCCTAACAATTTTGCTTTCTGTGGCGAGTTGGTGAAATGACTGAAGTTGACGATGACGTGGAATTATATGCAGATTTCGAGGTTATCGGGGTCTCTATTTGACGCGTAGGGCTACTTTATTCGCGGTGAGTGAGTGAAGCGGTTTACTGTAGTTGTACATGTACATGTATGTACGCAGTGCGCAGTGCGCAGTGTGCAGTGTGCAGGTAGTACAGGGTGGTCCATAAAAATGTGACACATTTTGTTTATCTGTCATTTCCACAAAAATTAAGTCTACCTCTTGATTTTCTGGTGAGTTATAGAGTACAGCTATAAGTTTTATCTGTAGCAGTATGGAGCCGGGATATCAATTTTCATTGGCAGAGCGGACAAAAATCATTGAACATTACTTTTCGACAAAATCTGTAATCTTGACCAAGACACATTTTCGTCGTGACTTTCCTGGAAGGGAAATACCGTCTCGGAATGCAATCAAACGCTTGTTGGAGAAGTTCAGAGACACTGGCAGTGTGACTAACAACAATAAGAACCACAGTGGTCCACATTTGTCCGCAAGAACCCCCACACACGTCCAAGAGACATGTTAGGGAGAGTAATGGAAAATTTCAACGTGGGAGTGGCAGCGGTGATTCAGCGGCGAGGAGCTTGGATCGAACATAATAGGGAGGTTTCGCAAATCTGACGAAGTACGAAATACGAAATTCAACTTCATTTCCAGGACCTAATGTATTTCTGAAGATGGTTAATTGGTACCACAATTGTCCCTGCTGCCAGTGTGTCTCTTAGCATACCATGTAAGACCGAGAGACGGTGCATTTTGAATTTTTAAATTTCCACTGGTATGACCGAAGTCGATACAAAAGATAAATTTCAAAGTTAAATATACACTGTAACTCTTATCGGTCTAACGTCATACGCACAAAAACGCTCTTGCAGCAGGCAATATTTGTGGTACCAACCATCTCCTGAAATACATTACGTCATTGAAGTGAAGTTCAATTTCGTATTTCGAACTTACATGTAGTGTTTCGTCGGGCTTGCGAAACACGCCTATTATCAATTATTGAAATAACTCAAAAACCGGTTCGTCTTTTCAAAAGTGCTTCTCAGGGCAAAAACTTATAGCCAGGACCCACCTCTGGCTGAAAGGATTTTGAAAAATCTTAAGATTTGTAGAAATTATAAACAAACGAAATGTGTCACATTTTTATGGACCACCCTGTAGATCTATAATTGCGTAATGTTATTGCGCTGAGAGGGAGTTTAAAAAATCAAACGATAAACGGCAACTTTACGACATTTTTTGTGCGGAAAACGCAATATATAACCTGGCGAATTCGCAGTATGAAAAATAACGTTGTCGTAAATTTAACGCTCATCGTTTGGTTTTTTAAACTCCCTAATATGCTGCTCTCCCGTGGATAGGCATAGCCTAATCACTGGTTGTTGTGTATACAACATCATGCGTGGTTAAATGCCAATACATAGCTGCTGAAGCCTGGGGGAATGAGGCCGAGTGCCACCCCTGAGGTCACCTTGTGAACCCTGTCGCCGCCAGGCTTGTTTAATTTTGATGCGAGAGGACTGGTGCTGTGCTGATTGTGTGACGGAAAGTTGCAGTCTCACTCGATACTATATGGTAATCATCTGATTTCCCCCGCCAACTCATTTCTGGCGAAGCTCACCTAAAGTCCAAAAGCGCGGTTCGGCGCCTGAGGAATAAGCATTATCTCCTCGTGTTCTGATGCGGCGGCTTTTTGACTTTCCATCCAATATCCAAAGAGGCAGCCGGGGCAGCGGAAACCAGACTTTTTTTGCTTCTTCTATCTTAAAGGGGAAATAAAAATATGCCGCGTACGACGATGAGGCCGAGGGATACTAGCGTAGGGTAGATTCATACTTCTCCGTTTTGCGCTTTGCGCTTGTGTGTTCCTTATGTTTATGTGTGGTACCAATAATAAACTTACTTTTTCTACTACGCACTGACATCATGACATAGGAAACGGACAAGCGGGCGCAAAGCGCAAAACGCAAAGTATGAATTGGCTTTAAAGATACGATACCATGCAGAATACTATTTGTCCGAGAAACAAAATCTACGAATTCCCGATGTGTATGCTACGAAAGCCCGGCATTCGAAATTCAAAAACTTGACTTGACTTTGAAATTCGAAATTTTCCAATCAGAACGTGTGTTGTTGGAATAACGTCGGAATAGCGGTCAAGATGACGAGGACCACGGATGACATAATATCGATGTGTGATGAAAATGACAGTTTTTTAATCACAATCTAAAACCTTTAAAGGTTGGTGTTGTGGTTGTCCATTCGTCACGTTGCGTGATTGTGGGCATTTCGTGGGACCGACCCGCATGGATCTTGCGCAAAAATTCCAGCCAATCATCAGGAGCAAAACTTCTTTGGGGGAGGGGGGGGCTGTCAGTTGGCATGTGCATTTACATTTTAAAGAAACGATGATAAATGCTTGGGGATTGGTTAATAAAGTACTTCAGGCACGAAACATGACACACGAAAAACCCGACAGGCAAAAATGCCCTCAGATATGTTTTTGCTGCGCTGAGAGATTGGCGAATTCCCGAGATAGCAATTTCGCTCAGTAATCGATTCATCCTTGATTATGGACATTCTTGTCCCTCGCGGGGCGGAAGGCTTGCTCCATCCAAGCACGAATGATTGATTTGTAATGAATCTGATTTTCAAGACTACGTATATTGTTGGTCTCCACTGCGTCTTCCCTACACCGAGGCCCGTATGCATAAAGGTGGAATAAGCTAATTCCAGGTAGGCCTACATGTATAACTTCACGTTATAACATTAAGATACACCTGGAATAAGCTTATCCTACCTTTATGCAAACGGCCCCGAACGTTTTTGTTTGTCAAAACCTTTCGTGGGACGGTTCACGAATTTCAAATTCGTACGGATCGTAAACACTTCGGCAATTTCTGTAAAATTATTACAATAATTTCTAAAGGGCGGTTTACACTAGGTTGCACCAAGTTGCAAGTTGCAGCAACCTGCAACTTGTTGCAAACTACCTGGGACGGTTTACACACAGAAAAATCGATGCAACATCCAGCGTGATCGAGTTGCAACAAGTTGCATGCCCGTTTACACATGCAACTTTTATGAAACTTTTTGGTCTCATCAGGTTTTTGCAACAAGTTGCATGAAGTTGCATATGAAAAGTTGCATGTGTTAACGGGCCTTAACAGTGCATGTTATTTTACTAGTGGGTTACAATACTGGTAATGCTGGTAATAATATTGCCAATGCTTTCGCAACATACATTGTAGCAGACTTCTACAGGTGTCTCCACAGAATGGCCATTCAGGTCACGCTATATCCTGAAAACCGGCCCTTTCCCTTGCTTCCTGTGCAAATATCATTCCGTAACCAGGAAACGTCTTGACATAATCAGAAATCAAGCGACGATTCCTTGAAATTCCTGAGCTTGAGCCGTTTCCGGAGAACAGTCACGTTCGCGATCATCTTTGCAGTCACCGCTCCGTGAGTAATGGTAATTAATCACATCTTCGCTCCTCATCATGTTTGCCACTTTTTTTCACACTCACAGGCAGAGACCGTCTTGAAAGTGCAATATCCATGTTTAATTGTCATTCTAATATGAATAGTGAGGTGTCGCATATGTGGCGAAACACGAAGTGGGCTACACTATACGAAATACGACATTTAACTTCATTTCCAGGACCTCAAAGAGAAGGCGAGCACAAAAATCGACACACGATATCAATGATGATATATCATCATTTCCAGGACCTAATGTATTTCTGGAAATACGTACCTCATGTCCTACTGACAGTGCGCCTTTTAAGCGGCGAATCCACTGTCGCGATTTGGGCTTGAGACGGGGTTGCGGTCCCTTGCGATCGCCTTATATGGCAATCGGAAGTCCTTATAAGGTAACCGCAAGGGAACGCAACCGCGTCTCAAGCCAAAATCGCGACAGTGGATCACCCGCTTTAGCATTCCATGTAAGGCCGCGAGAGGTACATGCATCTTGAATTTTTAAATTTCCACTTCGTATCTATGAATTGGAAGTGAAAGATAAATTTCAAAAGTTTAATGTACACCGTAACTCTGTCCGTCTAACGTGATACGCTAAAAGATGCTCTTGCAGCAGGCGATATTTGTGGTACCAACCATCTCCTGAAATACATTACATGTACGTCATGGAAATGAAGTGCAAAATCCTATTTCTTATTCTCTAATTTCTTTTGTTTCGTACGCGAAATCTCTGGGCGCAAACGGCCCATTCTTTTATAACCGCGGTAG
>NMRB01000731.1:260377-292689 GCA_002633025.1 Notospermus geniculatus
ATTAAGGGCAAGCCATCGTTTGACATTTTCATATTGCTTGAATTGAGGCCCCTATGAGAAAAGCAATAAAGACACCTCCAGTTGACTGCTTTTATGGTCCAATGTGATCACTGTGCTTTATAGAAACAGAAAATGAGCAAAGTCCCAAGAATTACAGCTTAATTACATTACATAATCAATAACAAAGAAATTCACCAAACATGAAAAACAGGTACAATTTTCTTGGAGAAGGAGCGTGTAAATGACACATTGAAGGTGTGACAACAATGTCACAAACACATAGAACCTGGGGTGGCGAGGGTGTCCTGACATGCTCTTCATGTGAACCATACACGCTCAGTACAAAAAGGACAACCAGGAAGTAAAATCCAAATCCAATATGGCCGCCCTGTTTTGGAAAATCTTGCAGCAATCATGGAATTCGCATGCCGAGTACTCTATACCTGTTGAAAATATTGCTATCAAAATGGGTGGACTAAGTAGAACAAAACTCGAACTTTATGATCCACATGTCGTTTGATCTTCAAAATGTAACATTTCCTGGGAAAGTGTACCGATTACTTGTCTTTTGTTTCAACTTATCAGCTAATTAGTTCGTTCCAAGATGCGTCTCATTCATTTCCTTTTGACTTATAGACCCCAGAGGTGCCTTCATTTCCGTCATACAACTTGTACTTTTATGGTATTTTGACATCTTTTATTTACGACGCCTGACCACATTTAAAAAATTCACAACAATGGCTCGCCCTTAAACACCATCCGTATACGTAGGATATTTTAAAGTACAGGTACTCTTCAGACATGTCAGAAGGTTCTTGTCTGATTGAATGTTGTGCTGCCCGAATCTTCATAGATCTACATGCACGTGTTGTCTTCGTGATTTTCAACGCCCATAAAGCGATGCATTCCAGTCGGCAATACGGGGTGCCCCCCCCCCCAGTTCCGAAACACTGGTATGAATGGATAGACATCTTTCTAGGAGATAAACACCACCCCAAGATACCTACCTCGATTCGGTCCAGCTGTTTTAGCTCCAGAGGCATTTCTGTGAAGCCAAGTGAGATGTCCGGTTTAAAACTTATACCGGCGAACCGCAAATTCAGTATGATCAGGGCCTCGACTTTGTTTTAAAATAGGGTCTGGAGTTCTACCACTGAACGAAATTGTTTTGATGTCGTGTTCCTTCTAGAAGGATTCTTCATCCATTACGAGGAGCAGTATATTGTGGGTTCTTTTGGATGTGAACGTATGCTTGTGCGTTTTTGGGCCCCCTCTAGTAGGGAGTTTTCGCAAAGCCCCCGAAACTTCAACGCGAACGCCAAACCCATTGTTCGATGCCACGAAAAGAGCACCGAACAAAAGGATAGACGTTCGCGTTGTCGTTTCGGGGCTTTGCGAAATCTCCCGATTGTTATAAGAGTTCTCAAAGGTTTGTGACCCGTGACGGCAAAATGAGTCCGAATGCGCCGGAAAGAAGAACCAGGATGACACCAGAGAACAACTGCAAAAATGGACAAAGTCAAATAGGGCGGACAGTGCTGAAATCAACAAACCGTTGGTTCGCCGTTGGTCTTCTACTCTGCGCATTTCGACTCATTTTGCTGTCACGGATCACATTTATCCATTGAATGTCACATCAATATTAGACTGGGGACCCAGTCGTTGTGTCGCTCCGGCCGCCGCGCTACACTCCACAAACGACTGGGAAAGCAAGCTGCAAAATTAGCGGCTAGCGTACCGACGACCACAACGCCCATCTCGGCGAATGAAATTGCCCGAAAGCAATCTACTAGGGAAAATCTGGCACACTTTTGATTGGCTGTTATTTCTGTGGATGATGTAATTTACCAGATCCTCTCGCCCGTCCAGAAACTTTTCAACCTCACTAGCAGGATATTGATAAATCCGTAAGTACTGCTTATCGCACAAAGCATCGAACTTAGGTACCAGGATACCGTCCTTGACTTCGAAGAAAGTTTCGGTGTACGCCTAATCAGCTGATTTGGCATCTTGCAACGAACAGCCGACGGCCGTTCAAGGCGCGCTTTCTGATTGGCTGAACTCATTCATATCCGTTGTTGTTGTCGGTACGCTGGCCGCTGATTTTGCATCTTGTTTACCCAGTCGTTTGTGGAGTGTAGCGCGGCGGTCGGAGCGACACAACGACTGGATCCCGAGTCTACATCAATATCGGTAATTTCTACTTTAAGGTTTATCCTGATTTGTGTCGTTTATTCTCTGAAAATGAAAGCGGCAGAAAAAATGCGAACATATATCAAATCAAACAGAAATCACCTTGTCATATCTGTCAGCACGAAACAATCAATCAATTGCTGGTGATAAGAATCATCCTCGTATTAATTGAAATGCATGACGAAATTATCTTCTGGATGGACTCCTGGGAAACTTATTGGTTTTGATGTGTCTCTTTCAGATGTTTATGGGGCATCTGAGTCAGTCTTCTTGTTATCCGAGTTCTTTGAGGACTAACTGCACCTGCCTGGTTTGGTAAGCTACTTTCGTGAAATGACCTGTCAACTGATTTGCCCGGGAGACGAAGGGCTGCCTTGGTTACTTGCATTGCTCATTCTCCGTATTTTCCCTTGGAAACGGCAGTGTTGGACCGCTGGATCAATATGTAATCGAAAGGTCTCGGCGTCGCCAAGACAAGTTCTATGAACATTGCCCTATCAATATGGAATGCTGGTCTTCATCAGCGAAACCGCATGGATCAATTGGGATTTTAAATCATTGTAANAGGGATTGACCGTTGCCCGGTCGTCGTGTAGTGGGTGACGCCCGAGGGGGGGGGGGATTTTGTAAAATCTGCACACTGAATACGCCATTTCCCAACAGTTCAGCACTGAACACGTCTTGACTGAGTGAACCCGGTCGCGTCCGCCACACCCAACAACGGATACCTGATGGGCTTACTTATAACAGAACTAGGTCTACAGCGGGTACTACATATACCCGAGCAGCTGCAGGGGTCCGAAGTTTCCAGAACCTGCCATACCCTCACCTACTTGCCCATCTCCCTGTCATTTATCCTCGCTTGACGTTACTCAGTAAAAAACGAGCGGGGACGGGGGTCCGGACCCCCTGGACTCCCCCTCTGGAAACGCGCCTGCAGGTCACCAGCCTGTGACAAGGCCTTATACCCTGTTAAGCTAGGCGCATATTGATGGCAAATCTCAATGCGGCAGAAGTGTTTTTTTAAGTCGACTGACCCATCGATGCTGGACTCGCCATTCAGCCGGGTCAGTCGACTTTAAAAACATCCCTACACTGTGAAAAATGGAATAGTCCCCGCGGGTAAATTTTACCAATGCCATCGGCAATTTCGATTTTACCACCGAAAAGGGTAATATTTGCTCAAAAGCGCCGGACAATATTACCTATCCGTGGGTATTCTCAAGCGCCTTCCTTATTATTGGAGGTAATGTTTACCTGGAACCGTGGGTAAAACTGGGGACAAGCTTACTACCCATTTACCTACGGGAATATAGGTAGTAAGCTTCAATGGAAGGCGCCTGAGAATACCCAAGGAGAGGTAATATTGTCCGGCGCTTTTGAGCAAATACATGTATTACCCTTTTCAGTGGTAAAATCGAAATTGTCGATGGCATTGGTAAAATTTACCCGCGGGGACTAGCTATTCCATTTTTTACAGTGTACCACATTGCGATTTGCCATCAATGTGCGCCTAGCCTTAGGTCATTAACTCATTGCTGAAGAATAGCCTCTCTTTGTCTTTGTTACTGTAACAGCTTTTGTAGGGTAACCATTAACCGTTTCCTCCTGGGAGACATGTGGCCGGATTTCCCAGATCGGGTCACATTTGTATTTCCCTGGCAGGTGACCGAACTAAAGCCGGATGAACACTATTGCCAGCGATTTTTTATCTGGTTTTCCTGATATACATGAATAAGGGCGGACACGTTGATTTGTTTGAAAGCCGTGGGCCGAATTGGCGAATTAAGATATTTTGATGAAAATATATGTTGCGATGAACCCGATCTGCAAATGACAATTAGTGATGATTGTCCTCAGTGAAAAGGTTATACATGTACATGTATGTACATTACACGTACATGTACCTACCCAATACTGTACTGTGCATCGACTTTCGTTTGGCAAAGAGGAATGTGTTGCAGAACAAAGGTTTTCAGAAGTAAGCCAATTTTGATAATAGGCCTATCAATTGTGCGGTGACGAATCACCGATTCATTGAAAAATACGTTATCTTTCTAATAATTAGCCAAGCAGTAACAGCAAGAAGGGAAACCCTACAGTTTACAAAAGGATGCCTTTAGCAAGCATGCTATCCACTCCCTGTTGAGGGATGGACCATCATTCTGTTATTCACAGCCGGTATCTCAGCCATCTTTTCCGATGTAGGGTAGGCAATTTACAATTTGAAATATCTAATTTGCTTATCTCAAAATATGACGTGTCTATAAATATCGTTTGATAGACATCTTGTTGAAATCTAATTGAAATTCGTTGAACAGATTATTTTTGTGCGCATAATTTGCATATAAAAATTGGTAATATTGAAGGACAAATTTTCATGGTTGCATAAAAAGTGTAATCATCGAATGAAATAAAATTAAATATTGCATAAAAATTGAAACTAGGAATATAAGAACAAACATTGCATGAAAAAAATCAACATTGCATAAAATATAGAAACTTTGAATGAAATTTTTTATAACCATTGAATATTGCAACCGTTAATATCATGTCATATGATGAACAGAAATCATTCACACTGTTGCCTAAAATCCGCACTTTGACGTGAGTCATCCAAAACCTGTGAAAAAGTATTATCTTCTTGTCGCTTCATAAGCCGTTCCTCAAGGTAATGGTTTATCTCGACAACAATCGAGTTGTCATTTCATCGATGCAATTTTCAGTGCTGACACGTTTCCCGCTGAGGCTGCATGCTTGCGAAAAAGCGCTCAACCTTTGAATGACTGTCGGTTGCGCTGCTAGGAAGTCATCACATTTACAGCGTGCAGTAGCTTCGATAGCGTTGTACTTTTCGTCACACTCTGTCTTGATGCAAGAGGATTGTGGCTTGAGTTCCGCAGCGACTCTGTTTGACAGACTGAGTTAAACTTTGATAATACCAAACATTTTTTACCGAAGACAAGAATACGATTTTCGTATCAATACTGTATACATGTACCTATAAGATCCTAAGCCGGACGATACCGTGGTTCCAGCACCGCCTTCATGACTTAAAGAGTCGTACACAACGGTAGGCCTTCGCAGCGATAAAAGGGGTGGAATATGTTTTGGTTGCGCGACCATTTCGTCCCGTTGCGTGGGCATTTTCTGGAAACGACCCGCATGGATCTTGCGCAAAAAATTGACAAAACTGACAACCGTCCAGGCAATCATCATGAATAGTCATGGCTCTCTAAAAGCGGAATCTTTCATATTACAACTACGTACATTGTAAAACGAACAAACAAAAAATTCGGTGTGTCTCCGCCCTGGGCGGTAGACACCTTTCGAAAGTCGGCCATTTCGACGCCGAGGGTAAATAGAAACGGGAAAATGCATTAAGTTTTGCCAGAAATTGCAGAAATAACTGCCAGAAACAGACATGTGGTGATGGCCATCCATTGAGAATGTGAAAAAAAGATAAAATACGTATAAAGTCGTCTCCGAATTTTGCAAATCTTCGACCCCAACCAGGGTCGAAAATTTGTAAAATTCGGAGACGACTTTATACGTATTTTATCATTAGTTGTGTGTCGTTCCTTGTGCTCTATGTTGGATATGTGAAAAAAAATGGGTGTCATCAGAAATAAATAACGGTGTCGTCGATAAATTGGTAGATTAACAGACACTTTAAACCCTCTATTGTTCTTATTGAAGAAAAATGCAGAAATCTTCAAAAATTGATCGATGACACCCAATTTATTTCAAACATTTCTCAATCAATTGGCCCTCATAACATGTCTGCCAATTTCAAGCGTTTCTGGCAGTTATCTTTGCAATTTCTGGCAAAACTTAATGCATTTCCCATTTGTTTTTACCCTCAGCGCCGAAATGGCCGACTTTCAAAAGGTGTCTTTTTGAATCGCATCATGTCCGGCTGAGGATCTTATAGGTGAGAACATATACCGGCCTTGCAATGCGACTGTCATACCAGCCCACATCTGCTTGCTTTGTGAATCATATTAAAACCTTGGGAATCGTCTCGACAGGAAACACTCTCTCTGAGGAAATAAAGGGAACCGGAGATTAATCCTCTAGTGACACCATAGGCCCTACATAATTTATAGATGAACCAACGACATAACTCTGACTAAATCAATCAGGATCATGTTATGGAAGTAGGGAGCTTGCCAACTGCAGGGTCCCCTTCACAATGCGTTGATTGCAGAGGAAAATGGAATATAGGAAGGGACGTCATTACGTCTATAATCATTGATTGATCGCGGATGTTGTTCACGATCATCGAAGGCCATGAGTAATGAACTGGTCCAATTTGCTTTAATAGAAAAGTACCAGTTTTTCATTTTTTTCATGGACTTTTAGTCAATTGAAGTCAAGTTCGAAAATAGCTACAAGTAAGTAAACACGGCACATTTTTGCTATTTGACCTGGATTCTTCTACATGTATATTGGTGAAAAGGTGGCCCCATTGAACTGCAAGAGAAAAATTTTGGTGTGATCAGGTATGAAATATTGCCACCAGGGGGCAATGTCCTCATCCCATCATCCCTTATGATCATGACGAGAGTTGAACACAATGGCCGCAGGACAATTTTCATACTTATTTTGACAAAAGTGAAAAGGTGAGAAAAGTCCTGACCGATCGACTAAAGCAACACGCCGGTTTGATGCAAGGCACAGTGTTACATCTGTCAGTGTTTCCGTATGTCAGTGTTTCCCCTTGTTGTTCGGGAAACGCTGGCAGACTGATCGACAGGTTTCTCTCTGTGNCATTTTAAGCAGATGAGCTCAACGGACGTGGGCTTCGCCTTCCGGCGCCGAAGCAGCCGGTGTTGCGGGGGGGGGGGTCTGGGGGACCTCCCCCATAAAAATTTTGAAAATTAGCTCTGAGATGCGATTTGAGGCCAAATTCCTGCACTCTGAGGCATGAACAATATCTTTTATTCCATTTGATTTTGCTGAGAAATTTTTTTGCACAGTTGGCCTGGGGGGGGGGCGCATTTGCCCCCTGTCCCTATGCTAGCTACGGGCCTGAATGTTCCAAGATCTTGTGTGACGATCTTAAATTCTCTTCATGACGTTGTCGACCACAGCAACACGGAACGATCTGTCACCAACGACTGGTCCCACATACAGACAGGTTTAATACATGTAGCTTGCCTATTAAACGATCTTAGCACCTGCTTGATTGATGAATGTTTATCACGTCCAGTAAAGTAACCATGGGATTGATCGTGTAATGAACCGAACTCGTGCAGGAGGAGAATGTACAGGCATTTATCTACACTTGATATCTTGCATATTTCAGATATACACGTACTACCGCACCAATTTGACAAGCTTTATTGCGTATGAAAGGAAAACTTGTTGGTCATCTTTCTGCACAAGTTTTTGAAATTTGGAAATATCAAAATTGTGTAATACGTGTAGCTCATCGGAAAATAAACTTGAAAATCAAAATTTTTATTCTGTAATACATGTACTATTATTTGTATGGAGGAGCGAGCGGCATCTTTCCAGGCTCGATTCGGACATCATAAATTAACGACGAAAGAAAATCATGATGTCCTTTCCTCATTTTTATGCTCTCCAAAATGTGAATGTTACAACTAGCAAAACAAAGACAGAAAAAAGATGTGGTAAACATGCGGACTTGATATATTCTATGTACAAAATGTATATTCTAAATTCACCCTTTCTTAGAACGGCGATGGTAGAACAGAAAACACAAGCGTCAAAGAATAAAGCAAAAATCCCGTGTGAATATTTATGTCTTGCGATAAAACGCTCGCTCTTATTAAAATGTTCTTTTTGAAAATAAAATGTGTCAAGAATAAACGCATTTTCACAGTTCGCTTTCGTGCAGTTTGTCCGTGATTCACTTTTCAACAGACAAACAATTTATCATTGGACAAGATAGATTATCACCAGGCTAGGCAGTCGGATATCCTCATACAGTACGTTGCAGGCGGCAGGAGCTGTTTGGGAGAAAAGACTGATTATCACTACTTTTTCCTGTTTTTTTCTCTAGAGGTTAGCTAGTGGAGCTCGTTGAAACCTTAAAATACCAAAGTATGCATAAGGCGAGTCTATCCCTCCCCACTTTGATAAGACTGGTGTCCTGTCGAGTGATAACACCGAGGCTGGACTGATACTATGTCGAAACCTTATAGCTGACAAAAATGGCCGCCATTATTTTCATCACTTGAAAAGTTCGACGCGCTCTTGTAGTGTGACTAACCCTTCATCAAGTAAGGTACTATGCTTCAACTCATTCTTTTATGTGCAGCAATAGTCTCAATGCTTATCTGGCAACTTAGATCATTCAAATACACTGTTAGAAAAAACAGAGGATTTTACAGAAAATTCCTGCAGCAGAGTTTCAGGACATGATCTGTAAAATTACAGACTCAAATATATGTTAACAGAGACATGACTGGAGGCTGACCAAATTATATTTTCATACGTTCTCAGAAAGCATCATTCTGGACAGTCTAATTGAGTCCAACTAATACAGGAACACATAAATCACACCATATGTAAATTTACAGAAGTTCCTGAAACTCTGCTGCAGGCAATTTCTGTAAAAATATTACAAAAATTTCTAACAGTGTAGTGTAGATAGATTTGAACAGTCCTGTCGAGATGCATTGACACAAGATCATGGTCAACCTCGTCACCACGAATTAGCGCTGTTGTATACGGTGTACATTGATCGCATCTGTAAACTTCCAACGAGGTTGCCTAAAGGTCAAAGGTTACGTCGGCCGCCACGAGAATTTTAGCAAACTCATGCATACAGAGACGTTTTAAGGTATGTGATCGGGGCAAGCTTACCGAGCAAGTAAATCTGTAATCGGCAAGTTGTCCAATGGGACGAATGGGGCTGATGGGGTTTGTGCTGCCTCAGTCTGCTGCCTGCAGTGTTGTTAAAACTTGATCCTCTGCTGCCAGCGGTTGTAGATGTCAATTGAAGAAATCAATTAAGCATAAAACATCAATAAGCATCAAACCCCTAAAGGAACCACTTGAGCACACTCTGTTTCTTGTCGGATGAGTTCCAGTTTTTGTCACCAGATGGCTCTTAATCACCCTAATTTTCATATTACAATAATATTTCTAATCAAATTTGGGTTGATGGCCGTAGCATCCACTAGCCCAGAGCCCAAATTTAAGAAGAACGACCAATTCATAAAGGTGCCAAGGCTGGATAAATCTGTTGGTCACACCCCTGTACATATATGTACAGTAGCCTATCTAAATGTATAACAGATCACCCGAGAGACACATTGTGCGCGCGGGTACTGTCTGTTAAATGTTCCATATCATCACAAGAACTACTGAATGGAATCGTATGGAATTTTCACACAATGGAGAAGACCCATAGTTTTCGTATAAAACAATTGGAAGAAGTTTCATTGAAAATTTCTTTGGGTATCACGTTTTTCTCAGAATGTCACAAACCATAAGTGAAAACTTTAGGGTTTGATGTCTTTATGATATAAGCCATAAGTTAAACTTGTTGAAACCATAATACATCATGTTCGATGGCACTTAGTCTGTATCACTGGGTTACTCACTTCCAGAAACTTGATACTAGCATTGGTTCCTTTTGTCCAGCCGAGACGTGTCACTTATTGTTCACTCTAGACAGCATTGCATTGATATTTGGATACTACTACTCCTTTCGTCGGGAATAGTGGGTATCAAATGTTAAAGGGGCACGGTAAGGGATCTCTTACCGGCATCTTAACTGCCGACGTAGAGGGAGCCACCTAGCGGCAGCAGTAAGAACTATAAAACCCATTAAAAATGTACATAGTGCATCGGGTCCATTCGCCGACAACGTAGTTAGTTCCTGGGGTTGGAGAGTGCGCGCACGGCGATGGTGGCGCAGGTGTGAAAGGAAAGAATGTCCCCAGGAAAAACTGTCCCAGGAACAAAAAATCCTATTGTTACATTTTAATCTCTCGGAAAAACTGTCCCGGGAACAAAAAAATCCTATTGTTACATTTTAATCTCTCGTGATTGGTTTCTATAGCCATGCACCTTAAAGCTGAACTGCATGAACAAAAACACCACAGCGCCGCAGTATGGTGGTCTACAGAAGTGCAAACGCCCTTCGAAACACCTCCAGTAAAGTGGCAAAACCGGGCTCCTTTAAACAATCTCGGCGTCCCGGCATGGGCAACAACTCCTTGGCGTGGTCTCAACAAAATGCATCCACTCCTTAAACTCGTGTTCTATTTCAATGAAAAAGGGAATGCCATTCATGCATCTAATCCACGCGTTGATGTGCTCGTACTTTCTGAGATCGTATTCAAGAACGAGCAACATATCGATACTGAACCGAAGAGAGATGTCGGCAAGCGAAACATGATCTCCCGTCACAAATCGTTTGCCTCGTAGCTTGGAATTCAGATCCTCAAGCATCTCCTTGATGTCATCTTGAAGCGGTTGGTCGGGTGTTCTGTCTCTGGTCACTTCCACCTGTGAAAAAAACGATCGCATGACATTTACTATTCATATCGTAAATCCCCAGTCGCTGCCTAACTATTTTATGCCAGTATTGCATGCTGGTTCGCGGAACTGGTGATACAGAAGCAAAGTAGATAGGTCGTTAGCAGGGCTTTGGTCTCGCTCCTCTTCATACACTCGCACACAAAGCCCTGCTGAAATTCGGTCTTCCAGCCAAGCATAAGGCGGTGAGAAAACCATTGTCCAATCAGAATGCACCATTAGGTGTGAATACTAAGACGAAGTAATTTTTTGACTCATAAAAACAACCAAAAATAATAAAAATCTTTTATATACATAGGAAGAACCACTGTGATAAAAATTCCGTCAATTTTGAAGACATAGAAAAAAAAACTCCAAATCTGTAGTTCTCCAAGTTATTTGTGGGATCATGACAGTACAGGGAGGAGTGCAGTTGGAGTAGGCAACAGCCGCACCTGATCACTGGATGTTCATGTGTGTGAGTGGATGAAGAGGAGCGAGGTAAAAACCCTTGGTGTGGGAGGCTGAGATACGTGGACATTCAAATGAATGATACTGTTGGTAGTGTCGTTCATTTTCTCGCCCGATTCTAACATCATAAGCGGCACGTTAAAGGGAGACATCCGAAAGATATTGCCCGGCGGGCACTTGTTGCTATTGTTTTGATTAGCGCACAGCGCCGTCTGTTAATCAGCGGTGACACTACGCTATGGCACAGGCCCCTGGAGAGCTATCAGTGCGTTTAGAACACGTATCTAACTAAAAAACACTAATTTGTAAAAAACACACCCCAATTCGTGAGCTCGGGGTGTGTTTTTAGATACGGGTTGTGTTTTTTAGATACGTTTGGTTACGTGTGTTCTAAACTCACTGATAGCTCTCCAGGGGGGCATGCGTCATAGCCTAGTGTCATAGTTGATTAACAGACGGCGCTGTGCACTAATCAAAACAAAAACAACTAGTGCCCGCCGGGCAATATCTTTCGGATGTCTCCCTTTAACTTCCTTACAATCAGGCTTACAACCTCATTTGTATCAACACTCAAGGAGAAAAGAATCTAAGCGCCTCCAAAAAGTAATAAAAGGGATTTTAGAAAGACATCCGTGGTTGTTCGCCTTTCTTTTCTGACTCAATATCCAGGCAACGAGATTAGAAGTAAGGGTTCTTAAAAGGGTTTTCACGGGGACAAAATACGACCATGTACAATATGGTCTTTTGAAAAGCCCTAAATGGATCTTTGAAGAACTCTCACACGTTTTTCATTGCCAAGAAAAATTTAACCCTTAGTTTTCTAGGGTTTTCAGAAAATTTGTGAGGGTTTTTAACAATGATGAAGAATGCTTACATGCTTTTCAAAAAGGCGCTTTGGAGCTGCATATTTGTGCCCGAGATAAAGGGCTTTGAGGGGTTTTCTAAAAACCTTTTTTTCTGAGAGTGTACAGTTTAGAATATAAGTACATGTAAAGTTAAGGCGGGAGATCCACTGTTGCGATTTTGGCTTGAGACGGGGTTGTCGGAAGTCCTTATAAGGTAATCGCAAGGGAACGCAACCCCGTCTCAAGCCACAATCGCAACAGTGGATCCACTGCTGATTTTCTGCTTTGCGACTTGCTACCTGCGATTGAATACGACCGCAAGGAACTGATACCGGTCGCAGACCTGAAATTGATCACGTCTTCGCCAGTGGTGGAAATCACGTCTAGCTCGTCGACTACGGAGATCGAGGGCCCAGTTGCGACGCAACCTAGTTGCAAAGCAAGTCGCAAAGCAAAATCAGGTTGAAAATCACAGGTGGATTCCCCGCTTTAGTCGACAATTGAGAACACGGACACATACCGCGTATTTGTGGACAACAGGCGCTACTTCCCTGGCGTCGTAGTCGAGAAAGGCGTCAATCAGTGGTCTTGTCTTATTCTTTGGATATATCGATGGCTTGCTGCCTTTGTAGCTGCTGCCACCATAATTATCACAGAGGTATTTCATGATATCACGACTGAAAAAAAATCGAGTAAGAAATTTTATGATTTGAATACTCGTGTCATTGTTGAGGCAGTGAAAATTGCCCTCTCCATATCATTTGTAAGACAACTGTTTTTTTCTTATTACATGTACTATTAATCGGTATGATAAATCGATTGGGCCAAAAATGACCGCCAACCCTACGGATAATCTAGTGTTGTGCAACACCACTGTCTTTGGTAAGTGTGATTTGGTCACATTTGAGGTCATCTAAGTACATTTGGGCAAAATGATATGAAAAACATATACGTGTACATGTCTAGGCTATCAGCCTACTACGTGGCACAATCCGAAATCAAGGGGTTAACATGCAAAGGTTGTTGATCTTGTCAATTAACATGTGGTTTATGGCCGATTCACACGATCAAAATTTTCATCCAATTTTTTGAATATGCTCAATAAAGGCCTACATGCGGGTTTATACATTGAAGCCCCAATAGGCCCGGAATCTGAATTTGCAAATGAAAAATTGGATCGTGTGCAGCAGCCATTACAAAATGAACTTCTAGGAGATTATTCAACTTTCCAGTCAGATACCGTTCTTGCATCATCGCTGTCACACGTTCGTGGAAAATGACAAGTTCTGATCGCATTTTTACACGTCGGGCGAATCCATAGCTGTGGTTACACTACATAGAAATCCCCGGGCTTTTTGAGCCCGTGTCAAGCCCGGGCCTGAAAAAAACCCGCCTGAGACCCGGCGAGCGTCTACACTACTAAAATATAGCTTAACTTAATTCCTACGCCCGGCGATAGGGTCGCTGCTGGAGCGTACTCTTCACGAAGAGGAGGTGCTAAATTGGAGTGCTGGCTTTTTACCGCGCATGCCCACAAGACACGCCGCCTGTCGCGGTGTTCAAGAACCAGACAAAGCCCGGGTCTATTGCGTCTACACTACTTAAAAAACCCGCAGGAGACGCGGGTCTAAATTAAGCCCTCCAAAAACCCTTCGAAATCGGAGGGTCCAAAAAGCCCGGACTTTTCATCCCCGGGTCTATTAGACCCGCGTTTTTAACAGGTGTAGACAGAAAAAGCCCGGGTGAGACGCGGGTTTTTATGTAGTGTAAACAGGGCTCATGCAAATCAGGATAATGGACATCCTAGCTACGATAGAGGACAGCACACCGAAACTCGGTCCTATACAATGGACGACTTTTGTGTGGGAAATTGATCAGGACCGAGTTGCCAGTTTCATTTCAATAGATTTAACCACTGGTGACACCTATTGAGGCAGTGAGCTAGGGTCCTCATTGGTGAACACTGAATGTTGCGGTTGACGCTAGTTCCATGCTCTTGGTACTTTCTAACTTCCACCCAGATGGTTTTGACTACTGGAGGCTTGCGATCAGGGAAATGTTTCCTGAAGGCATCACGAGTTGGCAGCAAACTTCGTGTTTGGTGAAAGGTTGCAACCACAATGGTAGCTGTGCAGCCATAAGTTAAAGAGGCTAGCTCGCCTTGCGATATATAAATTTTGAACGTCCCTCTAAAAACCTGGATGTTGTACACACTGATGTAACACTTTTGATTGAAGAAAGTGTTTGATAAACAACATCCCATTGTATATAGGGCATATTCCTTGACGTTTACGTATACAACTTTTAATAGGGGAGGTTTCGAAATCAAACGATAAGCCAAAACAGACGACAACGTTATTTTTCATACTACACATTAACCAGATTTTGCATTGCATTTTCGGTACAAAAATAAAGTTGTCGTTAACGTTTACGTTTATCGTTTGATTTCGAAACCTCCCTATAATCTTGATGGAGGAGGATTCAAAAAATAAAAACTATTTATGTGTTGAAACGCCTACAATTCATGAATAAAAAGTGTTACATCCATATTGGAGTCGGAAATCGTTGGCAAGACAGGCTCCGGTTTAAGTGGGTTTCACCGACTCAGACGATCTGTAAACATCTTAATCCCATCATCCGACGAAGGATGACGCAACCCGTCGTTCATTAACAAGCAGCTGAAAAATCTGTCTGCGTTCATTTCAAACTGTCTTGCATCGTAAAGCCAAACGTGCAAAAAAGCGACTTGAATTTGTCGGTTTCAACAAAAATAGAGAAGCGACTAATGCCCGCTTTACACTATCAAATTTTTCATCCAATTTTTTTGAGTATGCTCGATAAAGGCCTACATGTGGGTTTATACACTGAAGCCCAAATAAGCCCGGAATCTGAATTTCCAAAAGTTACATGTAGATGAAAAATTTGATCGTGTACAGCGGGCATTACCTATTTTTGCTTTCAATGAATATGTACTCGGTCATGTGTGACAACAATGACGAAAAAAAGTTATGGATAGCTGAGGATCTTCCCCTCATAAACGTAATTTTGTCTGCGGATTCTGATTGCCGTATTCGACTTAGTGCGGCGTTTGTTCGGCTCATATTTGACAAACAAGATTTTTGAAGATCGTTCGAAAAAAAATCTCTGAAATGGCACTCATGGAAAATGGGCCAAATTCCAAGTCTGTTGAGCATAAACTGTCTGTGGTAATGTTGGTTCTATTTTTTTCCCACTGTTTTAGACATTATTGCTTGCTTGTCCAACTATAACTTCATGTCAAATATAGTTTTACCTCTGTCCTAACTTGTGTTTGCCATCAGTCATTGCTGGAAGCGTCTGTTCGGGATTGATCTGCAATGTGATTAATGATTTGACCTCATCATAGGTGTAAATTAATCACCGACGTTTCGACACCAAAAACATGACGTGCATGATAGCTAAATCTTTAACATTACATTGGGGACTCGGATGGAATCAGCATTGAGTGAAATAATGAATAATGGAGTCATCATAACCGATGGTATCAACCCCCGTTTTAGGAAGCCATAATAGCGAGCTTAAGGGCTGATAGTTAAGGTAAACCTGGGTTTAACCATCGGCTTTTCTGACAAACCGTGAATTAACCAAAGTAAACATTTTGACTTTTAGAATGTTTCGCTATCATAAAATCGAAAAATTCACTTCGATGAACAAACAGTTTCTCAACTGAGGGTTAATGATACCCGATGGTTATCTTAGCCATCGTTTAAAAAGTCGGCCCTAAGATATCACACGCTAACGATAACATTCACGTTAACAATATTTTTTGTACATGAAATACAAGCAAGGAATAGCGTTAAGGTAAACGTTGTCGTTAGGCCACATAAAAAAATGGTGATCGTCCTTTTCTCGGGAAGGACGTGGGCAGGCGAGGCATTTTTTTAAAAAAAATTTGTTACAGTGAATTGGCATGAAGAATGAGTCAATGGTAACAACCAAATGCCCAATCTCCAACGCAGAGGTCAGACGGTTTCACCTTACTGACTCTGCCTTCAAACGTCAGTGTCCCGTACTTCTTTTCGCGTAGGAATGACCTCATTTAAGATGGCTGCCTCCTTGTTACACGTGGTTATGTTTACACTCACAAAATCATGTGATCAAAGTCGACGAAGAGGATTGGTGCATCGATTTGGTTGTTTCTAAAATAGAACTATTTCTGCCGGAACGACCGAACCGAAGCACAGCCACGCGTGTAATCCGCCGCAAGAAAGTGCAACACAAAATAATGAACAAATGTTTAAAAATCATGGTGTGTTTGGTGTTTTGGTACACTTCTAAACTTGACAGTACGATTATGATTTTATTAGGGTGTAAAACTAGCTGTAGATCAGTTTTTCTTCTTTCTGCTGATTCCGAGCAGAAGTGATGAGGGCGTTTGAAGCCAGTGGTACAAGTGGAGCAAACCGAAAACACGGAACGCCGTACCACTGGGCTAGCGAGTTTGCCAAATGCCTTGAAATCGCGTCCTTTGTATCCCAGGTGCGATATGAACTGAACAACAAGTGATGTCAATGGTCAAAATATATGTAAGAGGGCAATTTTAACGTTTTTTTTGGAGAAATTTTTTTTTTTAATTTTTAAAAAAAATTAGATTTTTTTTAAAAAAACGGGGTCGGGGCCGTTTTCGTGGGTCGGGCGGACGATCACCAGCTTTCTTTTTTTATGTGGCCTTAGCGTGTGATCGTTTAACCTTTGTGTTGTACAGTTCACTACCGGTACATGTATGACGTTATCACCGACCTTATCAGTACGATTTCTGAAATAAACACCAGCTTCACTTAAGAACATTAAATGTTGTTTGGAGAAGAGACTAAAAAGTCTTACATCAATATAATCACCAATTATATCACCAGTCTTGCGCAAAAATTGACAACCGTCATGAATAGTCACGACTCTAAAAGCGGACTCTTTCATATTACATAAGTAAATCGAAGAAACGAGAAATCCATTGTCTCTGCCTTGGCCGGTATTAGTATTCCCCGGCTTAGGATCTTACAGGTGAGAACATCCAGTATATTCAATACATACCAATACATTTTTAAATCATGGACCTACCTCTTTAAACTCTGGGTGCTTGTGGTGGTTCTTCAACATATCCACATTGTAAATTTTCGGTTCTAATCCAAGTACCTTGGCAGTCATCAAAACCGCACGACTTTGAGGGCTGCCCCAATAAATATACAGAGTAATCTCCGGCATTTTCAGTTAACGGGCTGTGCTTTGGCATAAAGTCCGTAATACGTTGACTGGTATATGAATGTCTGCGCTCAATCGATCAAGATATATTATTGATAGTGAGAGCTAGACTGCCGTCTCTAAGCGGCCGATAAAAGGACTGTTTCAGTCCATTGAACAGATGACAAATCTATAGGAGTGAAAGTGAATGAAGATAACCCGAATTCAAGTTAAAGATAATGTACCACGGGTATTTTCACGGGCCACGAAAATCATTGTTTATTTACATTTTGTTTGTTTGTGTCCAGTCTTTCTTTGTCTTATGAGTAATTTTTGGTGGCATGCCCCTCTAAAAGTTCTTTTGATTCCGAAAGTACATGTATTCAATTTGGTGGGTTGGAATGTCCCAAAAGTCCAAAATATTAAAACATACATGTAATGTAAACGTCAATGTTTACAAACATTGAATGTTCAATGTTTACAAACATTGAATGTAAACACTGAATTCGTGATAAATTATCTTTAAACTTTCATCAACAACAAAAACGTGGCCATACAAAAATATCATATTGACAAACTGTTCCTTTGTACAAAATATAATTGGGTGATGGTGGTCATGCAAAGAGAAAATGAATAAACAACTTCGATTTTCATGAAAATACAAATAATACCAGTTTTTACTTGTTACATCAGTAAACATCAATAGCGTTTTCCAGCACGTGGGACAAGTCAAATAATCTTTATGAATAGTTCATAAGTACACAAGTCAGGTAGCTCTATAGCAAAGCCTTTGTAAATATAATATCCTTAAGTCATTTGAGTGTGACCCAATTCTCGATGTCTGATCAAAATTACGGTAGACACGATATGAGACCTCCCGTCGGATCAGAATATATTGGGCAATGAGCTTATGCAGCTATAACTATATTTTGAAGTTTGTTGGTACGCCCACTACAGCAAGGGACAAGTCTCCTACAATAGAACCCGGTGCGTTTTTCGCTTTGATGTTCAACTGCAAAATCCAACAATCTACTAATGAACTTGCCATAACAGCGGCCGTCAGGGAGCTGCCAACAGTTCTACTTTGAAGATTAATTGAGTATTTTACAACTAGTATTCACTAAACCCATACTAAGACAAAGAACGACATACAAAATGATAAAATACGTATAAAGTCGTCTCCGAATTTTGCTAATTTTCGACCCCAACCGGGGTCTTCCTCAGGCACTTTCTAGTAGAGAGCCCAGAAGCAGGGCTGCCAACCCTTTCTTGACCAGCTGTGTACTCCTATGTATAACTAGGCTATAAGTTAGTGACAACCTTTACTATTCGCAGGAAAACCGCTTTAAATTAAGTAACATTTCACGATAACATCTACATTCACCAACAATGTCCAAACTAATCCCTTCATCATTGATTCTGTCTTCCCTTCCTATTCGCAACAATTACGATATATAAATGTCTAACTACAGAAAGAATTTTAAGATGGAAAGGAAACAAAATGTCATGGTCGAATAGGACAGATGCATTCTTCGGGGAGAGCAGTTTGATTGATTTTCCAATTCCTGATTTCATTTATTCAGTACTTTCTCATAATTAGAACTAATTTCAATTTGTCCCTTTTCAACCAATGACTTGCCAAACGCCATAAACTCCTTCTGAACCTGTTTGTAAAACGGAATTTTTGAAGCGCTTGTTTTCATCCATGCGTCAATCTTTGGATACTTGCTGAAGTCATGATTGACGAGTTCCAGCTCATGCATCACGATACGTATGGAGATATCGGCTATTGTCAGTCTTTCTCCGGCAACGAACACATCGTTCCCAAGGATGCCTTCGAGCTGTTCGAGGTATGTTTCAACCTTCTCGAGGGCATCTGGCTCTCGCTTGAGATTCCTAATCAACCGGAGCTGAAAGATAACAATGTCAGCCGTGAGATGAAGATGTTATGCTCGAGTCCTTCGGGTATCTGTTCAATGATCGTCCGTGCGACAGAAAGATGATCGAGGAAGCTTTAATCGATCTAGTCAAAGCACCACAGAATAGAAATGTTGGGCCGATTTCACAAAGGACGTTTAAGACTTAGACGCGTGTAACTTCGTCAAATGCATGGTGGAAGTGTGTGCATTTAGTGAAGTTACACGCGTCTAAGTCTTAAACGCGCTTTGTGAAATCGGCCCGTTAAGTCTCTGGTGTGACTGCAGTCATGTCACACCATATCGGCGACCTGACATGGCCATTAAATGCACTGAAGGTTACACACCAGTATTGACCAATCAGGGCCAGGTTGTGTACAAAAAGTAGTACATGTACTATTAAAATCGGTATTTCCCCTTTAACACGATTTATTCGGTTTGGATATTTTTCTTGATCCTCTTTTTGTTCATTATGAATTGAGGTACATGTAGTGTTTGTTTAAAAATCTGATGAGTTTTTGGAAATGCTGTATGTCTTAAGCTACGTTCACACTAGCAGCTTAATCCGGATTTAAACCGTACTAACGCCTTGATTCGGAATAAGAGGTCACACTAGAAACCCTTTAGTTCGGATTAGATCCGCACTAACAAGTACGGTTGTTAATCCGTGCTAGCTAGTGCTCACCACCTAATCCGCAATAACTTTGTAGTCTGAACAGTTTAATCCGAATCAACGAAGTCGGGTCAGTGGTTACCTGTTTGCCCTTCAGTTAATATTACTGTTCATAGACGGCGCAGTTTAGTTCGGATTATGGTCTGAATCGGATTGTAACGCTAGTGTGAACTGACGGTTTTTAATGCGAACTGACTAAACCGAATTCCGGAATGCGCACTTCGGAATTCGGTTTAAATCCGTATTGTGTGTGAACGTAGTATTAGATTCCTTCGCAGGGGTGATTCACTGCAATGGGCTCTGGCAGCCAGCTCACCGCTTCTCTCCGCTGATCAGTGACCCCTCTCGGGTTTGGACCCCCCTAACCCTGATATTATCACGGTCAACCCAGAACGAAAATTATATGGTTTGAAAATCTAGCTGAGGTCCTTGTAACCCCCAAATATTACAATCATCGGAGCTTCTGGATGCTAGTAACAGGATGGTATATTGTCGTCTCTTTAAAGGAAAATGGCCTGGATTTCTATTTCTGGTGTGACACCTGAAGTTCACTACGACGGACGACGTTGACATCATGGGAATGGCACGACGTCAACTTCATTATACATGCATTAGAGAAACCAATGAATTTATATCGTTATTATTAAACTGATCATCTGACTTACGGCATAACTATGAATGCTTGGTGCAAGTCGTTCAACATCGAAGAAGAACGCCATGTCGACCTTTGCCCTCTTTGCCGGATCCCGTGGATAGAGGGGGTTGTTTGCACCACCGTACTTGTCACAGAGGTAGGCCATGATCGCACGGCTGTAGCAGACAAAAAAGGATTCTTGGTGAGGTCCGAAATCCTGAGAGCAATGAGACGAACCGAACGGGCACCCAGTTATTGCTGTGTTGAGGCTATTTTGAGGCGAAAACCGGAAAACCCAAATGGGGTATTTTCTAAAGTTATCTACGACAACTTCAATAGGCTAAGTAACTTCCAACTTCCCGAAATGCTAAATATCCTCTCTGGCTGCAACCCTGCTATGCATGATATTTTTCGGATGACCTTAGGCCCCTATTACATAGAGCTATACGCTAATCGGTATACGGTTTACTATTTGGAAAAATTGGACATGCACTAGATTCAAACTATAAGCGAATAGCGTGTCCTCAGAATAGTCATAGTCTTATGAAAACCACTCAATTGAAATTTTGCTCGCCTATACGCGTGCCCTACGAAACGTGCCAAGAACACCGAATAGTGTATAGGGGCCTTATGGCGCATCATCCGGCATACCAGTACACACTAAATGAAATCGGCCGTCACTCGGCATTTCCAAAAATGGCAATATAGTGGTAATTGCGTTGTGTCACTTATGCCACATCCTTGCCCTCGTCAGAAAATAGCCATACCTTTCCCAAATCTTCGTTTTACCGTCGAAAAGCACTGGTATGGTGTGAAGTGGATTCATCTGTGAGGAAGAACGGAAATTGGGGATTTATTCATCATCACCATTTCGCGATCATTACAAAGGTTCATGCGACCTCGAAGTTGATTAATATCACCAACACGCATCCCGAGCTGTTGTCTCGGATCTTCGCCTCCAGTTGTCATCAGTAAAGACTAGGTCACAAATCCACCGGGCCCCGTACGATTTTCCCTACCCAGCGGCTTGCCGTGGATTTTAGAGACTGAAGCACGGGTCTAAAATGAATTATGCCGAAATCGTCTCAGTAGATAAGCGGAAATTAGACTGGACCAAACTGGGCATCGTAGAAATTGGCCAATGTCTGTTTTACTCGCCGTACGAGCCTTGGAGTGGATATGTGATGGGGGATTCAAGGGTATTTCATCGAGACTATTATATAGGCTACACTATACGTTTGTTTGAAATCGAAAATATCCGTACTACTATAGGGCTACTGATGACAAAAGTTAGCAACAAGGGACACCTCTCTACATGTTAGAAACCCGAAATCTCTCTCTCAATTTCCGAGAGACTTATTCACAAAACGGGGTAGGCCTACGCAAATCCTTTATAGTCCGGGCTCCACACCCTGAAAATGTGCAAAAATAGCGTTTCGAGGTGAAACCCCTGCTGTACAATTTTTGAACCTTGGGTCATGTCTAGGGGGATGTTAAGCACCAGAACAGGGTGATAGCAAACAACATATTAGGTTTCCTGCAAATAATGGTACGCACTGTGCAAAGCTACGAGAGCTTCGTGAATAAAGGCCTGTCTACACCATCAACATTTTCAAAACATTTCTGCGACAAAACTTTTGAAAACTGTTTTGGAAATGTTGCGGCTTGTTCGGGGTTGGTCTACACTCTGCAACATTATCAAAACACGTTTTCAAATTGTTTTGCAAAACATCCAGGTCCAGTCCACACTGCAACAAACCGAAAACAACTGTGTTTTGGAAATGTTTTAGCTGGATGTTTTTGACAATGCTGATGGTGTAGACAGGCCTTAAAGATAATGTATCACGGGTATTTTCGCGGGCCACGAAAATCATTGTTTATTTACATTTTGTTTGTTTATGTCCAGTGTTTCTTCGTCTTATGAGTAATTTGTTGGTGGCATGCCCCTCTAGAAATTCTTCTCATACCGAAAGTATTCATTTTGGTCGGTTGACATGTCCCAAAAGTCCAAAATATCACAATGTAAACATCCATGTTTACAAACATTGAATGTAAACAATGAAGTCATGATACATGTACATTATCTTTAAGGCCTCAGTGATCAAGTTTGGTTGACATAATGGCTGAAATTCATAAAAAGGTAGCAAATGCTTTTACTTCAAATTTTGCAGTAGCCATTTACATTGGACATTGCTGTGCAAATCTTAAGTAAACCTTTTATGAATAGCAGCCATTGGCCCGGCAAGTTCTAATCCCCTCGACTACTCATACGCACCTTGGTGAACTCGGGCTTCCGGGTGTCACCTGCCAGAAGGTCGATGTAGTGAATCCGCAGGCTATTTCCCAGACCGAGAAGCTTGGCCGTTATCAAAACTGCCCTGCACGGCGGGCTGCCGATGTTGAAATACAAGTCAAGAACAGGCATTGCTACTTTTTCCCTTGATGTGATACCTGTTGATGTCGGCTAGTCCTCCTGATGATTTGAACACCGATCATCAACTCAGTGATATATAATATCTTATTCAAAGTATCTTAATTCAACAATGTCACGCGCACAAAACCGATGAAAAATTAGTGCACAAATGTGGCATTTTGTGGGAACCACAATATATGCATAGAGGTCATTTCTACCACCGCTGGGGTAACAACATATCAGTGCTTGACACACTCTGATACCCCTGTGTTTTGATTGCCACCAAAATGAAAGACTGAATGCTGTATTTCGGCTTTTATCACCGCTAAATGTCGGCCCATTTCAATATTTTCAAATTGCAATTTGAATAGATCAATGGGTTGTGACCGTTAAGTTACCCAGTGCAAACACATGAATCAAAGCTATGACGAACAGTCATATATACTATTCGCATTCATATTAATGTCCCGAGTGTTGTAGGATTATTAGACTGGTTTGATTTCCAGAAAATATGACCGCATGAGGCATTTTTGAGGAAAAGCAAACAAATATAGGTTGTTCTGAATGGAAATTTTGTGCTGAATATGAATATCTTGTTTGTGTTTCCCAAAATTGCCTAATTAGGTCATTAATTAAGGTCAATTGTTTTGATTGCCACCAAAATGAAAGACTGAATGCTGTATTTCGGCTTTTATCACCGCTAAATGTCGGCCCATTTCAATATTTTCAAATTGCCATTTGAATAGATCAATGGGTTGTGACCGTTAAGTTACCCAGTGCAAACACATGAATCAAAGCTATGACGAACAGTCATATACTATTCGCATTCATATTAATGTCCCGAGTGTTGTAGAATTATGGGTTGCTTCTCATAACATTTCAAAGTGAATCTCTTCTATTCTATTTAGGCGATGCCAGTAGTTCTCTTCTGGGAGAAATGTTGGTCCAGGGTGGATAGGCCAATCTCTCCTTGAGGAGCCACGATATCTCTCAGTGGTTATTACGTCTGCTTAGCAAGTGGCATGTTCCGAATCCAGCCTGGGCCAGATATGTTTAGTCATTCCTGGCTCTTCAGGGCCGTCGCATGGGACTGTATATAGTCGAGGTGGCTTGTAACAGTGTTACTTTGCAAAGGGCAAGTAAAATGCAGAACTAAAGTCGCGCGGGCTATACACAATCAGTATTATTGCACAATATGGGTCCCAAAATAGGGGCATGTGCTTCTGGCATTATGGGTGGAAGAAAGATTGGCGATAATAGCTGCGGCTACACCTGTTGAAAATATCCGTGTTTTTTCCAGACCCGTGTCAAACCCGTGTGTACGAAAGGCCCGGCGAGAGTTCACACTACTACATTGTAGTTAAGTAGCCCGGCGACAGGTGCGCTGCATGCACTGACTCTTCGGTCATTTCTGTATTGGCACACATAGTTGGAGGCGCGAAAATGACGTCACTTAATGGCTGCGCCATCTGTAGCCGTGCTGAGAACTAATGAAAACACGGGAATTTCGAAAAGCACGGCGAGCTTGCCTTGTTTCAAAAACCCGTGTTAATTTTCAGACACGGGTTTCTTGAAGCCCGGCAATTCATAGGTGTGACCGCAAAAAACCCGGGGATTTTATGTAGTGAAACCACGGCTAATATCGCCCCATTTTGGTCCTCATATTCTGGAATAATATTGCACAATATCGAGGTGGCTTCTCTTCCGTACTTTAAAGCCAACTGGTCGTGCCAGTCAAGTTGTCTGAAGAGAGAATCGAACGCCGCCATCTTGGACCTGTTACAGTGCTGACATCGGGAATTTTAAATTCCCTACCTAGTGCAAGTTTGCACAACTGCTGAGGCTTTTCTGCCATCGAATATCACTTAGAACACGGCCATCTGCAAATCTAGGCTTTATCACCGCTAAATGTCGGCCCATTTGAATATTTTCAAATTGCAATTTGAATAGATCAATGGGGTGTGACCATTAAGTTACCCAGTGCAAACACATGAATCAAAGCTTTTATGAATCAAAATACGAAATTTGTAATTCTGAGATTTTGCGTTTCGTGGGACACGAAATTATTCTTAGTGTCATTTTTGATTGCCGCGACTTATTCCCTTTAATACAGGGCCAATAATGATTTGGCTCCGGCCCTGATGTAAAAAAATCAAACACAATACACCACTCCTGTAGCAACCAGTAGGCCTACAGCAATACTTTTCGGTAGTCCATGGTTCAAATCGGGCGCATCGTAATAGTCTTGGAACGAAGGTTCATTTGCCCGAGGGTCTCACGATAAAGTCCAGCCACATGTAACTTCGACCCAATGGAATGCGGAAGTCATGTACATGTAATGTGGCAGAGCTTTGCGGTTTTTAATCATACCTGTCGACCATTTGTGGTCGTTCCCCGATTGTTCGCCCTGTCCACGGTTATTCAAGAGCCGCGTGTGATTAAAGGTCCGTAGAAAATTCAACTATCAATTTCCTAACGTCCGCAATCCATTTGGTCAAAGTTAGAGGTTGAACCATTCGACGGAAAGTGCTCTCAGGTGGTCCGACATCACCTAACTGCTGCTATCAGAAGAACTTCGATTATATGGGAATGTTTCTGGAATTCGTTTTCAAAAGGTCGTTGATGATTACTAGCATAAAGGAATCAAACATAAAGGTTCAACTAACAAATTTAGCATTTTATAAATGTGTACAGTAGTATCCCTTTAAACCTCAACAGATTTGCATTCTGACTATTCCATATGATAGGCAAGGCCCTTCTGCATGTTTCTGCATTTTCTTGAATTCAGACTAGTTGATCTTATGATACAATTAATGACAACCCCACGAACGATGAGAGCGCAGGGTTATCTGTGTGCATTTGAATAGGCTAACGTACAATTGCACACTGAACACTTAGCTCTTTTATCCTCAGAAATGGAATTCAAGGCACCAAGTTGACAGATTCATGTACCCCACTACCATAAACAAAGTTGAAGCTCCTGCCTATTACGTAAAGCCAAAATTCAGGCAGTGAGAGACATCTGGTGGCAACACATGAAGTGCATCCTCATACTCAGTGGGTGCGCTGAATTCGTTACTTTCACGCCAGATGTGCGTCGCACATAAATCAAAGTAATCGAAAAATTTCGAAATTTTCAGCGCACCGCTGCGTATTGAAATTTTTTAATAAGGAACCCATAAGGACTTGATATGCGCACAAGTGTGACCGGGCCTTAACTGCTGCTATCAGAAGAACTTCGATTACATGGGAATGTTTCTGGAATTCGTTTTCAAAAGGTCGTTGATGATTACTAGCATAAAGGAATCAAACATAAAGGTTCAACTAACAAATTTAGCATTTTATAAATGTGTACAGTATCCCTTTAAACCTCAACAGATTTGCATTCTGACTCTTCCATATGATAGGCAAGACCCTTCTGCATGTTTCTGCATTTTCTTGAATTCAGACTAGTTGATCTTATGATACAATTAATGACAACCCCACGAACGATGAGAGCGCAGGGTCATCTGTGTGCATTTGAATAGGCTAACGTACAATATTGCACACTGAACACTTAACTCTTTTATCCTCAGAAATGGAATTCAAGGCACCAAGTTGACAGATTCATGTACCCCCCTACCATAAACAAAGTTGAAGCTCCTGCCTATTACGTAAAGCCAAAATTCAGGCAGTGAGAGACATCTGGTGGCAACACATGAAGTGCATCCCTCAGTTACTTCATCGTTCGCAGTTAAACCTTTATGTTTGATTCCTTTATGTTACTAGGCACTCCATGTTAAGAGACGGGGCATCCATTTGATACGATGTTGATTTCATATTTAGCTTCGTCACAGCACAGACGCCTGGCGATTACCAGACAGCCTGCCCGATAAAATGTACTTTGTGTAGGTGGCCACTATACGGTCTGCGAGGGAGAGAATCCATCAATTTAGCCTATCCCGCCAGTCTCTTGTCAGTTTCCTTCATGTCAAGCATGCAAGGCTCTATGGTTTTAACCTCTCGCCTTCAGCGGGGTTTCGGCCGTCACTTCAATCACCTTATGGCTATGTCAGGTCGACCTTATACACCACAGTCGAGTGCAAGAACGTGGGAACCAATCAGAACACCTGTTACTACTCACTAAGGAGTAGAATGATTGGCTGATGGGAAAGGTGATTGTTAGGGCCAGCCTTATATCTTAACACAGAGGATACACGTCCACGATTTGGCACTCGACAGGCCTCTTAGGCCTGCTTTCCATTGGAGCGTTTTCGTGCGCGGAATTCTGTGCCGAAAAGTCGACCCAATTCATTTTCACTTAGCCGTTTCCATGACCGCGTTTCAGGAATCGCGAGACAAGCGCGAGAGGATCGACTTTCTTTCCTCGGGAGCGAGAGGCCCGCGCGCGGAGAAAAAAGTCAATCTCAAATCGCCTTTTTTTGCTCGCACCTGCCTGCTTTCCATTGGAGCGTTTCCGCGTGCGGAATTCTGTGCGGAAAAGTTGATTCAATCCATTTTCATTGGCTGTTTCCATGAAAGCGTTTTGGCAATCGCGAGATCAGCACGAGGGGATCGACTTTGCTTTCACGCTGTGACATCATATGAAAACACCTAATACAAGGTGTGCGAATTTGAAGTTGGAAAATTTCGCACAGGCCTGGTGGGCTGAACGGTCGAGCATGATTTGGCAACAAAACCTCCCAGCTCACGCCAATAATCCGAGAATCTACATGTATGCACTAGCCTACGTTTTTGTAAAGTTACCGTAATAATCTGAGTTGTGTTTTGTAGCCGTCCACTTTGGGCCTTTCCCATTCTTACGGCAACGCCTCTACCATTTTCTTAATTATAAAATTTTTCTAATTTGTACCAATTACTTGTCGATGGTTGCCGTTCTTTTTAAACTAAAATGCGCAATTAATCGATCTGAGGACCCCTTCGTTTTTTCCGTTTCTCCGAATCGACTAGTTTGGTAATGATGCAAATGTAACAACTGCGCCTCCTAGGCTTTTTAGAGATGTAACAAATATACGTGTATTGATGTTTGAACACATTTCTAGGTCAGAATCACAACTTCTTTATAATTGAAGGGTCATCAAATTGAACAACCAAATGTAGACCAATTGTGTTATCTCAAGCATCGACAACTTGGTCGACTACTAAATGCACTGTGCATTTCAACTCCCAGCGTAGCTGTGCACGACTAGGCCCGATACACTAAGTTTCTCCGTTCGGACATAGTTTGTGGAGAGCAGAAAGCTAGTTTCGTTCAGGTCGGCGATTCAACAATCAAACTAATCTCCTCTCACTGCTCGACTCAGCAGATGAACTATCGTCTCTCCGTTCTGGGGATGTGGCATACAAGTTAAGAACGGGTAAGTGCTACATGTAGCTTCCGAACTGAACATGACGTCATACGGTAGGCCTACATGTACTCTAAACTCCCACTTACCTGTCCCATTCCTGAACTCGGAGAAAATGACCAAATCCTAAGTTGAAGATATCGCACGCTGTCATTCTTTGCCAGGCTTGGGAGTGGGACAAGTAAGTGGACAGGACATTACTGTTTCTGACCACAGCCCCACCCAATTATATTCAACTTAGAAGTTAGTCATTTTTTCCGAGTTCTGGAATGGGACAGGTAAGTGGGAGTGATCGCTGTCATAGTCGGATAGAATCTAATTCCCTTTCCCAATTCCTGATGTCCGCTTATGTACAATGTGAGGCGTTCTTTGAGTCAGGCCTAACTGTAGGCGTCAGCCAGCTATGACCAATAGGTGTCACTCAGGCCAAATGTAATGTTTAGCAGGCACATTCATGCTTGACTGAGCACCAATCAAAAGAAGTTTCTATTGTATCTGTCCGCTAGAACTTTGCTGCCATCTTTTGGCAATAAGCGCGGCTGACTGGTCCTATTGCTTTACATGTATTAAGGCGCCTCTCCACGTGACAGTTTTCTATCGAAACTTTGCTCTCAGTTAGTCAATTATTGCTGTCTGACAGCAGTAATTGACTATCTGACAGAAAACTGTCACGTGGAGCAGCACCTTTATTCTCATCGAACAGTCGTTCACAAATATAAAGTTAGAATAAAAACTACTGGACTGAATCGGGAGTTCTTGGTACCATTTTATTTCTAACAAAATTTCCTATCCATTCATACCAACGGTGTACGTAGGTCCCTGGATATTGGAAGTATGCGGTTGCGTTGTTTTTGGACCAATCTGTACATGTATAACAGAATTATGCTGAGCTTTGTTGCGGAGGATCTGGTCAAATAATTATGTAGGATGAATAATGATTGATGTCTTTTATCGGAAGCAGTTGTCAGTGTGTGTGGAAGTCGCTGGCACAGTCATATTCAAATCATTTCCGCACTTGCTAATTGCACACCAAATTGCCATATAAGTATTTTGTGAACATTATAAAGGACTGAGTTCAGACTTTATATCAGTCGTGTGCCTGAGGACGAATTAGCATCTAATACGGGTATCAATACCTGTACTGTACGATTTCTTATTGTTTTTCCTACTCTGGCCTCAAGTGCGGTGAACACACCAACAATGAGTCGATGTGAGTGTGCAGCTACAACGTGGGCTATCCTGATGGCCACGGGTACGAGGGTCTTGTTCGTGGCCCAGGGGATGATAACTACCTGGAGAGTGGTGGATGTGAAAGGAGACGAAACATATTGGTGCCTTCTGGTTGGCGTGGTCGCTCTGCTTCTCGAGACTGCCTATACGATACTCAGGAGAAAGGGAGCGGAATTCAAATGGTACGTGCTTAGTTGGAGACTAAATACCGGTACACTCTTAGCCAAAAAGGTTCCAGATAGAACCTTTAGGGTTCTTTGGCTTGCCTTACCTGGAGAACCCCAAAAGGTTCTATATAGAACCCGCTTAACGGGTTCTTTCACAAGAACCCTCTGAAAAGAACCCTCAAAGCATTAAAGAACCGTCCATGGTTCCATATGGAACCTCATGGAAGCTCCTTCATTGTGTTCCTTGTGGACACACCTTCAAATGAACACAAGAGAATTGTTTCATGGGCATTCACTATGAGCATAAAGACGCGCGGGGTTTGATGTCTTTATGCTATGAGGCAAAGACCACAAGTCTCAAATTTCGTATAGAGATTTCAGATGGATGGGATATACCAATGTACAGCACAAATTCTTTTGTATGGTACAGATAAAACCGATGTTTTAGAATTGTAAAGTCACAGAGACATGGCGTTGCCACTGGGATAAGCTCCTCCAACAATATCATATCAAAAGCGTCAGCGTCACGACTTCGATTCGAAGATATCAACAGCCTGCTCTGTGGTCAGCAATGCCGACTATCACCAATAAGAGAAATTGGACCCGGCAATGCCAACCGGAACACCGGGACCAAATCCCGCGAGATATTGCGAGACTTGGGTTTGGGATTTAGTCCCGGAGGAAAAATCACCGCCGCCATCTTGAATATCTTATTGCGCCCCCACCTATAGCTGGGATAGTGATGCGGCGACCGAATCACCTGGATCTACTTTCGGACTACTTTGACTCATCCACTAGAAGATATAGTTCGGTGAAACTCATCACTTTTGTGTCGAAAAAGAACCTAACGATGGCAGTTTTGGGTTAATTTAATACAATATGACACGCAAAAGTGAATTTTACTAAGATTTTGCGAGTTATTGTGCGTTTTTGCTCGGTCAAATCAAAAATCGGGATTTCCCCGGGGTTCCCGCCATTATGCCATACAGTACAGAATGTGCAGTGCGCTGACATGCATTTCGCTGTTCTGATGCTGTGCGTCCACTGTGCGTTTGCCAGATTCCCAAAACAATAAAATATGCTATTATGGGTCTTCTGATGTAAATATGCGAATAAATTGACTTAAATATATTTATTTCATCTGAAATCATCATAAAATACAATAAAACTAGCAATATTCATCAGAGAAATGTCATTTCTTTAGAACTACTTTTACCGCGGAAGTAGTTCATCCACACCGGCGCTATGAGGCGCGACGCATCACATAACCCTACGCAAAATGGCGGATTTGACTGTTGTTCGTCAGGGTCACAAACCGACGCAACGTCACCAGGTTTTTTGGAGGCTTGTGCCCTGTTGTTCAGGTTGCCGGCAATGCCAGACGTCCGTGACCGCACAATTGCCATGTTGGTGTATCGCCTTCCACATCTGACAACGAGCATACGGCATATTTTGTCTGCTTTTCTGTTGGTAAATGGATGCCTTTCAAGTCCTTGCGGGTACAGGAAAAGGCACACTCCTCATTTGCGTTTATTGTACGATTTCTTATTGTTTTTCCTACTCTGGCGTCAAATGCGGTGAACACACCAACAATGAGTCGATGTGAGTGTGCAGCTACAACGTGGGCAATCCTGATGGCCACGGGTACAAGGGTCTTGTTCGTGGCCCAGGGGATGATAACTACCTGGAGAGTGGTGGATGTGAAAGGAGACGAAACATATTGGTGCCTTCTGGTTGGCGTGGTCGCCCTGCTTCTCGAGACTGCCTATACGATACTCAGGAGAAAGGGAGCGGAATTCAAATGGTACGTGCTTAGTTGGAGACTAAATACCGGTACACTCTTAGCCAAAAAGGTGCCAGATAGAACCGTTTAGGGTTCTTTGGCTTGCCTCACCTGGAGAACCCCAAAAGGTTCTATATAGAACCCTCTTAACGGGTTCTTTCACAAGAACCCTCTGAAAAGAACCCTCAAAGCATTAAAGAACCGTCCATGGTTCCATATGGAACCTCATGGAAGCTCCTTCATTGTGTTCCCTGTGGACACACCTTCAAATGAACACAAGAGAATTGTTTCATGGGCATTCACTATGAGGCAAAGACCACAAGTCTCAAATTTCGTATAGAGATTTCAGATGGATGGGGTATACCAATGTACAGCACAAATTCTTTGTATGGTACAGATAAAACCGATGTTTTACGATTGTAAAGTCACAGAGACCTGGCGTTGCCACTGGGATCAAGCTCCTCCAACAATATCATATCAAAAGCGTCAGCGTCACGACTTCGATTCGAAGATATCAACCGCCTGCTCTGTGGTCAGCATGCAATGCCGACTATCACCAATAAGAGAAATTGGACCCCGGCAATGCCAGACGTCAGTGACCGCACAATTGCCATGTTGGTGTATCGCCTTCCACATCTGACAACGAGCATACGGCAGATTTTGTCTGCTTTTCTGTTGGTAAATGGATGCCTTTCAAGTCCTTGCGGGTACAGGAAAAGGCACACTCCTCATTTGCGTTTATCTATTTATAGCAAAATAAGCGCTTCCGACACAGGCGAGACAGAATATGTTATACGGCTTCTGTCTGATGGAAAAAATCTGATAATACACGGAATATTTACAAGTTTTTGATGGTACGAGTGTGCAAAAGTACATACAGAGGCTCAGAGAGACATGAAGTACGGGAAAAGAATCAAGGCATCAAA
>NMRB01000732.1:0-35273 GCA_002633025.1 Notospermus geniculatus
TTTCTCCTGATTTATTTGCAGTGGTACATCGACACTGATCCATAAATTCTGCTACATTACGTTCCCAGCCTTTGAATTTTTCTACTTCTTCAAGAGAATGCGGCTGTTTTAAAAAAAATCTTGCCTGATTGCAGTGAATGTGGGTGAAGCTTCATGTAAAAAAGAATTGTCTTGGAATGAACTATAGAACCATCAAGGAAGGGGAAAGAGCTGTTGAAGGCTGGCATGTTTATGAGAAATTTTGATTACCCCCAGGGCTTTGTGCCTGGGGCGGGGCATCCTGACACTTCTAACTGCCACCCTGATGCATGATGCATTAGCCATTACTCTTTTTGCTGGGACATGCATAGCGATGGTATTCATGCTTGCATAGACAAGTTAATCCACTCACACCAAATCACAAGTCGGAGTTGAGCAAGATTTACGCCTTATTATTTTCTTTTTACCTCATCTTTGAATTTTTCAACATAACCAAGGGAGAAAGTCTGCATGACATTTCCCTTTTCCACTCCATTCAGTGCAGGCGTGAGTATTAAATCACCCCTGCGTGTCAATGAAGAATAGCCCTTTACACTTTATGCGTGAAAAACCCTGCGAAAGAACATGGAAAGCTAATCGCCGTATCAAAGACCAATGTGCGTGATCATGGACTGAGCGGGAAAAGAATCGCCATTATAACCTTCCGTCTTGTCCATACTCGGATAATGCCCCCGTGGCGGTTAATGCTGCATGATGAAGTAGTCTAACAGCATGAAAAAAGCATAAAGAGCTTTACGTATGAAAAACTAATTTCTCTATTACCGTCGATAAATGGAAGAAGGTAGCTCCTGAAATTACGGCCTGTCCGTGCAGCACATCCTAATTGCACAAAAGGAGGGAAGTGGGCTAATTTTCGCTGTGTGCAGCTGTCTGCTTGCGTGGTGAAAATGTTACTTCTGGAGAGATGATTTGTAAATGATTGCATACTGATCAGTACAAGGACCAATAATTGAGCTGAGATGTGGCGATTTGGGTGGGGCCTTTGAGTGCAGTTGTAGGCAAACCCTAATTTCGTCCTTCCAAGTTACAAGAAAATGTGTCTTTCCTAATGAGATACCGGTAATTGGTTTCAGAAATAGCAATATCAGAGACCTGCTAACTTGAAATTTTGAGAATTCCCAAAAAATGTCCAAAATTAAGCACTAGAGTTGAGGAATCTGTCCAAATTATGCAAATAAAGCTTGGATGTGATCACCATCATGCCTGTGTGTCGTAGGCATTGCCATAATTTCATGCAGAAGCATTCCTACCTTGCAATTCCTTTGGAGTGGTAAAATCTGCTTACGTTATTCATTGTGCATTGATTTTTGCGTGTGTCTCCTGCTGCACTCATTTCCGGCCCTTAGAGTGGACGGCTCGGCATCAAGCCGTCACTCCATGACTCCAGAGTAACCCAATGGACATTTTTCTAGCTGTTTCTTTTTCACCCCAATCAATGTTTCGATCATGCTGGATTTCTGAGGACAGCGTTAATGGATGGTGTTGACAGACATGTGAAGAAACTGTAACCATGTGAATGTGTTGGGCTTCTTGGCTGCCGTGGTTTACTTTTAGTTTTACGCTGATAAGGAGCTTGAAACTAACTAACTAAAGCTTCAGTGTTGGGGTTGGCAGGTTTTTAACAGGGATTATGGTGTTAAGCCCTGTTTCCACTACAACGGATTCCGCTGCGGTTTGCGGCGCCAGAGCTGTTTTCACAGGCATTGGGATAATTAACACAACATGTATTGTTAAACCTTCGAAGGATTATCCAAAATCCTGTGAAAACCGCTCTGGCACTGCAAACCACAGCGGAATCCGTTGTAGTGGAAACAGGCCTTTAGAGTGTAAAGAAAGGCATTAGGGGTGGAGGGAGATATCTACTTGCCCAACCAAACTTTTCAACCAGAGTAAATATCCAGTGAGGGGGCTGACAGAGTTTTCCTTTTCTATGTCACCGTGTATTCTTGCCTAATTGAATTTCTTGTCTTATGAAAAGATATTGAATGGTCATCCCCAAGCCAAGCTTACTTCATCCAACAACAGAATGCTTTTAGTAACTTCCTGTTTTCAATATTTAAATATCGAAGTGTTACAAATGAAGGTATTTCTGGCAGAATATGATGGCAAGTCTTGAAGATCCTGCTTTTGTTGCATTCTTTTTCATTGCTTGCTGCGAGCAGTGGGGTAATCCACAATTATGGCAAATACACAAAATATCACTGAGCAAAACTTCCCTTAAAGCTTGTGGTATTGACTGTAGGCAAAAATTAGGAAAAGTTTTTCCTGTATTAATTGTTGAAGAATTTACCAGAGTCCTGCCCTGTCTGTAGGGTTAATCCATTAATTCCATTAATTCAGTGACAGAAATGATGGAAAAGTTTTGTCACAGTTGAAAAAGTTGTTTTTGCCCCCAAGGTCTGTTATGTTGTTGGCTTCTTCGTCCGTTGGATTTCTTCCTGTTTAATACAGAAAAGAAATGAATCTATATCTTAGCTCATTTGTTGAGATGATTCTCCATTGTGTCTCCCATCCCTTTGTTTAACTCCACTGCCAAGGTCCAGCCCCTTTCAAAATATTAACATACAGAAACACAGAAAAAAAATGACTGTTTATGGAAGCTCTTCTTTAAGTCCTTCTATCCTGTGGCAGCAGCATCAGGTTGACACGATAAGAAAAAATACCCTTTATCGTTTATAAGTCGTTATTTGTAAAGGTATCTGAATCATGGGTGCCTTGAATGCCATTTTTCAATACGAGCCTTGCTCACCTTAAGAAAGGAAACCCGTCAACGGCTTATTTCCATTCAGCCATGAGGTTGTATTACCACCAAACATCCGAAGCCTTAGGGCTAGACATGACATTTCCATCTGGCGATTTCCTACAGCTTCTACTAGTATTCTCTGTCCAATGGACTTTTGTCTTGTCTGTTAAAAATTGTTACTTAGGCCGTTTTATTATTACTTGGTTTACGGGAAATTTGGTAGATAATCTTAAGTCGGATCGAGGGAGGAAAAAATTTTTAAAAAAAGAGCATAACTGGTTTTTTTCCTGGAGCTGAGGTTCAAATATTATATCGACCCAAGAACGGAAGAAACAAAACAACTCGCATGGCATGCATGGTAAAAAGCTGAAGTTTATTCATTCAACGTTTGTGCAATTTTATTTTTTCAACATCAAGAAGCTGAAACACAACATCGGCAGGAAAAAATAACTGAGAAATTTGAAGTTTTATTTTTTTTCAGAGGTTTATTTTTATGCAGAGGATTGGCGGAGAAAAAACAACAACCGAAATTCAATTTTTTTTCTGAATTCAGCAGTTTCAACGTCGGCGGTCCTGTAAACCAAGTATAAAAAAAGGCCTTTACATACCTGAGGTGATACTTTATGTTTGCCTCTATTTCCATACGAACTGAGTACAGTGCACAATACATGTTTTTTTTTTCCAGATTGATACCAAACTTCTTTCCAAGCTAGCAGAAAGTCATCTCATTGTCCATGCTGTACAATAATAATTTCCTGTGAACCCTGTGAACAATTTCCTTATGTTACATAGACACCTTTCTTCCAAGTTTTTCTTGTAGTATATCTACAAGAAATACCTTCAGGAACCACAAGATAAAACTCACTGTGTCCTTGATTTTTATATTACGGTTCCTGAAGGCATTTCTTCCTATTGTAGGAAGAGTTTCTTGTTCATGGTAAAAACAAACCTTTTTGGAAATGTTGTTCCCAGCTTCACTGAATAATGTTTCTTTTTCCCCAACAGAGCACTTAGCTCAGACGCTTATCCAAGGTGGCGCACCCGCCGCATGCCCCCCTTTGGCCAACAAATCTGTAAAATCGACCGTGAAGTTCTGGAACTTGGCACAAATTTCAATGTTCCTAACACAGGGTGCCCCCTCTTTGCCCAAATCCTGGATCCGCGCTTGTGACTTCCTCCTAACCTTCTTTTCATCAAAATTGATATGGTCAATTTCCTAATGGTTCTAAAACTTCCACAATTTTGGAACACTATGAGCAGTTTCCTTTACTGGTATGTAGTCACCCTTCCAAGTTTCTCATATACCTCTGTGTGATTTTTTACTTTCAGCCAAAGAGGAATGTGAGATGCAAGACATTGCCGTTCAGGCCTCTTCAAGATTGAAAGAAGCTTTGATGAAAAACCGTGAAACCCAGGCAAAATTGGACGAAGAAAACACTAATCTTAAGGCAAGCTTTCCAATGGTTGTGATGTTTGACTTTTTATATCATTAGGCCCTGAGACGAGGGTAATGCAAGCATTTGTTTCCGTACTTTTCACCTCCAGCGAAAATTGCATTGCTTCATTTACGATGTTTTGAGAAAGGTTTTGAAAATGGGTTAAAATTTTGTAGGCGTAATGGTTGTTTTGAGAAAAGTTCTGAAAATGGGTTAAAATTTTGTAGGTCTATGGTTGTTTTGAGAAAAGTTCTGAAAATGTGTTAAAATTTTGTAATGGGTGTTTTGAGAAAAGTTCTGAAAATGGGATAAAATTTTGTAATTTTTTTCAGGAGGATTTGTTGGAGTTCCAGCAAAGGCTTGAGAAATCGAAAGAGCAGGAGGAAGAGTTGAGGAGTACATTGCGGGCTTTGGAGGAGACTGCAGCAAAGGGAGAGACCGAGAAAATCAAACAACATGCACATGAGGTAAATCATTCATCACAAATGTTTTTATTGTGACCCATAAGAGCTGTCATTCTACGAGCATGGTTAACTCTGAGCCTGACGTGAATGATGAAGTCCCTGGCATATAACTGGATTTGGTGTTGGGATGAAGAGGATATTTCTGTCTCTGTGCCATTGTGTCACAGCAAAGTGGCCAGATAAAACCATGGTTCCTTCATTTTCTGCAGTACAGTGGAACCTCTCTTAACGGACATCTCTGCCAGGAGGACACCTCTCTATTAAGGACACTCAAGTTCAGTTCCAAATTGACCACTTCTATTCATTTTGACCTCTGTAATCAGGACACCTCTCAGTTAAGGACAGCATTTGTCAGTCCCAGAGGTGTCCTTAATAGAGAGGTTCTACAGTAATTACTTGTCTGCGGACAAGGCTGATGGTCCTGATTTGTAACTTCATGCAGACTCAATGAAATTAGCAACAGGTTCCCACAGAATTGCTCTCAGAGCAGTCAATATGTAGCTTACTCGTTAGTGGAAAATCATCCTTGATGAATTTCTTCAAATTGAAAAAACCCTATGTGTGGCACCTACATCAGTCAATAGCTGAGTCATTCATAATCATAAGAAATCACCCTCAAAACTTTCATTAAACAGTAAAAATTTGAGTCACCTACCAGAAAAATACTGTAAAGCAGGAAAATTTCGCGTGCAGGAAATATTCGCGAATTTCGTGAGAGTGTATGAGTCGTGAAAATTTCCTGTCGCGATTATAAATACACGCAAGTGATAAACATGGTCCGTGAAAGAAAAGTGAAAAAAATGGCAGAGACTCGCGAAAATATCCTGAGGCGAATATGTCTACAAATCTTGATTCGTGAAAATTTCCAGCCGCGAAATTATCTTGCTTTACAGTATATGGTTGGGTGTATAAAGTGGATAATGCTAACTTAGGCAACACTTATGCTAACTGATGAAGATCTTCGTCATCTTGATCTGAAGCTATTTTGCTATGAAAAACAAGGCGAGAAGCTGAAGAGAATTCAAATGCATGTCACATCAGGTTTGAAAGATGATTCATATGAAAGCCGGCGGACAGAAATAGAGCTTTTAGATGCCATAAATCTGCATCGTGTGGAAGAAATTTACAGTAAGCAATCAGTTCTATCACTTGGGAATGGTTTAAAGGATTTATTGCGAAGGTAAAAACAGGGTGTCAATGACAATTCCCAGGGAACTCTAGTTAGTCTACGCAGTCTGAGTCGCTTTGTACCAGCATGCTCGGTTCACAGCTAGGATGTTTATGTCGAAGATTTGAAATGCTGCTTTGGTGAAGAAACTGAAGTTTTGTCACTGCCTGGAACAGGACCAACCACTGCACGGATTTCCTTCCAGCAGAATGATGATACCAACAAACTGAAGCTTTGTCACTGCCAACCACAGACTTCCTGCTGACATAATGTTGATACCAACAAGGCGTGATGGATCATCCATACATGAGTGGTGGCACCCCATCCGTAGAAGAGTGGAATTGGCTGACCATTCCTAAAGGAATGGAATGGCAAACCATTTGCCGAAAAGTTATTGTAGCGAACCATCTAAGAATGGTAATGGCAAACCCTCTGCCAAAGAGTGATTGTGGCAGACCATCTGTAAAAGAATGGTAATGGCAAACCATCTGCGTAAGATTGATTGTGGCAGACCATCTGTAAAAGAATGGTAATGGCAAACCATCTGCAAAAGAGTAATTGTGGCAGACCATCTTTAAAAGAATGATAATGGCAAACCATCTGCTAAAGAGTGACTGTGGCAGACCATTTGTAAAAGAATGGTAATGGCAAACCATCTGCAAAAGAGTGATTGTGGCAGACCATCTGTAAAAGAATGGTAATGGCAAACCATCTGCAAAATAGTGATTGTGGCAGACCATCTGTAAAAGAATGGTAATGGCAAACTGTCCAGAAGGTAGAGGTAGCATACACCATTCATAAAAAAGTGGTAGTGCCACACCATCCGTGAAAGAGGGAATGGTACATCACTAAAGTACTTCCAGTACTCGACAATTGTGACTCGGTATTTGAATAATCAGTACAGTCTGGCTGAACTTTCAATGGCAACAAGTTCTTATAATGAAGGTTTGGACTGCAGTGGAAAAGGTCGGCAGAAGATTCACATCTCTATTGAGTGGTGGCAGATGAGGAAGCTTTGTTCAATTTCATTTGAATGTCTACTGCTGAGCACTAAAAGCTATCTTGGATGTTATCCAGACAGGTTTCGACTTGAGATTTTCCCAGACAAGTTGTTCTGTAAAGGTAATTAAGTTGGTAATTGAACAGAAAAGATACAGACTTAGATTTAGATTCTTTGTACCCTGGTTGAATTCGTGAAAGACTTTGACTAGATTCGTAAAGCTTCAAGACCACTGCAACAGGTAGCTTGCTTTTACTTCAAAAGATTTCAGGAAAGACAGGAGGAGGATGTTAGCAGCCTGCTGAATTACAACTAATGTCACCGAAGCAATTTGTATCCTATTGTTGTCTATAATTCTCATTGGTTGAGTTGATGCTTGTCTTTAACTCATCTGCCCCAAGGTTTGAGCAGACAGTATCTTCTGTTGAAGTTTCCTAAAAGAGTTGGAAAGAATTTGAAGAAACATTCTCCAGATGGTTGATGACAAGAACCTTTCATCAAATATGAATTGGCTAATACATGGAAATGCGTTTAGATCTATTCTTCACTTCTATGGAAATGCCTTGTTCATTGTTAGTTCCATGATAGACAAGATTACATCGGAAGCAATGATCTGACATCAATAGACTTATCGGCTGGTCAACCCTGATCTCAAGACATCAAATGCAACATCCGCGTGCTGGAAACTGTCATGTCCAATCAGACGTCTCTTCCTTTTCTGTCTGGTATGACTGAGGGTCCATGGATAGAATTCACCTATCTGCACTGAGGAACACAGAGTCTGCTTTTGTTCTGGTGGACTTGTCCTGAATTAAAAGGAAGCAAAGCCGTTTGTTTCCTTTCGCTACCGATACCGCCCCTCAGCGGCACATCTGAATATACCGCCTGAGCACATGGCAGAATTGTTTGCTGATAAAGTCTACTTTCAAGATACGAAGCGTAGATGATGTATGTAGTGTTAAACACCACACAGATATCTGCACAAATTTCTAGAAAATTGACAAGTTTTCTTGGAAAGAATTCAATTGTGAAAGGGTTAACCATTATCGTTCTAGTCCAAGATGACCCAGGAGGCTCAGATGAGGTCCGCTGCAATCGCCAGAGAACTGGAGCTTATCAAGAACCAGCTTAAGACAACAAAGTCCCAGCTTCAGCAGCTGCAAGAACTGCTGGCCACAAGAGAACAAGAACACAGGTAAATGTCAATGTCCTCAGATTGGCACTGAGGAATTTTTCTTTCATTGACCTATAGCAAAAATAGACTTGCAATGCTACAGTTGAGCTACACAATTACCGGTAAGTAATTGTGTTAAAGGGACCCACCCTAGAGGCATCCTCCTCATAGGCAGTTTGATGTGCTCATTACACCGATCGGTTGGTATGAGAATCTAACTCTGACACGTATTGCACGTAAGATACATTAGACATCAATATTTGAGCCAAAATCTGTAGGTTGTCATTGCTAGCGCCACCTGTGATGAAGTGACTGATTGATATGAGCCCAATAGCTAGCTGCCAATAGTGTTGCAAAGCCAAACTGTATTAATCAAGTTAGCATGTGTGAAATCAATGCAACAATATTAATGTCTGTCAAATTATCAATTTGCATTCATTCACCTGAGATGTTTTGACTAGAATTGGGAAAATAATGCATTCTAAAATTCAATAGATACAAGAGATACATTTACTCTTGTCATTGTCCTTACTAACAGAACAAAAGAATATTATGTGTCATTTCCTAGTTTAAATTGCTCGCTTCGATGCCAGTCTGCACACTATCGGAAATTTTTATGCATTGTCTGCTACGTCCTTTGATATTCAAGCAATTGATTCTCAGTTATGTGTTTTAAAAATTTGGAGCTTTTATGGTGTGAAAATGATGATTTTTCCACAGATAATTGATTTTGAAATTTACGACTACGGGTGAGTTCTCGCATGGCTGGCCTTTTGGAAAGAAAATTATATCGAAAGTAGTTGCTGTCATTGGTAAAATTCATTCAGTGTTAAAAGCGTATCTTCAATTTTCAACATCGCTGTTACGCTGGGACCCAGGGGCCTCAAACTCACCTAACTGATTGCAGAGGTGAGAACTTTGGTTGGAGGCCCATACCACTGAATATTGAGTGTACATCGCTTCACGTGAACTGAAAATGTTGTCCTAGAGCAATGTCAATCAGATAGCAAAATATCCACCACATTTCCTTACATAGCCTCTGCTAAAGGGCAGTTTTCTGGGGAAGAATTGTGCAGAAGAGGTTCTTTGAAGCAAGAGTTGACGTCAAAATGTCATGATCAGTTTTGACGTCGTCACCGGCCATTTGACGTCCAACGTGGCTGATTCTTTGCAGTCACGTGACTGTTGTGACTTCAGTGAAGAACCTCTATAGATCGTTTTCACGACGTAACTCCGACAGTGTCCGCCATGATGACGTTACACGTTTTGCCCACCAGCAGAAACGCAAAATGCATTGGCTGCTGGTGGGCAAAACACGCAACGTCATCATGGCGGACACTGTCGGAGTTACGTCGTGAAAACGATCTATAGGGTCCCTTTGAGAGAGTTTGTATTTTATTAGATCATTATGGATATATTTTTACTATGGGATGGTAAGGGGATATTCTGGTCACTTTGCCGTAAATGCCAGTGACCTTTTGTTCTGTATTTATAATTGGACAACTGGTCAGATCGTGGCATTTGGGAAATATGCCGTTCTGGGGACAATTATGGAAATTTGAACTTGTCATATCCGGTGTTCTTGGGCAGTGTCTCAAATCGCTTCATCACGTCCTAGTCTTGCACTGTCTGCAATTGTGGAGTACGCAAGTGAAAGGTCACTCTGTCATGTTGGAGAAAAAACGTCAGAATAGTGTAAGTGGTGTGCGGATAGTCACGTAACCTGATTCATCATCAGAATGTTGAATGAGATAAAACCTTTGATTGCTGAAAGATGATATTATTGTGGAGAAAAATGGATGAGATGACATGAGAGATTTAGCCTACACTCACCACTGATGTGGTCCTCATAGTGGTTTTGTGTGTTGTCGGAAGAGTGCAAGTTTGATTACAACGTAGGCCTAATAAATGTTGATGATCCTTATATGTCATTACATGGCATCTAACCCTGTTGGATTTGCCAGAGGTATGGAGTCCACCTAGGGCCTACTTCACCTGTGTGCTGTGTCTTTTACTTGCCCTGGCGTAGACACTCAGGCATGAGGGACCACGGCTTTTAGTCTCATCCAACAGGCCTTCTTTTGTTCACAACATTTCTCTACATGTTCTGGCCACAGGATTGTCGCCACGCACTGACCCAGCCCCAGATAAGGGTTGTAAGTCGAGCGTGTTATCCTTCACCCATGAGGCCAAGGTCTCATAAGAGGTGATCCAGCTTCAGTCCTACCCAAGAAAATGAAGGGCAAAGTCAGAGAAGGGCAGTACTTTGATCTGTTCATTACACTTCCATTTCAGGAAAGAGCTCTCAACACGGTATAGCCTAGAGAGTAATGAATTACAAGAACTCTTGAAGAAGGAAAGTGCAAGAGTCGAGGAAAAATTCCAGTGTGAGATCAGTGCAAAACAAGAAAGGTAAGACCACTGTGCTGTAATCTCTGGGGCAATATATCTGATCTTAGCTTTCTCTCCCCCAATTTAACTCAGATGCCTTGCTCAAAGTGATCCCCAGAGAGTTGCCGTTTCCCTGGAAAATGGTAGTTTTTGAGTTAAGAGAACAAAGGTGGGGAATTTATTTTCTCAGTTGATTGCCTTGTGCGATGTTTTTTTGAGCATTTTTGATTAGACTCCATGCCATTTGTCACGTACGTGAGAGAATTTTGTTTACCAGTATCATGACTTTTGCCTGTCATGTACACAAGAGACCTGTAAAATCTATGCAGTTATAATTTTGGCCTCAGATGGCCGCTTCCAGTCTCAGGTTTGCTGGGGCATGAACTTTGGGATCACCCACCCTATTAACCATTTTGGTGCCGAATCCCAGTAGAGCGGGACAGCGCACATTGATGCAAAGCACCATGTGATTTTGATCATAAGCGGCACTGAGTGCCATGTGATTTCATCACAAAGTGCCATGTGATTTTGATCACAAGCGGCACTGAGTGCCATGTGATTTCATCACAAAGTGCCATGTGATTTCATCACAAGTGAGACAACGTGTCATGTGGTTTCATCACAACACAAGTGATGTAAAGTGCCATGTGATTTCATCACAAGTGGGACAAAGTGCCATGTGATTTCATCACAAGTGCCATGTGATTTCATCTCAAGTGATGCAAAGTGCCATGTGATTTTATCACAACACAAGTGATGCAAAGTGCCATGTGATTTCATCACAAGTGATGCAAAGTACCATGTGATTTCATCACAAGTGAACTCGTGACGCTGTTTTCAAATACAATTTCATTACAATGTGTGTTGTGGCCATTGCAATGTCGTACCCTTTTAGCAGGACTTAGCATTAAAACAAACACTGCACTCAAATGGTAACCTGGGTATCTAGGGTCTTGGAAGTTCTTTCACTCATTGAAAACATCTCTAAGTTGTAGATAACATGAAAATTTTAGCAAATGGCTACAAAATTCTCTAAATTTTGCGTCATCTGAAATGAAGTGAAAGCCACAAGGCAAAGGATAGGGATTCCTCTGCTTTTAATGGTCAGATACGTCTAAGTGTGTCTGTGACCTTAGAATGCCCTACTGCACGACACCCAGACACATAAAACATCGACATCCAAATGACTCTCGCGGCATTATGACGGTCGCAGGTGAACAGTTAATCATCCAGCAACCTTCCAATCATTAGAGTTGCTTCCGTGCCATCACACCATGCCACTCGATCCGTGCGTCTGTTACAAAAAAAATACAACTCTGCAGTTATGTTATTGGGAAGGGGTATGTTGTTTAATGGAATTGGATGCATTGACTATTTTGCAAAAAAACGGCAATGTTCTGCGGCAGTATTGGTGTCAGATGTTTTTCCCACAGGGTCTCAGGTGGTTTAGACATGAACGGTCGCTGTCAGGATTGGTGTTAAGTTTTGCGTTTTTATTTCTTTCGGGATGTCAAACATGGATCTTCAATATGTGAGAAAAAAATGGCCGGGGATAATCTACCAGCAGCGCTGCATGGGTTCTGGGAGTATTGGGGAAGCTACTTTTTAACGCATCTCTCTGAGGTGAGCTTCTCGCATGGCGTGTCGTTCGTCATCATAGTCGGCCATCGTCGTGAACAGTGGTGGCACATTTCTAAACCGCTTGGCTCAGAGACTTGAAACTTGCTGTATGGGTGGGTACCCCATGGTAAAATCTATCTCTGGACCGAAACTTAGCACTGCTGGTTGTACATTATGGGCTGTAGGGGCGCTTCGTGAAAACATTCTTTTGGCTAAATCTCCTAAAAATTTCGTGGAAAATAATAACATGAAATAGAAATGGGTTTCAAAGGTGAAAGACACCGCTTCCTACCAGATTTGAACCCACGGACCCTCGCATGAGGCATCAATCGCCAGCACTAAGGGGCAGCACGCCTTAACCAAATCCCCATCTTCAAAAAAAGAGTAAAATCTTGAGTGGAAACGGAAACCCTGCTTCAGGTTTCAGCTAAGAGAAGTTTTAATGACACTGCTAAATGTTGGCCAATGATGCTACAAAAACTGCCAATTTTGCATCCCATTATATTTGCCTTGTCAGTTCACATCAAAATGTGATACAGCACATTGTAAGTCCCTGAACCTTTCTCATATCTCTACCTGAAGACTCGGCTGTCAGCTGGATGTTTACCTAACTGTGGTAATTGGTTTGATTGCAATGAATTTTTCCTTGTTTTATTCAGGAATATGACAGAATGGCTTCTACCACCTGTCAGATATGATAAAGAGGTATGACTGTTTATCAGCAAGCCAAACACCAAATAAAGTACATGTATAAGTTGGCCATATTCTTTAGTTACGGAGTGGAAGAAAAATTTATGATCACAGGGTTTCCGCCAGGATTGTCAAGAAAAAAAAATTTCAAAAAAAAAAATTTTTTTCGAAAAAAAATTTTTTTCGAAAAAAAATTTTTTTTTCAAAATTTTTTTTGGGGTTCTTTTGGTTAAAAATGGCCTCCAGAGTCATTTTTTACACTCCAAAATGCAAAAGTAGTCTTCCTTCTGCATGAAAATTGCATTTGAAATTTGACAAATTAAAGAAAAACACCACTGAAGTGAAAATAGTGATATTTGAAAAAGGTTAGTCTGCAAACTTGAAGGGGGGATATCCCCTCCTTGAAATTTTTGAGGAGGGGATTCATCCCCCCTCTGGCGGAAACACTGGATCATCATCATCATCATCATCCAGGCATGTTGAGTCTGGTTGGCTCTACAATGAAATCCAACACTTTTCTCTCAAAAACCAGTAATTTTTAGAATTTTTTCCTCCAAAGCGTAGGACTTTGTCAAACATTTAAATGATCAATGTATTTCACACTGAGAACGATCTTTAATTTGCTCATTTATCTGGATGCAATAAGATTTTTTAAAAGCTTCCAACAGGCAGTCCCTGATTTATGTATTTTGAATGAAGTACAACCAGCTTATCCAGCACGTTTTGCATCTGTCTTTGAATTTTAGTTCTATTGACTTTTGACTTGTCACAGAACTTTTTCCGTTGATTGCCTCATCAAGGCTTAAGTTCGTTTCGTTCATTTCGTTTAATCTGAAATTAATTAACTTGGTTTTGCAATTCTCGTCACGATTTTATCGTGCTGAACTTTTTCAATAAAAAATACATGGTAGTATTTTTGGGACCATCAGAGGTTATCACTTGACACTGCAGGGCTTCACTTGATTAATACGGTATCCTGGAGTTCTTTTCTGAAAATGAGTTGCCAAATGTCGGGGGCTGAAAATAACCATGGTATACTAGTATGCTAGAGTCACGGATGTACAGTACAGGTCACAATTGACATCCCAACGGCTTCGCGGAAGTTACTCGTAAGTTACGCGTAACTTACGAGTAACTCACGGCTTTGGTTTTGCGTAACTCACCAAGTAACTTGCCAAAATCGCGTAACTCGCCTCGTAAATCACTGCGTAGCTAGCGAAATTCGCGTAACTCACCCCGTAACTCACCTCGTAAGTTGCGCGTAACATAGCTCGTGAGTTGTTGCGTAAGTTACGAGTGACTTACGAGTAACTTACGCGAATGTAGGGATGTCAATTGTGACCTGTACTGTAGGCAAGAGGTGGTGTTGTGTTATTGTGTTGCTCGCCAGTGATTAGATCGCTTGCAATATCGCCTGGTGTGCTCCTGGCTTTACATCTTCTATTCTTTAATTTTACTCAAGCTGTTGCAATACATTCCAAACGCATCTGAAAAGTTTTGCCATTCCTAATGGGCAAGAATTCTTTCGGTAAAACAACGATCTTCTTGTCTGGTGGTTTTTTCATCAGTCTGAGTGCTGCCAAACCCAATGAAGAAGAAGCTGGCGTATCACGTCGATACTCTCCTAATCTTCCAAAGTGTGTTCTCGAGGAACTCTCATTTATCTGTTTCTTGCGTATTGAGTTTAAACAAGAAGATGTAATGGCTTAGTCAGGTTGTCGTAGACTACTGTCTGATTCGGACCAATAAAAACATTTTCCTTTAAGGGGTGCTGAAGCCACCTTAACAATGATGAAGAGAACAGTGCATCGAGATGCTTATGATGTATAGGATACATTCTATGTCTTTGACATAAGCCCCTTTCACACCAGCCCGGTTGAAGCATGCCGAGCTCGACCAGGACTGAGCCCGCTTTGAATTAAAGCAGGATAGGTCCATTTGCAACCGAGCCAAATCCAGGCCACAAGCCCGCCCAGTCACCTGCAAAAATGCACTGGTTGCCATGGAGGTTTCTTGGCAATGACGTAAAGTCCACGGTCAAGTTGTTGACACATGCGCACTTCGGCAAGGTAATCGGGTCAGATTAGCTCTAGCTGTTTAGAGTGACGGAATTTCGACCGAGCTGCTCGACTCGGACCGAGCCTATCTAGGAGATTGCAGGGCTTATTTGGTGCCGTGACAAGCTAGCCTGACCTGGTTACACTTCGGAAAATTGTATATTGTACTGTGTCGAACCAGCTTGGTCCGGACCGAGTACGGTGAAAATTTCTTACTGTAAAAGAGGCTATATTTAAACCAGTCATCCTGTGGATTCTAAATATACCTACCGGGTACACGTAAATGAATTTCATATCTTGTCAGGCATTTAACAAATGCTTCAAACATCTGACCTCATTACCAACTTTTCCTCTAAGTCACTTCCTATCTCTAATTTGATCAGTTTAATGAAATCTAATAAATGACTACAAAGTTTTGCATCGTCTCATGTTCTTGTGATTTTAATACAAATTTAATGGTTGACTTCACAGACATGATGAGAATGAAAATCAGAGCTCGCATTATTGATTCTAACCACCTTATTAGGACGCGGAGATTTGTGTCTGGCGTGGCTCTCTCGTCTTATCATATCTGTATGTGTCAGTGAATCAAATATACGTCTGAAGGTTTCAAAATCTGAGCTGATAGCATAGCATTGCTTCATTAGTTTGTAGACACGATAAGTATTAATGTACTGTGGGAATAAGTGCATGTCTTTGAAGAAAACCGCAGCTGTCAAAGTGAGGCGCAATTCCTGTACCCATGACGCCATCATTTTTAGCTCACCTGTGAGCTACATAGTCATGACGCAGTGTCCATCATTCGTCGTTCGTCGTTGTCCATTAGCATGTTTCAACAGCTGGTCCTACTGACACCAAACTTGGTACAAATGTGCCCCTAGATCAGATGACCTCAGACACCAAGTTTCGGTCCAATTTGATGCCTGACTTGGCCACCAGAGGGTAAAACCGAAAACCTTTAAAGTGCTGTTTTATCTTAACCGTTGGTCGGATCCTCACCAAATTTTCATCGTAGGTACATCTGATGAGGATACATGACATATCAGTCCGATATACAAATCGCAAAACAGAAGTTTCATTCCACATTCTGCCCATTTTCTTCCCATCTTTCGAGAAAATTGCAAAAAAACTATTTTTACCTTTTTCTCTGTCCTCCTCCCAAGAGTTACTTGAAAAAAAGCTTGTGAAACAAAGTATAAAAAACTGATTGATCAAAGTGGATCTGGCCTGAAATTGAACATATTTTGGAACACAGCTTGGAGGTATTAGTGTTTCCATATGGTAGTTCGTTTCAGTTACAGGTGATGCTTTAGAGTCTCTGGTGTAAATGGCTTAGAAAATCTGAATGAATTTTGTGTACTTGCACCTCTTTCGTCTACCAGACACGTTCACCTGAGAGATAGTTCTATGATCTTCAGCTTAAAGAGGATATTAGTGGCTGATCCCTCAGATCATAATAATGTACTGAAATCCCCAATATTTTGTAAATTTCAATACAAAGTTTCCTAAAAAAGGAGGATGTTCGAAAAGTCACATCATAGTGGTTCCTTTGCGTCATTTTGTTTCCCTTATTGATGTTGTTTTGTGTGAAGACTATATTTGTATCATACCTTCCTTTGTAAGCCAACACCTTGGTATAAGGTTATTTAGGGTATCCACCAATAAAAGTTGAGGCGGTGGGATATCACCAGGCAATGGTGTTACACAAGCCGATCTGTTTCTTAATTGAGAAGTATTGTTGAATTTTTGATATCGTATTTATCTGAGGTTTTAGTTTCAACCATTACAGTCGATTTCAATTGTTGTTTGGTTCACCTGGTGAGCTCGAGTCATGGCGCGTTGTCCATCATCCGTCGTCATCGCCACCATCCCTTAGCAGGGTACGTTTCATATGGGCCTATTGAAATGGTTGTGTTCAGTTCTGCTAAAAAAGTAAGTTTTAAGCCTCGCTTATGTCGCCCTTACGTACAGACAGAACTAGTTGGCAACTGATAATCGGCGCGTAGTTGGAACTAATCAGTCACAATTACTAGGTGACATAAGCTCTCGGGCGTCGGCGAGTAACTAGTTGCAAACTACAAATATCCAGATCCAGAAAATCGCACGTGTTCAACTTCAGCACGTTTTACTTAAAATCAAAAGATATCAGTGTCGACATAAGCACTCAAAAGTCGGCGATAAACTAGTTCCAGGTAGTTGCGACCGATCGGTATTTTTCTAGTCGGTGGCGACATAAGTTATCAGTTGCAACTTGTTGACGCTATTTCTATCACAGCGTAGGGCGACATAAGCGAGGCTTTAGGCTCACAGTGTGCTGTATAATATAGGTCCCCCCGTTCATTCTTTTATCATCAGGAAGATATGAACTAGACCAGTCTTAAAAGTCCATCAACTTTTTCCCTGTGTGTGGCTTGTGTTTTACCAATTACAAAAATTCACTTTCAGCTGATGTGCACGTGAATATTTTCTTACGAATAATATGGATGAGTATTATGATGTTAGTTATGAATTGAATCGTAAATTCAGGCTTATTTCTATTATCCTATTATCTCCTATTATCTTAGGCGTCCTTGACGCTAACATGTGGAGTGATTCCCAGATAACTGCTCTGTTCACCGTCTAATCTGGATTTTGTTGGAAGCAGCATTGTTGTTATCTCGGCATTATATAAATCTGTCTTTGTTGATACTCCCGGCGATGATTTTTCCGCCGTGTGTGACATCCAAGCAAAGGAATTCAGGCTCGCTATTGTTTCATGTTGTACGTCGAGTATCTCAGAAGAAGTTAGCTTTGCCCTGCAGTTGTAATCTTTGTCGAAACTGTGTGAAAAACAAGTTGCCGTACTTTGCAGAACAAAGGAGCTTAATTGCCAACAGTGCTGTCTTAGTTACAATTTCTCTGAAAGGGGAAGAAGATGCTGGGATTGAAAAACTCGTGATCTGCCTGATTGTTTTCTTTTGTTGATGTCTGATTGTTTTCTTTTGTTGATGTCTGACTGAGCATGCTATCAGTGATGAAATAAATGACAATTGTTGTGATAAAAAAACGGAACGCTTTCGCACTTCTATGTGTTCACTTGCCTACGTTCTTTATTTCATTCCGAGAGTGTTTGGTCGTTCAATTTCCGCTGGTTTTTCTCGACAATGTTCCGTGGCTTTGAAGTAATCACACTCAATTTGGACTTGGGCGATTTTCGCTTGAGTATTTGTCTGGCCTATTAGCAAACTGGATGGTGTAGTTCATTTGCAATCGATCTACGTACCATTTGTCATCAAGTAATGTTTTATTCACTGTCTTGCTCAGGTGATGGTGATTCCTGCACAGAGAATCCCAGATGCATCTCATAACATTTCTTAAAAAACCTTGGTTTCTTAATTAGTCAATCCTAATTTGCTGTCACTGGAATCTGTAATAAACGTAAATTTCAATATTTTGCAATTCTACTCAAGGCTATTCTCATTTTTTCACTTAATTAACTCAGATCTCAAGATGAGAGGAATTTACCAATAAACTGGCATCACAACATATTGTTGACTTACAGGGATGATTCATTGTGATTGCATGTTGATGAGAAGCCCGAACCGATGTAATAAGGAGGTCGTCTCCCTGTGCAGTAAATTTTAAACATGTCATCAACTCATCGAAAAAAAGTGGCAATATCGTGGCCCTTTCAGCAGCTTTTGACAGTGTAGGCCCACTTTTCTCATAATTTGTGAAATCTTAGAAAATTTTTCAAATGCATGTGTAATTACCTTCACTTCAGAATCTTTTTCAAATAACCGTCTATATATATCTTCGCTTCAGTATCATGCTTGATATACACTTTAAATGGCATTTTAGAAAGGTCTTACAAATATAAAAATATAGTGAAAGGATCAACAACATGGGAATACTTTTGGAAACATAAAAAGACAGAGTAACCCAAGAATTCCTTGGTGATATTTGATATATCGAGAGGTTAAATCCATTTGCTCGTGTTGCCATATTTCCTTTCTGGTGACATGACTCACTCATGATTTTTTGCCAAAATATTGAACTATCTGACACAGTAAATATCCCAGGTTTGTGCATCAGAGTGTAAATTTCTTCTGTTCTTTGGACTTCATGTTGTACCCCTGCTTTTTCTTTTACCAAGGTTGTCTGGTGCCAAAAGTTTGGCGAGGGCCTGCAATCACCTGAGTCATTTGTGTGTCTGGACCACAAAAGTTTAGAAAGTCTCAGACTGAATGCGTGTGCTTTTATTGCAGCCATTTTTTGGTGGTTATGCATGGTACTTGACACGAGGAAGGTTCCTTTCGATTTGGGATGTCATTGCTCTTCCAATATGGCCACCACGGCCACCATCTTGATTTTCGTTTCTGGAATGCTCACAGGCAAGGCATGCCATGTTTTGCATTGCTCTTGTTTTCTTTTTTCATTGTTTGACCTAACAAAACACATTCAAGGCCAAAGTTCAAAAGTGTATTGCTCCCAGAGTTTTACCTGCTGTAAAGTACGTATGGGAAAGGATAATGTTGGTGAATTTTGCTAATGGGACCCGAATATGGAAATAATACCATAAAATCCCCACTTTCTTACGAATGGATCAAGTCACTCATCTCAAAACACATTTTCCAAAGTGCCATAATCATGATTATTATACATGTACTTCTTACTATTTATTCTCCAGATATGATGCCTTATCCGCCCAATACGCCGCATTAGAAGATGAGTTTAAAATGGCTCTCCACATAGAGGCTGACAGGTTTAACCAGGTGAGAATTTTTGATTAAATCATCTTAAAATTTTCTTCAACTTATCAAAAGGAAAGACATGCTTTCATATCATTTGTCATCACCTGCGAAGTCACACTTTTCAACTGTTGTTTAAGACTGCGTATCTCAAAGAATGTTTTTAAAATTTATGATATATAGTCAGTGGGGGAGCCATTACTTTGCTTTTACTTAGAGTTCTTGTGTCTTCAGGTAGATAAAATACCCCATGGGGATCTCTTTCAGGAGAAAGATGGCGCACAGGTTTTTCAGTGAACTTTCTTAATTAATCTCCTGGGCTGAGGGAGTGCTTGTTGTATTTCATTGGATTATTAGCCTGATTTCGGGTTTTTTTGTAAGAAGGAAGAATTAACTACTGCTGTGATTGAACTGGCTTTGAGTTGAGCACCACCATATCTCCTCTTTCTCTTTATAACTCTCACGACCAGCTGTTTTTTGAAGCGTAGATCTCAAAATCGGGCACATTCAGTTATCTTGGTGTTATTTTCTCCTAGAAAAATTCCCTATCCATTCATACCAGTGGTTTGGGACTGAGGGTGCTTTTTGGGCCACCCTGTATTGGGTTATTCTCCTGAAAGAGTAAAAAAGTATTCTGAAGTTGAGGAGTGATTCAAGTTGAGGAGCGATTCACAAGTTGAGGAGCGATTCACAAGTTGAGGAGTGATTCACAAGTTTCACAAGTTGAGGAGTGATTCACAAGTTGAGGAGCAATTCACAAGTTGAGGAGTGATTCACAAGTTGAGGAGCGATTCACGAGTTTTGGTGAATTGCAGGTTAAAAACCCTTTGTTACCAGGTTATACCCCCTTCTTCCCTGCCCTGCATTTATTTCCATTAAGACGTTGAAACTATCCCAAATACCTTCTTCTAATGGAAATTTATACCCAGGAGAGACAGTGAGAGAATCTTTATCTTACGACAGAAACTCTTCAGGATTAGAAATTCCTCGCGCGTGGAATGCCAGCTGTGCCAGTCTTATGGTTTTTGAGCGGATTCCTGGCATTGTTCACCATAAAAAGATAGCTAACCCCAATGAATATGACAAAAATTAGCATCGCTATACGGATTAATTACATTTGTTCCTTTTCCTTCCGCAATTACAAGTTTAGAATGTGGGCTCTAGTAATTGATTTTTACTATTATAGCAACGGTGGTAGCGTGCATTCTAGTTTGAATGAAATACAGATAAATCAATAAAGGTTACATTCCAGTTTCATTCAGAACAACCGTAAAACTCTCCTCAGAATTTTTTAGAGATCTAACATGCATCTTAGCTTGGATCATAAAGTACTCCGATTAATTGGAATTCGGAAGATGCTGCTCCACATGCGAAGTTTCTCTTGCCAGTTGGCTCTCAATGGGCAATTTAAAACTATCGTTTACTTATGGCTTACACCGGAGACCAATGACAGTAAAGCGACCCATACAGTGCAATATTATTGCACAAAATGAGGTTCAAAACGGGCAATATCATTGCCAGCCTACCCATCATTCCAGAATACAGTGACCCTAGTTGGACCCCATATTACACAATATGGGGCCCTATTTGGGCCCCATATTGAGCAATAATATTGGATGGTGTATCGATGCCTTATTGCACATTGAGGCCCAAAATGGGGGTTATGTGCTTCTGGCATTATGAATAGAAGAAAGACTGGCAACAATATTGCCCATTTTGATCCTCATATTGTGCAATAATATTGCACGTATATGTGCCACTTTAAAGGCACTGCTCCACTTTAGTTTTCTCTCATTCAGCAACAACCGCTTTCTGAATTTTCTCTGGATTCCCTCAATGGGGAACTTTTCTGCCGTCGGTGGCCGTAAGAGGCCGCCTGTTACCGGTCCTAGAACGTCGCAATATTTGGGGTCAAGTGCGTGAGCCACGGCGCCCACGTCATTATGGATGACGTTGTGGCATGCATTTCAGCCCTGTGACGTCAAATTTCATGACGTTCTGGGACCGGTAACTCGTAGCGGCCTCTGACGGCTCCAAAGTTTCTCAAAAGAAAGTAGAGTGTCACAGATTTTAGCGTGGAACTTGTTTTACCCGAGTTGTGTTCTGTTCTATAAGAACAAGGAAATGAACTCATCGGTCCGTGTTGATTGATTTGAATACTCACCCCGAGGCATGATTTCTTCAGATGTATTGAACTGTTGTTTCAGTGTTCTAACTTGTACTTCACTCCTTTGATGAGGTTACCATATAGACTGCCTTCAAGAGATCGATCGCTGTACCACTAGACCACCCAGGAACACCCTGGGCGTTTTCGAATCCTCGTTCTTGACCACACTCGTGCTGACCCAGTTCATGTAGTTGCTGCCTCAACTCGAGAACGGCAGTCTCGAACGCCAAGAACGCAACCCGTGTCGGGTCAAGAACAGTGTTCTCCTCAACCCTCCGCTGAGTGGGGAGTGAGAAGAATACGTTCTTGACCCGACACGGGTTGCGTTCTCGGCGTTCGAGACTGCCGTTCTCGAGTTGAGCCAACAACTACATGAACTGGGTCAGCATGAGTGTGGTCAAGAACGAGGATTCGAAAACGCCCCCTGGTTTTTGGACACATCGACGCTGCTGTGGGATGTTAGCTATGCGATTGAAGAAAACTGGCGGAAGCTCAGCATGCACTAGACCAAAGAGAAGTTGGGGAATTACTATCAATGCATCCGCTTTGATCAACTCACCAAGCCGTTATGACTTTGAACTATACTTGTAGTTGTTGAGGTGGCACAAGTGGTAGCCATCAGATATCGCCAGATTCAACCAGCTGAGAAATTCAGACCATTTAAGGTTCCAGTGGCTTCACTCCTGTGGCGCTACACTCGGTTCCGCCAAAAAAAAGCACAGACCACGCCAACTTCCTGCCAGAATTACGGCCCGACTCCTGAGTTCGACCACTGCGCATCCTTCTACGCATCACACATGGTGGCGAAGATTGTTCAGACAAATCATTTGCATAGACCCTGCCGATTCAGGATGCTGGTCCAAAGGTTGAAGATAGCTGTTGATATGAGCTAGCCCTATGTGAGATAGCGTATACGGTGTTGACTGGACTTTATCATCAGGGGTGGATGCAAAGCATCATTGGCCATATAGAACAACCAGTCCTCTTCAACCTTAGAATGATGATGATGATGATGATGATGATGATGATGAAGTAGAGAAAGAGGCCATCATCTGTATTTGATGGCTTGGTGTCCCATGTGATGGATGCGAAGAGCCAGGGATGATCAATCCCATATGACCCAGGCTGGATTCGAACTCAGGACCTACCGTCGGACCTCATAACCCCCAGGCTATCAGAGCTCCTTTGTAATATATTTGTAGAATATTCTGGGCATGAAACTTGAACCTTGCACTAGAAACTTACAAGCAAGAAAAGGCAGTACCCATAAAAATCTCGCTATTGAGCAAGTGTGATTGCAAGCCAGATCTTTCCCTTCATCAGGTGTGGGAGTACTTGACATTCGGCACGCCAAACAATCTTGGCATCCCCAGGAGGTAATCCAGTCACGAATGACATCCGGGATGAGATTCACGTTGAACACACCGCTTAAGAAATAAGCTTTATCAGCACACATGAAAGCGTGAGTCGAAGGAGAGACAAGAGGGAGCCGGGATCAATAGGATGTCGATTCGTAGTAGTCAAAGTGGCACCCGTGAAATTGCGACGCCGGCACTTCGTCTAAATCTTTGTTCGTAAGGAACCACTTATTAAATGCTTGATACATGTAACTCCAACGTTTATATATTGCTTGGCAGCATCCTTCTTCCTCTTCCAATCAGACTGCTACAAGTATAGTCAAACTGCCATCAACAAGACTGTAAATAAAAGTTTTCTTATTACTTTCCTAAATGGCCCTCATACTGAGTCAAATTTTTAATTTCTTGAAAAGTTGAATTCAGGGACTCCGGCTTAAATGTATGAACTTTTTTTCATCATCAGTGCTTACCTTTAGGGAATTGATGACGTACATGAATTGAGTTTTAAAAGTTGCTTTGGATTACGTATTATCCTCTCAACTTAATACCACAGAACTTGAGGTGACATGCAGAGTATCACTAACATAATATCATAGTGCTAAACCAGCTTACGGATTGCAGGCAAGGAGCAGGCAAATGCAGCGACAAGCCTTCCCATTCAAGAAGTCTTATCCTCCCACAGCAGGGTTTTTACCTCACTCCTCTTCATCCACTTGTGTGTGAGTGTATGAAGAGGAGCAAGACCAAAGCCCTGCTATGGGAGAATGAGGAATCTAGTCTGATAATTTTTAACAGCCGTCTAATTGTTTCACCCTCAAGCAACAAAAAAAACTTGATATGATACAGAAACTTTGCTTTTATTTTTCACTCCCTCCTCAATTAACATTTTTATCATCGTGGACCAGAGATGAGTGAGAGTGTCTTGCCTGTGGCAGTATTAGGTATTTCACCGTCTAAAATGATCTTCTCACAAGAAATGCTGACGATCAGTAATGTATCCTACTTTCTGTTGAGTCCTTCAGGGTTCGCTTGTTCAAATGAACTTCCTGTCAATGGATACAGACTCTATAACTTAATGGAAATGTGGTATTGGAGAAAAGACAAAATGTAAACACGCTCGCTTATGAATTTTTGCTATTACCATGTTGACAGCTCTAAGTAACACCCAAAGCTTTGAGTATCACACCCCGGAACTTTGGGTTTCAGAGAATGTTCATTGTGGTGTCTGCCTCTAATAGGAGATGCGAATAAGAGCTGTCAGTGATTTAACCAATAGGTGTCGCTACGGCCCAATTCAATGCCAAGCAGACCCGTTCATGCTTGATTGAGCACCAATCAAGAGAATTCTCTTTTGTATTGGTCTGTCCGCTCTAGAACATTGCTGCGATCTTTTGGCAATAAGCGTGGCTGACTGCTTCTAATGGAGTCCAATACTAATCAAGTGAAGAAGCCTTGTTTTGCAGAAGAGGTGCTAGTTGCCTGTGTCTAATGACCCTAATTACCCTAAGTAAAGTGGAACTGCCCTTATGTCTCTCTTGATTGTAATCATAAAGGTGCGTGCACACACTTGCGGCGTGTTGTGCACATCCTCTCAAAACGGGGTCATTCAGACGCATCTCCGACGTCGTACCTCTTCTGGAGAGGCAACGGCAGTGAAATGTATTATTCCCAACGTGGCCTCCTTGCGGAAATCTGCAATAAATTGGGTGTGAACACAGCATAAGGGGTGTCAGTTAATCCCTTCATACCTGTGAATGATTATATGGTGCATCATCATGACACTCGCCACCTACCCTCTTGTGCCCTTGCCCCCTCATTTCCGGCTGACTTTCCAAGTTTTATTACCTCTTTGGTCTGTGGGCTCTGCACCTGTGCCATAATTCCATTTCATAATGTCAGTCACGAAGGGTAGGTGTGGGTACGACAAAATAGCTTGTGGGAGGGATGTTTGGTTTCATCGTAAGATTGCCAAGATCAAATGTAGATTATTGTACAGTCAACGGTGTCGGTATTCACGTGAAATCAAGCTCAGGCCGACTCCGCCCTTCTCCAGAAGTAATTTGCAGTAATGGCATTTTGAGTTCATCTCTTGGCACATGAACGAACCAGGAAGATTTGACTTGCTATTAATCACTCGGTAATCTCTTCCATTTTGTTATTAGGGGATCGGCGGAAAAAGTCAACCCTGAAGGATTACAGAAAAGTTTGTAAAGTATGAAACAGCGGTTGTTGACTTCGACTTTCAAGGTCATTGTAGTTTGGAAACACAATCTGACTCCACAACTTCACTTTGTGTCCTTGAACACTTGACGACGGAAATCCTGGATTAACCTAGGGCCACTTTAATATATGAGGAAAGTTATACTTTTCTTAGGTGTAAAAGCATATTCTGGGGAACCTACGTCAATACTTTTCCATGTAAGCGGATATCACGCCTCTCTGGCGTGGGTACCACAATAATGGCAAAAATAGGGTTTCGGCCCCCTCCACCATCCCACACACCCGCAGCTTTTTCCCATAAATTCTCAAATCAGCAATTTATCTCGTCCTTCATTTGACGTTCTGCGTCAGACAAAGCAATCTATGACATTTTGGCCATTTGCTGATTATTCATTGACGAGGAAACATTTTTGCCAAAAAATTATGCCATGATTCTCCGATATGCAAGAAAACGGGTACCGGTAATAAATGGAGAGCCACAATAAATCGTAGCCATGCCACTTTTTCAGCCTTGTGAGGCTAGTAAACTCCAGTTAATATCTGTACTTGATGACTGTCATCCATTGATCCCCTGGCCATGGATAGACCATGGTGCCCGTATGGAAAAGTACTAAATCATTTGCTGATCCATCATGAAGAATATGGTGCCCGACATCGAGGGGATTTATAAAATGTCACTCTGAAACATAGCTGATCAAGGCCACTCTGGTCTTAACAAGATCTCACCCTAAAGCGGGTGATCCACTGTCGCGATTTTGGCTTGAGACGGGGTTGCGTTCCCTTGCGGTTACCTTATATGGACTTCCGATTGCCATATAAGGCGATCGCAAGGGACCGCAACCCCGTCTCAAGCCCAAATCGCGACAGTGGATTCGCCGCTTTAGAAACATTGTTGACTGAGGCTGTCTGGACTAAACGAGATGTCACCCTAACAAACATTGTCGACTGAGGCCGCTCTGGATTTACTGAGATGTCGCCCAAGAAAACATTGTTGACTGAGGCCGCTCTCTACTAAAGCCTAGGTCACAAATGCACCGGGCCCCGTACGATTTTCCCCACCCAGCGGCTTGCTGCGGATTTTAGAGACTGAAACTCGGATCTAAGATGAATCATGCCGAAATCGCCTCAATAGATAGGCGGAAAGTAGGCTGGATCAAACTGGGCACCGTAGAAATTGGCCAAAACGTCTGTTTTTACTCGTCGTACGGGCCCCGGAGTGGATATGTGACTGGGGCTTAACCGAGATGTCACCCCAAGAAAACATTGTTGACCCAAGCCGCTCTGGACTTAACGAGATATCACCCTCAGAAAATATTGCTGACCGAGGTCACCCTGGACTTACCGAGATGTCACCTCAAGAAAACATTGTTGACTGAGGCCGCTCTGGACTTACCGAGATGTCAACCCAAGAAAACATTGTTGACCGAGGCCTCTCCGGACTTAACGAGATATCACCCTAAGAAAATATTGCTGACCTAGGTCAAGACCTCCGAAGCCAAAAATCGCTAATACCTTTTCCAATGAAATTGACAACTTGAGTCTTTTTCATGTCGTGAAATGAATGTGAACAAATAATTGACACTTCCTTCTCTTTATCATTGGTCATTTTAGGTTCAGCAGGCCTTTGAACAAGTGAGTGAGGAGTCTGCACTGAACAAACAAGCTTTGATTGCTGCTCAGAAGAAGGATGAGAAACTAAGCAAAACTATCTCGGAACTCTCAGCAGTAAGTAAACAATTGCGAACTTTTCACATTCATTATTTGTTAGTAAGTCCTGTAGCTTTCAGAACTGCCCCAAAAGTTGGTTAGACTGCACCTTTAAACTGTGCTTTAGAGCTGAGAGTGGGTCTGCAACCGATTGTCTTCGATGACCACATTTTCGTGAATTGGCTCCGAGGCGGTCAATACCAATTACGTTATCTACCCATTCCACAAATCTTTGGTCACGATAGTTCCTGATGGTCATTCAATTTCACAATAATTCACAATCTTGTGTAATCAATGGATCGAAGATACCATTTATAGAGTTCGTCTGTGGCCATATTGGGACGTTATAGGGTAAGCTGGTATAGATTTGTCTTTGTAAGGGAGATGAAAGAGGGGTTATTGGAGAACCCTTTGAAGGGTATCTGGCTGAATGGTTGGGAATCCAGACACAGTGAGTGTGAAACCATCCAAGTTATACAGCTCCGCTCAGAAAAAGCTACCAAGAGTTCAATTTCAATTGTTTTCCTTGAACACCCGTCACAGCGAACCTATACCCAGACCGCAATCCCATCTGGAATACTGTCTCGTATGTTTCTTCCATTTTCTTTTCGTAGTACGGCAGAGCGCCGCTCCTAGAGTATCCTTTTATCTCCGTGTGATAATCACCCTATTAAGATATCGGCCCGATGCGCCACTTTGTCATTAGACGATGTCTGTCGAGGATATAGAAACTGCGATCAGGTCGATGATAAGCCTGATGACAGTTCAGCCAGTTGGTTAATAGATTTGATCTTTGATGTTTTGTTGGTGTGATCATGCACCGGCGGTCATGATACAGCCTTGTGGTTACCGAGGTAAACCCTCATAGCTTGGTATTTGTTGGTATAGTATCAATTGGAAGAAATTCGATACACACAAATCTCAGTAGAGTTGGAGTTCGTGGTGCCAATGAAATCTATAGGATCAACAAGAGACATTCATTACAGCAGAATTGCCGCCATGGTTCCATCAATTTATGAGACATCATATGAATTCCTGTTTAGGGTCTGTTTGATAATGCATGAGTTCCTGGTTTAGTGGCCACGAGGCTAAAATTTGTCATTGGTGTGTGTTATATGACGTGATTTGAGTAGCGTTATATCCAGCTGAAGGCTGCCAATCAAAGTGCTTTGCATTTCAACTAGGCCTCAGAAAAAAAGGTAGTGTTTGGATTGACATTGGGAACTGTCCAGAGTTTGACAGTTCCTGATAGAAGTTGGTATCTCACTCCAGATTTGGGGTGCGCCAATAAGGCCTTATCGCCTCTCGATTTTGTGTATGAAATCAAGAGACACAATAGCAGCTGATGAAGAGCGCAGGCTATAACCAGCATTGCTTATGGTGTGAACTGAGAGGTGTGAAGGGATGAGATTTCAGGCCTATTCCTGGTGTGAACATGCTAATACTAGTCAGTTTGTATATCATACACGATGATACAAGCCATACCAAACATTCTTATTGAACATGAATATTTGTCACTAAAATCAGAGATGCGAATAAGTGCATTTTCCAAATTCACTTTGGCTTCGATATATCAATACGTAGCCGCTGGTCTTTGCCATGAGGCATTCGGAGGAGACAAACATCAATCGATTCTTCAATATCTTCTGACCATATGTCTCTATTTGACTGTGGATTTTCTTCAGCAGTCAGATTGGTGCCACAAATTTTTCGTTTAGCAAATGCGAAAAATCTCCTCTAAGAACACTGATGCATTCCTTCACAAACTCGGCCTAATTAGTTTTTGCCACGTCAGTCCATTAAGTTTTATGTCGTTCTAATTGCCAGTCAATGAAGGCCCTTTGGCTGTCTTGCATCCGCGTCGTACACCTACGCCCGTCTCTCCAGATTGTCTGAAGTTGAATGTCTCTTGTTGCCTTGATTCCCTCGTTCTCCTCCCAAAAGGATTTCTCTGTAAAATGGCCCCCTGCTACTCTCTTCCATTAGCTCTACCTTCATATCAATAATCCCCGATGAGATACCACATTCCATTGTCACGACAACACAATAAAACAAAGTGTCCTGATCTCCTCACCAGTAAATACCGTTTCTTATGTTGTTTACCAGGCATGCGATAAAACTCGCAAATTTTCTCCAAGACTGTAGTTTCATTCACGGTGTCCCTATCACATGGTCATTGTCACAGGATCTGTTCATGTTGTCAGACGATGCCCGTCTTACCGGTTTCAATATCAAGTCTTAATTGCCCGCCTCTACGCATTAGTTGTTGTGAGTCGGATCAAAACACTGTCACGCTATCTGTCAGGATCGTGTCGGTTTGGACGAAACGAGGCTTTTGAAAGTGTGATGGCATTCAGATGGTCATGATTCCGTCAGATTGGGTGCTATCCACTCGGTGCAGCAACATCCGGGTAAGAGAGTGCATTGTGGAAAACAGGTGTGATAGGCAGGTGGTATAGGCGGCAGGAGGCGTGACCACTTCTCACTAAGAACTTTTGCAAAGAGCTCCACTACACTGGCTCCTCATTGAGTCAAGGAAGAAGTTCAAGACGCAACTCCCCTACACTGGCTCCTCATTGAGTCAAGGAAGAAGTTCAAGATGCAACTCCCCTACACTGGCTCCTCATCGAGTCAAGGATGAAGTTCAAGATGCAACTCCCCTACACTGGCTCCTCATCGAGTCAAGGAAGAAATTCAAGATGCAACACCATTGTTTCAAAGCTGTCAAGGGCTGTTAGCACCGAGTATTCGAAAAAGCTGGACAGTGGACACTGACATCCCCATTTGCCATCTCCTATCCTTTTTGTAACGACATGCCAAGGTGACTTCCAAAGTCCCCAATGAAGGGAGAGGACAGTGTCCTACGACAGATCCATATATATACATGTACCTCGCTCTTCAAGTATCAGATTTTTCTGTCAGGCCCAAAGCCACAGCATTAGTGGCCTTGGTATAAGTACGGAAGAGGCCATCTCTAGCTACTCACGTTCCTCGGGGTCTTTTACTTGCCCTTGCAAAGGTACAAGGTACAAGGCACCACAACTTAATGCTGTCCCATGTGACGGATGTGAAGAATGTGAAGAACGAGGGATGATTAAACCCATGTGGCCCAGACTGAATTTGAACCCAGGACTTGCCGCTTGCCAAGCGGACGTGATAACCACTACACTACCATACCTCCCCAATTTATCTCACTTGGTTTCTCTCAATTGCCTATGACCCACTTGGTTTAACTGCAATGATGAGGGCATGCACAAGTGGACCATTACTTCATCTACCACTCAACTGGGAGCATGCAATATCAACGAATGAAAGAGACTTTTGACCTTTCTTTCTATTGATTTTGATTCTAATAACTCGAGAAATGGTTCCGTCTGCTACTTCGCATGTTCATCAAGTGGAAACGTTTGTTCATACCGCCTTGAGGTAGAACTTTGGCTTCGTTTGACGTACGTCGATGAAGGGATGCTCGGGCCCACCTTTACTCCCACTCAACAGTGATTAAGTTTGGTCCTATCTCCCTTTGCGGATTGCCTCCGCCAGAAGACCGTCTCAAACGGACACCAACGTTTTAGCAAACACAAGGAAACTCATCTAAAACAACCTCGTGTTTGATTTCGGCCAGGAGCTAATTAATTCCACACACTATTCATGGTAGGCGAAGTAAGATCATTTCCTGAGGCGGCCGGAATCCATTGGCAAAAAGCGGAAGTTTATGAGGTTTATTGACCATGAGTTGAAGTATAAGTATCCTTATCGTATGTTTTCGTTTTATATGGTAGTCTGGTCTTCCTAGCTACTTTGTCCAAAAACTCGCGGGTCATACTAAGTGTGTCGTAAAAGAGAACAAGTTGAGTTGTGGTCCTGAGTGGTTGTGTTAATGGGAAAGTGTTAGAAAGTAAGTGAGATGTAGCCTATGTCTACGGTGTTCGTCCAGTAAGATCAGTCCAGGAAAAGTCCTTTAAAAGAAACGCTTCCAAATTCTGACATGGAGTCGGATACAGATGCTGAGAGTGTAAGAAACGTTATATTCTTAAAGGGACTCGGCAGCATCCTCAAGGGGATTTTGATGTGCTCATTACACCTTCGGTTGGCATGAGAATCTAACTCTGGCTTGTATTACAAGTAAAATACACTGAACATCAACTTGACCCAAAGTCCTTAGGTTGTCCATTGCTAGCACCACCTGTGATGAAGTGACCACTGATATGAGCCTAGAATTGGTGGTTGAGAACAGCAACCCTGACATTGGCTCATATGAATAAAGACGAACAAATGCTTTACCTGCAGATTTGTACAGCATAACCTAGTGCATTTGTATTGCAAAATTCAAGTAAAAGCATTTATTAGTCTTTATTCATATGACCCATTGTCTTTGTGATCTTTGTCTATGATGGAAAGTTGAGAAGAGAATTGTTAATCTCTAACTCACGTTACATGTACCATCTAAAACGAGTTGAGCTGAGACAAAACAGGAAGAAACATGTGCAGAGTGGAAGCCACTTTTGAGAATTGGGAATTGAGATACATCTCCGAATGCTAAAACCATCCTATTATCAGTCTGGGTACAGCTTGACGATTGTCTGAGATTAGAGAGATGATATGTAGAAGACACCTGTATAATAATCAAGTTTTTCACTTCAAGTATGTTTCATTTGCATTTGACGCCAGCTAGGCCACGAAAATCCCTTGGGTGTCATCCATCCTCGATGACAAGTTTCAAATTTTGGGTACATTTGGGAGGAATATAATATTTTCACAGGTTGAAGTTGCCAAATCTGTTAATCTCTTGGGTTTTCTGAGGAAGCGATTCATCATTAAACGTCTTTTTGTCTGAGTTTTGTGATTTGAATGAAAAAGTGACTGTGATGCAGAGATCTCTCTCGTTCAAATCTCGTGGCGTGCATTTGTCCACAACATTTAGTTTGATTAATTATTGGAGCTTAATGGAATTAGAAATAAGGAAATCGCATTAGCCAAGCAGTCTTTAAGTTAAAGTTCAAGTTTTGTTGGCCTTTGATGGCGAGCAACTTGTCATGCAAAGCAGGAGGAAACAGAATCAAACTGTCAAAAAAATCATCCGCTGTTAAGCCCCGCTTCCATAGTGGATTCTGCCATATTTTGCGGCGAGCAGTGCGGCCTTCACAGGGTTTTGGATAATTTTTCGATGATTGAACATAACTGGCCTGTCGGTTATCCCAATGCCTGTGAAAACCGCTCCGCTCGCGGCCAGCAGTGGCAGAATCCACTCCAGTATATTAGGAATGGACCTTTAGATTTGGAACAGATTGTATTGGATTGGATTTTTCATCAGGGCCAAAGCCAAAGCATTATTGGCCCTGGTATTAGAATGATATAACACAAAGGTCATCTCTGAATTTCGCAAATTTTCGACCCCAATCAGGGTCTTCCTCAGGCACTTTCTTGAAGATCCAAGAAGTGAATGAGCTGGATCCTAAAGGTATAGAATCTCAAGCTACTCATGTTCCTCATTTGGATGGAATCTTTTACTTGGCTTTGAAAGGACCCATGCCTTACTCTCCCATTAGATGGACATGAAGAGCCAGGGATGATCAATCCCATTTGGCCTAGGTTGGATTTGAACCCAGGACCTGCCGCTTCCTGACTGCTATCATGGAAGGGACAGATCTCATTGGCCGATGTTTCCACTGCGCCAGCCACTCTGTTCTCCCCGAATGGCCATGAAATTGTTAATGCAAATACCCACCACATCATTCACCATGTTTCCTCCTCTTCCGTCTGTAAACTTATTGCGAGGCATTATTTCCTATTGGGAATTGGTTTGTTTTGTTTTCTGATCGCATGTATCATTTTAGCACCCCAGGGTGTTAGCCTTGTATTCATTCAAGCAAATTGTTACGCTGGATTTCTTATGGTAGCGAGAACACGATGGTTTGTTTCTTCAGGATCACGGGGTGACAAATAGAAGACGGATTCTCATTTTCTGTCCCTCAGCTCAACTAGGGTGGTGGGGTATTATCATCACGCAGGGGGATGGTGTCTGTCTGTCCATCTGTCTGTCCACCACAATTTGCATTCCACGATTAACTCAGCAACATGACAGCCAATCACAGATTTTTTTTGGTGTGGACGTCGGGGTCGGGTAACTTACCCAAACCTGTCAATTTTGATTCATTCCAATATCCAATATGGCCACCACAGCCACCATCTTGAATTTGCATTTACGGCTTTTGATTGCACCTGTCCTTCCTATTCGAAATAGAAATGGGTTTCTAAGGTGAAAGACATCGCTTCCTACAAGGTGTCCATAAGTACCCTCCGAGTAGTCCAAACAATCTCCGAACCCAAACAGGCTTATGTTATGCAAGGGGTCACATATAAAGGAGATACAATTGGGGATGGGGAAAAATAAAGGCATTGCACAATGGGGAAAAATAAAGGCATTACACAATGGGGAAAAATATAGGCATTGCAAGATGGATGTATCTGTCATGCAGAGTCAAGTGGTTAAATATCCAAATAATTTGTCACCCTCACTGATAATGGCTGTCCTGTAATACAAAGAAATAAAGAAATACCTTGGCATCTTTCCTCATAATGGATTCCTTTACGACTAACGACTACCGGTACTCTCCACCTTTTAATGATGCTAGCGAAAGAATCATTACATGTTCGAGGCTTGTGTGATGACATGATAAAGAACATTGTTCCGTTATTGCCAAGACACCACGCTATCGGTCATCTTCATACAGAACTCCAGGGGGGTCAACAACAGGGTAGATTTTCAGTCTGTCAACTGCAGCTCAATGGGTCCGTGTGGCTAAATCAGCCGGCATTCTTCGATTTTGGTGCAGGTCGTTCAGAGGAAAAAGGCCCAATCCAGCTGCAATCTCCTTTAACTCTTTCAGCCCTACGGACGGATATATCCGTTCTCCAAAATCATTCTCAGATCATATGGACGAGTATATCCGTCCACCCGTAAACCCAATTTTCTACAATATAAGATTGGGTAAGTAGTTTTTAAAAAATCCTGAAGTATTTTTTTTCCAGAAAATCGCCTAGGATATGGGAGTCGTGACGAAAAAAGCGCCTAGGGCTGAAAGAGTTAGGAAGCAATATATTGCCATTTGTTCTACAAACCTACGACATGCTACTCAAAGGATTGTGCACTCTGCTGTTTGTATGTTAGTCTATTATGAGAGGCAACACGATTGTCACCTGTTCTACTATCCTTTGTCCGACTACTCAACTTGACCAGCCAAGAAATAATCAGTAGCTAATGAGAACATGCTTTGATCACAGTTCCGCTTGTTCTGACTGCGCAAAATGACCAATTATCAAGAACATAGTGTACTCTTTCTGATTACGAAGTATTCCAGGGTCGTGGTGTGTTATTTGCAGCCGTGGTCACCTGGCGCCACATTCTTCTTCATCAAGGAGTGACCGGATGAGACACACCTCAACTCCACATATCATTGATATTGCCAATTATCAGGTGTCATTCATTAATTCTGAAAGGAATTCATTCAATTCCAGGCGTAATGAGGTTCAAGGTTGCTTGGTTCCCCCGAATCTGTGACTTGTTTTGGGGCGGCAGCATTTCTTGACTCTGCCATGAAGCTACGTATAAGCGCCACAGGTTATGGAAGTGTGTGTTGCCTGCATCAGCTACATGTAACTGTGCGCAGTAGGCCAAAGGCAATTGATGTAGAGATCAGATTAGCACATCATTTGAGGTTAGTAAATGTTATGTGGGCCAAGAGACACGAAATAGCTGAGGCCATGATCTGTCCTCAAGGGTGAAGGTATATATACCTCAAGGTTGAAGGGAAGGACAACTGAGGCAACAAGATGACATTGTAAATGTCGTATGGTTCCCGAGGTAGGCTACTTCTTCCAAACAAATGGTCCAATGATAGAGATCAAGACACATTGATAGAGTAGAGATGAGATACATCGATAGGGAACCATACGATATGACATGATGGGACGTGACGTGGTGTGACGTCACGTGACATGACGTACATGACGTCACATGACATGACGTACATGACGTCATGTGACATGACCTGACGTGGCATGATGTCGCCTGACATGACGTGGCATGACGTCGCATGACGTCACATGACATGGCGTCACATGACATGGCGTCACATGACATGGCGTCACATGACATGGCGTCACATGACATGGCGTCACATGACATGGCATGACGTCGCATGACATGGCATGACGTCGCATGACATGGCATGACGTCACATGACATGGCATGACGTCACATGACATGGCATGACGTCACATGACATGGCATGACGTCACATGACATG
>NMRB01000732.1:35551-46803 GCA_002633025.1 Notospermus geniculatus
TCCTGGCTACTGAGGACGGCAGAAATCTGGCTGCCGCCGGAAGTGACTGGTATCCAGTCATGACTGTACTTAGAACACGTACAACCACATGATGAAGGACCGGATACCAGTTGGAACGAGGAATCATGGCGGCGGCTGGTAAATATCAACATTGCAGAGAATAAATATCGCTTTTCGCTTGCTACAAAGCGTGCCTTAGCGATAATCAATGCCAGACGAAAGACTGAGTATGGGTCCTTGAAACCAATGCATGCAAAAGCCTTAAAAAGTGCCATAGGGAATGACACGTGGCTGATTTTCCAACCGATTGTGGCAAGTCCGTTGGTTTTGGAATTGGACCAATCAACGCCATGAAGCTCGCAGGCAGTACCGGTCTATATATTTTATATTTATAGACCGGGGACCAGTCTAGAAATATTTTTTTCTTCAGAAAATCACGTAGGATCTGGGAGTCGCGGCGAAAAAAGTGCTTAGGGCTGAAAGAGTTAAGAAGCAATATATTGCCATTTGTTCAGTACTATCCTACGAAATGCTGCTCACTCGGCTTTTTGTATGTTATTCTATTCTTATGAGAGGCAACACGATTGTCACCTGTTCTACTATCCTTTGTCCGACTGCTCAACTTGACCAGCCAAGAAATAATCAGTAGCTAATGAGAACATGCTTTGATCACAGTTCCGCTGGTTCTGACTGCGCAAAATGACCAATTATCAAGAACATAGTGTACTCTTTCTGATTACGAAGTATTCCAGAGTCGTGGTGTGTTATTTGCAGCCGTGGTCACCTGGCGCCACATTCTTCTTCATCAAGGAGTGACCGGATAAGACACACCTCAACACCACATATCATTGATATTGCCAATTATCAGGTGTCATTCATTAATTGTGAAAGGAATTCATTCAATTCCAGGCGTAATGAGGTTCAAGGTTGCTTGGTTTCCCCGAATCTGTGACTTGTTTTGGGGCGGCAGCATTTCTTGACTCTGCCATGAAGCTGCGTATAAGCGCCACAGGTTATGGAAGTGTGTGTTGACTACATCATGCTAACTGTGGGCAGTAGGCCTAAGGCAATTGATGTAGAGATGAGACTGGCACATCATTTGAGGTTAGTGAAGTGCAAACTGTTAATGTCGTCTAAACCAGTGTACCCAGGTTAGGGAGTTAGGGTGGTTAGCGTTGACGGTTGGGGTCAGGACTAGGTTTAGGATTAGGGTAGGGGTCAGTGGCAAGAATTGAGGGTCAGGGTTGGGGTTAGGGTTAGGGATTTAGGCTAGGAATAAGTGTGTAGGATCAGAACTGGACGACATTCACCCATTCAGTGTTAGTAAATGTTATGGAGGCGAAGAGACATGAAAATAGCTGAGGCCATGATCTGTCCTCAAGGATGAAGGTATATATACCTCAAGGTTGAAGGGAAGGACAACTGAGGCAATTACCGGTACCGTATGTAAGAAAACAGTGTGAAAATAACAAATGGATTGTGCTCATTAAGCAAACGATCACACAGGAATGTCCTTGACAAATACCTCAGCCAGGTAGATTAGATTTAACTCGAATCGTCGACAGAGTTGGTTTGATGTTGATCATTATTTAAGCTGTGTTTATCCATCCATTTACTCCTGTCCGATCCAAATTATCTCGTGCGTAATCACACAAAGTGTTCGTCAATCCAGATCGACCATCCTCAGCCAAGGAGATGAAAGATTGGATGATGTGCTGTTAATGATATCTATTTCGCTTACACGCATTAGTGATAATGTCAGAATGGTTTTGAAAGTCTTCAATTATGAAATTTGTCAAAGGATGCTTCTGTTGGTCTTGTCTCTATGTCTTTTATTGTGTTGTATTGGATATTTATATCAGTCAGTATCATTGGCCCTGGTAAGTACGGCAGGACATCTCAATTTACTCATGTTCTTCACTTGGATTGGATCTTACATGCCCTTGCAAAGGTACAGGGTACAGGGTACAAGGCAGCACAGCTTACTGTCCCATGGCATGAGATGGAGGTGAAGGGCCAGGGAGGGATGACCCAGGCTGGATTTGAACCTGGTACCTGCCGCTTGCTGTAAGTGGAAGTATGACCACTAGGCTATCAGAGCTGTCTTGCCCCTCTCTGTTGGTGTCTCGTCCCCTACCCCTTGTTGGACAGACAGCAGATGTATAAAGGTGAGCTTTTATTGGCTTCAATATCCATCGATTAATCAATTGTGTCAATTTCTCTATTGATGTGGTGTGATTACGGCATGCCAGTTCGGCGGAGAATGTCACCGTCTCTATTCTTCATCAATGATTGATGTTTGAGTACAATTACAGTGGAGACAAGAATATATTGGTCGGTAGTCCTGAGGTGCTGTTAGTTTTATCTTAGGAAAATATCCTGAGGTCAAGCCGTCAGAAATAAGAGCACGTTTACATCACTTTTGGTGGACAGCACTGTTTGTGGGTGTGGTGACACCCATATATGTGACCCGGCACAACAAAATGAGTAGGAATGTGCACAGAAGTCCCAACATGTCCAAGGTGACACCAACGGTTTGTTGATTTCAGGATTGTCTGCCCATTGTGTAATTTGACTTTGTCGATTTCTGTAACTGTTGTCTGGTGTCATCTTCGGTCTTCTTCTGTGCGCATTTCGACTCGTTTTGTTGTGCCGGGTCACATTACACAAACCGCTTTGTAACATGGTTTTGGTTGTCAAACTGGCGACATGGGAACATCGGCACTTCTGAGGTTGCAGGTTTGATTCACTAGAGGGCGACTCTCTTCGACAGCGCAGCTTTTCTCCGGGAACTCTGGTTTCCTCCTGCTCTACATTAATTTGTCCAATTTTGTCTAAGGAGCTGAATAATTGTATCAAATTGTATCATCTGGGCCGAAGCCATAGCATTATTGGCCCTGATAAGAATGGAAGAGGCCAGATCTTGATTCAGTGGCTGATATTCATAAAAGCTAGCAAATGCTTTTACTTCAAGTTCCGTGGTACATTTACATTGGACTTCGCTGTGCAAATCTTAAGTAAAAGCATTTGCTAACTTTTATGAATACCAGCCAATATCTTTTTAACACATTTTTGTTCTCCACACTCTGATTGACAAGTTGGCAACGAGCACGCAGCATTTTGTAAACAAATTTTTCTCTGCTGTGACTACAACATAAGACAATTTTCACACACCTGCCGATCATTGACTTGCCAAGTTTCGCTAATGCAATATTCTTGTTTATCAAATAAGAGAGTCAGAATACCCTGATGCTGGTGATATATCACCGGGGTAATTAATTATGGTAATTAATATCTCATCACACTGCATTAGTAATATCAATGAGACGGCATCAAGTGAATGGATTCATCTTGTCTGGGATGAGCTTGACTGGACATGAGTAATCACACTAGCGATGAAGAAATTAAGTGCTATCTTGTTTGTTGATGAGAAATTTACAGTCTGCAAATTCCTGTTTTTTCCTCCCGACATGCCCAACTCGCCAAGTGTTTGTCGGAAGTTAGGTCACGTGAAAGGTTTGAAAAAAGAATGGAAGAAAATGTTAAGTTTTGAAAGGCTTATACAGTGTGTATCTGAAAAAAGGAAACCGAGATTAATTTGTTAATTTCTTGGACATGGCTAAACATTTTGGAAATTGGCAACCACCATTTATTACCTAATGATGTCCTCTTTCTTATGACACCAAGAAATCTAATTTACTGCCACAGATGACTGAGCACAGAGCAGTTAAAACAACCACGTCAGAACTGATCTTGCACCAGATTCGCAGCAGCCTTACTCCAACAATTTTCACATTAAAAAAGGAAGAAAGACCAGTGAGTCCTTTACAAAATTTTGTTATTGAGTGATTTAACATTTGGGTGCTTATTCCTGTCCAAATGCATCTGCTACTTGCTGGAAGCTTCCAGTCCTCAACCACTCTGTTACCACAAACAGACGCTGCTCAGCTGTAAGCTGCATTTTGCTGGTCTGAGAAAATGAACAACCTTTCCAACTTTTTAGAAGTGTGAAATGTGTAACATGCAGAGGATTGCATAATTTGGAAGCCCAACAAAAACCCTGCACTAGGCAGACAAGGTTCGATTCCAGAATATCTATCTGGTACAAGACCAGTTCTGACATGGTTGATTGAAGTGCTTCGTGCTCAGTCATCTGTGACAGTAAATTGGATTTCTTGGTGTCATAAGAAAGAGGACATCATTAGGTAATAAATGGTGGTTGCCAATTTCCAAAATGTTTAGCCATGTCCAAGAAATTAACAAATTAATCTCGGTTTCCTTTTTTCTGATACACACTGTAGAAAGAGTGCTGAAGAAAAAAGTTTGGTGTTGGTAAATATCACCCGCTTTAACAAAAGTAGGTGCACTTGTCGCAACCGAGGCATTACAACACAATAGCTGAAATGTCGTCTCTGTCGGTTGACAATAGAAGTGGACAGCAGAGATGATAGTTAAGTAAACTGACAATGACAATGATGATCGCATGCTACAAGCGCCTGATTGTTGGAGCAGGTCACAAATGGTTTGAAAAACGAATATGGAAGAAAAAAGTTTGGTTTACCGGTATGTGGAAAGGTTTGAAGAAAGAATATGGACAAAAGGATGGGTGCACGGTATGGAAAGAGATGAGATATGGCCACGGAAAGAAGGAAGGCATTCACTATTGTGTCAATCCATGATAAAAAATCCTGTGCGGTTGAAAAAGAAGGGGAACCATAACAACAATAATGGTACAGTGTTACAACCCTCTTTTTTATTCCAGTGGAAGTGCTCGAGGGAGAAACTGTACTCTAACGGTATCCGATGTTCTGTAACGGAAAAAAGGTTTCTAAACATGGTTCTGAGCAATAGATTTTAAGCCTCTTCTTTTGTTGTATGTGTGCAGCCACCCCTTGAGAGAGTCGATCACTTGCAAACTTACCAAAACTTGATATTCCTCCCGCCAGCAAAAAACCCAAGTTGCCCCAGTGGATGGCGAGGATCAGGAAGCTTAAGATACATTATACTTGGCATCTGGCGTATTTTGCCCGGAGTGGCTCGTCACAAAAATGTATTGTTACTTTGGGTTCGTATAACGTGAATATCTATGGTAACTGATGCCCTCAGATGGCCTGGAAAACCAGCTCCTGTTGAATGAAACACTTCGCTGGAAAATAAGAGGATCCACACTTTTTCAAGTACTGCCATTTCAGTGGTAAACCTGAGAAGTTGTCTTAATCATGATGATGGCTGTTGGCCAGGATAACACCTCTTGTTGAAAGAAACATACGGCTAACTGAACACATTTTCTACAGCTTCAAATACATGTACTGCCATTTTGAGAAGTAACCCTTCTATTAGGAAGTTGTCTTGATCATGACGATGGCTGCGTTTTCTGCTACTAATGGCCATCAGGAAGCGGAACAAATTTGTCTGCCAATCTAATCAACCTTGCCTTCAAGTTTCCCTTTTAATGGAATGTTCAAGTCATTTGTTTTAACCATCAGCTTTAACACAGTTGAACCTCTCTATAAAGTTTCACTCTCCTTTCTCTACTGTTACTTCCTCATTGGCCACTAATAGGAGCTGTCAGCGAGTTGATCAATAGGTGTCACTACAGCCCAATTCAATGCATATAGTGGACTCGGTCATTATTGATCGAGCAGGAATCACGTAGATTTTCCTGTACATTGGTCCGCTAGAACTTTGCTGCCATCTGTTGGCAATATGCGCGACTGACTGCTCCTATTCCACTTGTCTGAACTCAACAACTTATTTTCCTTCTCAGGAGCGGAACCCTTTTGGGCCAAAATATTACATCCACCAAAATAACTCAGTTTGTTCATAATCAAAATGGGATGTGCTGAAATAACATTATTCGCTAGCAGCCATCTTGCCAAAATCAGGTCATTGTCATGGGATTCCTCCACTGGGGGATGGGAGAACCAATCATCTGTCATCTAGAAGAAAATCACCTTGACGATGACCTAATTTTGGCAAGATGGCTGCTAGCGAAACTCATCTGACAGACAACACCAATAACACCTCCCAGATCAATATCAGGTATATTTCTTCTGTTGTAATCCTTTTTTCGATAGTAATTTGGAAAAAAACAAGGAAGACAAATTGAATAGACAATGTAACATCACTATCAATCTTGTAAGGACATAGACATACTTTGCTTTCCATTAGGAAGAGGGTTTTTTGTGCACCTTTGAGATTCTGCTCTCAGAGAAAGACTGGAGTAAAATACATCAAGAGATTGTGTTAGTGGACAAAATAAAGGAAGATTTGCCAAGAAGAATGAATGGGAAAAAGTGAGACCTGGGGCTGGTTGCACAAAACTCACGATAGCGCTAACATGATGTTAGCGCTAACATTTATGTTAAATGACGTCAAAATCCATTGTCGTTTTACGTCATCTGACATAAATGTTAGCGCTAACACCATGTTAGTGCTAACATGCAGTTTTGTGCAACCCAGCCCTGAACATGAGTATCATCAAGAATATATACATGTATTACCCAATATATTCTTGGTATCATCTTACATTTGTGGGCCTGTCAGGATATATCTCTCAAATGACTGAGTGGTTATCATGTCCGCTAAGCAAGCAGCAGGTCCCGGTTCAAATCCAACCCGGGCCATGTGGGATATCATCCCTGGCTCTTCACACCCATCGCATGGGACAGTAAGCCGTGGTGCATTGCCCTTATTCCTTTGCAAGGGCAAGTAAAACACTCATCCAAGTAAGGAACATGAGTAGCTTGAGATGGCCTCTTCCGTTCTTACAAGGGCCAATAATGCTGGCTTTGGCTCTGACGGAAAGATACATGTACAAATACAATCCAATGACTCTTTTGAGTACAGAGCATTGCAGATGATACAATTTCTCAAAAATTGGTGCTTTACATAACTACATGTGTAATAGGAAGACTAATATAATATCGCATGTTAGTCTTTTCATCATAAAGCAGTTTAGAGAAGCCGGTAAAACAACTCAAAATTACAATCAGATGTCAATTCAGCTTCTGAAATTGACAAGGCATAAACTCACCCTCCTTTCGAAACTTTCCATTACACAAATGTGAGAATTAACTAAATTTTGTCTGGTACTAATGGTCCATTCCAATTTCACCTTCACGAGTAGGTGTTTGAGAGTAAATGGCCGTCTCGAGTTGGTGATTCACCCGATCGACAGGCACGCTTCACGAGGAGAGTCATGTCAAAGTGGCTTGATTTCTGATATGAATTTATTTGTGAATTTGACTCCTTGGGTTTCATTGCAAATTGAATGTGGATGAAAACAGGCAAGAAGGATTTCAATATAGTCAAAATCTCTCGACAAGTCCGTATATATTTCACTCATTTGAAATACACATAGTTAAAAACATCTTAATTCACTGGATTGCCTACCACTAAAGGGTAGCCCAGAAAAACTGTCCTTCAAACGATTGCATTTCCATTGTTTACTCATTGTTCTGGGCCACTCTGTAGAATTTGGATAAAATTTGTAAAATATCGACATTTTCAGAAATTCTTTCTGGACTGATGATCCTAATTTCTGATTAAAAAATATCCTTGGCTTGTGCATTGCTGGCAACTCAATGTAATCTACACCGAGTTTTACATGATTCTAATTTTGGTCAGGACCGACAATCCAGTGGGAAGTTTCTCGATCGACTCTACCCCCCTCCTGCCCACGCGCACGACTTTCAGAGATGGTCTTATGGGAAGTTTTTGGCCTGTTTTACATGCTATTGGGAAATAATGGTCCCTCAATAATTATGTTCCTTTAGTTGCCAAGCCTGTTTTTAAATTTGTATTCCTCACCTACTTCACTCAATACAAGACTGACATAACTTGAGTTGCCCATGCAGTCTCCTCTAACATTGGACTTAAAGGGAATGTGTCATGAATATTCATTTGTTGCCAGGCTACGGTTACACCTATTGCGATTTTGCAGACACTGTGCAATGCATGTGAAAAAAGCTTTGTCCTGTTGCAGTGCAGCATGAATGTGAAATAAAGATTTTGGCCGTGCGCATTGAAAAATTGCTTCGATATAACCATAGCCCGAAGGTACATGTACCCTCAATATTCAGTCAGGTATCTGCTGCAGACCCATGTTTCTCCCTCTACCACTGAAGTAATACTGCCAAATACCGATTACCCGGTATTCACACTAGGTGTCACTACCAGTGATCTTCATTAGATGATCAAAATCACAGCGGCCAACTTTCAACTGATTGATCAGGAAATCTGCTTTCCTGGATATCGTTTATTTTTTTCACATCCAATACTGTTTACAGAACCGATATGATATCTTATTTTGCACTCGGTTCTCAAATCCATGTTTAAAATTACTCATTTTCTCAATGGAGTTGTATAAACCCACCCACCATTCGGCCTTGAAAAAAGTGGTAAATATGTGAACTATAACACGTCTTCAGTAACCATGAATCAAACAGAACGAGACGGACCACCATGCTCTAATATCAGTAAAAAATCTGCGATGACTTTTTCAGATCTTTTGATATTCACCGCTTTCAGCACACTCAATTTTTCAGCTGCCAAAAGATTCAGTTCAATACTATAGATAACCAGTATAAGTTTCTGTTTGCAATCAAAGTTTTTTCCTATTTCACATGATCATCCACTTTTTTCGTTCACGGAAGTTAACATGTCGTTAAGATCAAAGAATTTCACAGGGAAACATTTCCTTCAATCGATTGATTGCTACTTGACTTGGATTTCACCGTTACATGTTTCTGCCATTTTCCTCTTCGTCAAACAACCTGTTTTTCGCCAATAACTCTTCTTCATTTCAACAGGTGACGCTACCTTGTGGAATGCCATTCACTTGTTTTCTAACAGCTTCCTCTTAATGAGACTATCTTCTAACAATTAGCTTCCTCTTCCAACAGAGGAAAACAAGACCTGAGGCAGGTCAGATCATCGTACGATTAATGAACTACAGATCTTTGAGGCAGTTCTTGACAAAAAAATAAATGATGCTCGTAAATGAACATCACGTACCAATAAAAGTCATGGTCTTGTGTGATCAGAAAAGTGTTGCTGTAATTTGCAGTCTATCACAAAGAGTCCCCGCACAGAGTCCAATAGTTGGTGTAATTAATCCCATGAAATGGTACTCAGTTGCCTTTTTGCCTCCAAGTTGGGGCAAGAAAGCCTTGTCGTTGCCTTTGCATGAAAACAGTTCCCTTTGTTTTGCATTTTGGCCGGATTTTTGATTGGGGTGTTTCAGGTTGTTGCTGGCCAGTGCTAGGAGGTCAGCGTTGGCTGTTGGTAGCGGATACAGATAATACAGGGTTAAAGGTGGTGGAAAAGGCCCCAATATATGTACAGCTACAGGGTTAAAGGTGGTAAAAAAGGCCCCAATACTTGTACAGGGTTAAAGGTGGTAAAAAGGCCCCAATACATGTACAGGGTTAAAGGTGGTGAAAAAGGCCCCAATACTTGTACAGGGTTAAAGGTGGCAAAAAGGCTGTAGGTTCCAATGGATTGCCTTGTAGTTTTACCGGTAGTTGCAATATTGAATTACATTTTTTGCAAAATATTTAAGCAAGAAGTGGAGTGTTTTGCAATGCAGCAGTGTTGTATCTTTTTATATGGGATCCTTCCATTCTACATAATCAAACAACATTAATTCAACTCTCACTGGTAATAAGTTGGAGAATCTCTTACCTTGGTCATCGGTGGCCACCAAGAAGTTAATCCTAACATCTGTCGTTGAAACATCCATCATCCACGGACAGCATTTTCCTCAGAAGAATGCTGCACAGTTGTACATTGATTTTACCCAGTGCAGCGGTCTGATATGATTCCTTACGGTCACTACTCTCTGTCCTTGCTTCAACACAAACTTCACACTTCTTTAGCTGTTGAAGCAGCAACATATTGCCACATTGTGCCCTTGTTGCAGTATCTGTGTTGGCAAAGAAATTGCTTTCTAAATAGTGATGCAAATGAGTAGAAGCCTAAAGACTCGAGGCATTGAAGAATAAAATACCTGTTCCTTCTATCGAATCTGCCTCAAAGGCATTGGAACGATGAAATTTCTTCTGAAGTTTCAAGTAAGTACGAGCAGCCGTCAGCTATAGCGGGCCTTGTCAGACACTCTCTGTTTACAAAGGAGTTATTTGGAGATGCCGAATGCCTTCTCATCAATTTTCATTGCGGGAAGATGATCACTGAAAAATTTCTTAAAGTACAATTTTCATTTTTCCTGACAGGATTTTAAGGTGTTGGTGAGCAAATTTGAACATTTTGAAGCACTGATGGCCTCAGAGGTACATACCCCTAAAAAGAAAAAAAAGTTGCTTATTCAGGGGTCCCTTCTAATTCGCAAGATGACGTTTAAGCTATCTAAAGGCCTGTAGTTTGTACCACTCCACCAGTTCCTAGTTTGGCATCTCACAATAGTACGCTGAACCCCAGGAACCCTCGTCAGGTTGTTTTATAGATCTCGTCTCTCTCGACGTCGTCTGCTGTCCTCTCCAGGACATGTAATTGCGATGTTTCTCATGTAACATGCTGGTCATAAAAGTAATCATCTAAGGTGTCAGTGATCAAAATTACTTTGGTCACATCATTTACTTACCTGAATCACCACTGACATATTCTGTACTTTTCTCTGCATCTTATTTCTAGTGTGGTTGCAGATTTTTATGGTTTTCAGGTTTTTTGGATGTTCAACAATACAGAGATGTGTGACCCCTTTCAACCCTTTGATTATCACAGCAAAATGGGTACTCCCCTATTCTCTCATGTCAAATGGGGACATTCCTTTCTCTACCACCCAAATGGGGACATTCCTTTCTATACTACACAAATGGGGACATTCCTTTCTGTACTACCCAAATGGGGACATTCCTTTTTAGATTCGTCTCCCAGCGCCATCTTGCAGCAGTTGTGGAGACGAATCTGTTATAATGACTTTCGGGGGAGAGTGATCGACGCACCCTCGGCGCCAGGCGCAGAGCGCATACATCGAGACATGCATTCGAATAGGGCGATCACCTGGGCATTTAGAAGCTGTCAAGTTTTGCAACTAAATTATGTTATAAGTTCTCAATAACGTACTTTGAGGCATTCTAAGAAAACATCTTTTCTGGAAGATAGTGTATCCTTTTGTTCCTATCCTTTCAATTTTTAATAAGTTGTTGAACATCAGAGATTAAGTGGCGAGTTTGCAGTCAGAACATTGGTAAAACAGTAGCGAGGTCACAAGCGCCTGTTTACTGGCTTTT
>NMRB01000732.1:47731-73335 GCA_002633025.1 Notospermus geniculatus
AACTTTCCATTACACAAATGTGAGAATTAACTAAATTTTGTCTGGTACTAATGGTCCATTCCAATTTCACCTTCACGAGTAGGTGTTTGAGAGTAAATGGCCGTCTCGAGTTGGTGATTCACCCGATCAACAGGCACGCTTCACGAGGAGAGTCATGTCAAAGTGGCTTGATTTCTGATATGAATTTATTTGTGAATTCGACTCCTTGGGTTTCGTTGCAAATTGAATGTGGATGAAAACAGGCAAGGAGGATTTCAATATAGTCAAAATCTCTCGACAAGTCCGTATATATTTCACTCATTTGAAATACACATACCAGTAGTTAAAAACATCTTAATCCGCTGGATTGCCTATCACTACAGGGTAGCCCAGAAAAAAATGTCCTTCGAACGATTGCATTTCCATTGTTTATACTCATTGTTCTGGATCACTCTGTAGAATTTTGATAAAATTTGTAAAATATCGACATTTTCAGAAATTCTTTCTGGACTGATGATCCTAATTTCTGATTAAAAAATATCCTTGGCTTGTGCATTGCTGGCAACTCAATGTAATCTACACCGAGTTTTACATGATTCTAATTTTGGTCAGGACCGACAATCCAGTGGGAAGTTTCTCGATCGACTCTACCCCCCTCCTGCCCACGCGCACGACTTTCAGAGATGGTCTTATGGGAAGTTTTTGGCCTGTTTTACATGCTATTGGGAAATAATGGTCCCTCAATAATTATGTTCCTTCAGTTGCCAAGCCTGTTTTTAAATTTGTATTCCTCACCTACTTCACTCAATACAAGACTGACATACATGTAACTTGAGTTGCCCATGCAGTCTCCTCTAACATTCGACTTAAAGGGAATGTGTCATGAATATTCATTTGTTGCCAGGCTACGGATACACCTATTGCAATTTTGCAGACACTGTGCAATGCATGCGAAAAAAGCTTTGTCCTGTTGCAGTGCAGCATGAATGTGAAATAAAGATTTTGGCCGTGCGCATTGAAAAATCACTTCGATATAACCATAGCCCGAAGGTACCCTCAATATTTAGTGGTATCTGCTGCAGACCCAATGTTTCTCCCTCTACCATACATTGAAGTAATACTGCCAAATACCGATTATTCACACTAGGTGTCACTACCAGTGATCTTCATTAGATGATCAAAATCACAGCGGCCAACTTTCAACTGATTGATCAGGAAATTTGCTTTCCTGGATATCGTTTATTTTTTTCACATCCAATACTGTTTACAGAACCGATATGATAGCTTATTTTGCACTCGGTTCTCAAATCCATGTTTAAAATTACTCATTTTCTCAATGGAGTTGTATAAACCCACCCACATTCGGCCTTGAAAAAAGTGGTAAATATGTGAACTATAACACGTCTTCAGGTACCATGAATCAAACTGTACGAGACGGACCACCGTGCTCTATATCAGTAAAAAATCCGCGATGACTTTTTGAGATCTTTTGATATTCACCGCTTTTAGCACACTCAATTTTTCAGCTGCCAAAAGATTCAGTTCAATACTATAGATAACCAGTATAAGTTTCTGTTTGCAATCAAAGTTTTTTCCTATTTCACATGATCATCCACTTTTTTTCATTCACGGAAGTTAACATGTCGTTGAGATCAAAGAATTTCACAGGGAAACATTTCGTTCAATTGATTGATTGCTACTTGACTTGGATTTCACCGTTACATGTTTCTGCCATTTTCCTCTTCGTCAAACAACCTGTTTTTCGCCAGTAACTCTTCTTCATTTCAACAGGTGACGCTACCTTGTGGAATGCCATTCACTTGTTTTCTAACAGCTTCCTCTTAATGAGACTATCTTCTAACAATTAGCTTCCTCTTCCAACAGAGGAAAACAAGACCCAAGGCAGATCAGATCATCGTACGATTAATGAACAGCAGATCTTTGAGGCAGTTCTTGACAAAAAAATAAATGATGCACGTAAATGAACATCACGTACCAATAAAAGTCAGGGTCTTGTGTAATCAGAAAAGTGTTGCTGTAATTTGCAGTCCATCACAAAGAGTCCCCGCACTAAGTCCAATAGTTGGTGTAATTAATCCCATGAAATGGTAGTCAGTTGCCTTTTTGCCTCCAAGTTGGGGCAAGAAACCCTTGCTGTTGCCTTTGCATGAAAACAGTTCCCTTTGTTTTGCATTTTGGCCGGATTTTTGATTGGGGTGTTTCAGGTTGCTGCTGGCCAGTGCCAGGAGGTCAGCGTTGGCTGTTGGTAGCGGATACAGATAATACAGAGTTAAGGTGGTGAAAAAGGCCCCAATACATGTACAGGGTTAAAGGTGGTAAAAAAGGCCCCAATACTTGTACAGGGTTAAAGGTGGTAAAAAAGGCCCCGATACTTGTACAGGGTTAAAGGTGGTAAAAAAGGCCCCAATACTTGTACAGGGTTAAAGGTGGTAAAAAAGGCTGTAGGTTCCAATGGATTGCTTTGTAGTTTTACCGGTAGTTGCAATATTGAATTGAATTTTTTGCAAAATATTCAAGTAAGAAGTGGAGTGTTTTGCAATGCAGCAGTGTTGTATCTTTTTATATGGGATCCTTCCATTCTACATAATCAAACAACATTAATTCAACTCTCACTGGTAATAAGTTGGAGAATCTCTTACCTTGGTCATCTGTGGCCACCAAGAAGTTAATCCCAACATCTGTCGTCGAAACATCCATCATCCACGGACAGCATTTTCCTCAGAAGAATGCTGCACAGTTGTTACATTGATTTTACCCAATGCAGCGGTCTGATTCCTTACGGTCACTACTCCCTGTCCTTGCTTCAACACAAACTTCACACGTCTTTAGCTGTTAAAGCAGCAACATATTGCCACATTGTGCCCTTGTTGCAATATCTGTGTTGGCAAAGAAATTGCTTTCTAAATAGTGATGCAAATGAGTAGAAGCCTAAAGACTTGAGGCATTGAAGAACAAAATACCTGTTCCTTCTATCGAATCTGCCTCAAAGGCATTGGAACGATGAAATTTCTTCTGAAGTTTCAAGTAATATGAGCAACCTGCGGCTATAGCGGGCCTTGTCAGACACTCTCTATTTACAAAGGAGTTATTTGGAGATGCCAAATGCCTTCTCATCAATTTTCATCACGGGAAGATGATTACTGAAAAATTTCGTAAAATTACAATTTTCATTTTTCCTGACAGTATTTTAAGGTGTTTATGAGCAAATTTTAACATCTTGAATCACTGATGGCCTCAGGGGTAACATACCCCTAAAAAAGAAAAAAAACATTGCTTATTCAGCCCTATAATTCGCAATATGACGTTTAACGTTATCAACCTGAGGTAAGCTATCTAAAGGCCTGTAGTTTGTACCACTCCACCAGTTCCAAGTTTGGCATCTCACAATAGTACGCTGAACCCCAGGAACCCTCGTCATGTTGTTTTATAGATCTTGTCTCTCTCGACATCGTCTGCTGTCCTCTCCAGGATATGTAATTGCGATGTTCCTCATGTAACATGCTGGTCATAAAAGTAATCATCTAAGGTGTCAGTGATCAAAATTACTTTGGTCACATCATTTACTTACCTGCATCACCACTGACATATTCTGCACTTTTCTCTGCATCTTATTTCTAGTGTGGTTGCAGATTTTTATGGTTTTCAGGTTTTTTGGATGTTCAACAATACAGAGATGTGTGACCCCTTTCAACCCTTTGATTATCACAGCAAAATGGGTACTCCCCTATTCTCTCATGTCAAATGGGGACATTCCTTTCTATACCACCCAAATGGGGACATTCCTTTCTNGTTGCATTTGAACCCGCATTTGAAATGTCACAAATTTAAGAAAAACATTACCCGGTACTGAATTGATTTTTTCAGGGTACTATATCGTACCCTCAAATTTCTTTAGGGTATTATATTTGTACCCAAATTACCCTTTGGACCCTGCCCACCTATTTTGCCGCTGTGCATGCCATTTCATAACTTTCAAATGGAGACGAATCTGCGCCATCACATGATGGCTCTAGTTTATACTACACAAATGGGGACATTCCTTTCAATACTACCCAAATGGAGATATTCCTTTCTATACGACTAAAATGGGGGTCATTCCATTCTTCACTACACAAATGGGGACATCCTTTTCTTTTAACACAAATGGGGACACGGATGAAGTCCATGTTTATGAACATGTACCGGTATAATGGTTGTGTGTCCCCAGTTAGTGTGAAGAGTGAAATGGTCGCCACTGTGGACATTGGATAAGATCCTTTCATTTATGTTTTACCTGAAACTACCTATGCTAACTCTGCATGACATATGGTGTCATTTGGCAGTTTCAATGAGGATGTCCCCAGTTGCTTCTAGGTCCACAGTTAGGCCTACATCATGGTACTCGCACATTGCATGATTCACCAAGCCCCTTTGATTTTCACCAGATTGTTGATGTGGTTGCAGCTGTTTCTTACTTCATGATTTCTGATACATTGTAGTTGCATCTGTTTCTTACTTCATGATTTCTGATACATTATGTTTTTTCACCCCAACAAATTCATACTGTCCATTACAAACATGTTTATAGGCAACAAATTTCAATCCGACTTAGGCGTGTCATGTTCTTCATTTACCGCTTACTGATGCTCAAATCAACATTCCAGCAGACGCATCATCGTCGTCTTATCCCCAAAGCTCTTCCTGATCTCACTCGTTCACTCAGTGAATCCGATATTTTTCCCTTTTGCCCCGAAGCAGATGTCGAACATTGAAATTAGCTCGCAAGCATGGGGTGTGTTCTCTCGAATTTAACTCTTCATTGAGCATGTCTCTCTGATACATTTGTTTATATTTAAATGTAAACTTTTATCTTAGTTGGATTGTTTGCTTACCCACTTAAGAACCTCCTAGCCATGTTTCAGACATTGGTAAAAAAAGAAGCAAAAACAAGATTCTTGTTTTAAGAGTCATTGTATAGTGAAGTGTTGCTTTAGGAAGGGAGTGGAGTGGCACAGTGTTTGAGCATCAGACTTGTGATCAAGAGGTCACAGGTTTGGTTCCGTCGATTCGCCACTTTTGATTTCTCAGCTGGTCTGAAGGGATCAAGTGATGTGCTGAATAAGCTGCTCCTTGAGTTCCCTTGAAAAATTTCTTGAGAGACCGAGGTATTATGTGAAGGGTTGTTTTGGCTGTATGATATGAAAGGTGCTGTATAAAAAGCCTCGTGTTAGAATTTTCTTGCAATTTCTGTCAAGTTATAAAATCCGTCTTTCTGTTGTTTGTGTTTTTAGTTGGTCAAAGAACAGAAAGGTCGCCTGTCAGAACTCTCAAGAACAAAGCACGAGCAAGTTATGGACCAAAAGGTAGGTGCTGGTGGGGAAAAATAGTCTGACACACCTAAAGTGAACCAATGCTGTGTATCATTGACTGTATACTATCAGATAACCTCTATGATTCTACATCCATATTGTGACGTGTTTGGCCTCATCGATGGCCTTGTCATTCACCACCGGTGTCTTAATATGATGATTCGCCGCACAATCATTTTGCATCGTATTAGTGTTAATCTGTCAGCCATTGTTATCCCTGCCACAGACACCTGTCGTATTTGTCGCAAAGCTTTCTCTTGAAACCCGTTGAGCAGACGTGTTTGATGTGGTGAGAATGAATCGTGGGTAATTTTCAAGGCAATGTCTATTTGTATTGTGTCTAGCATTACCGTTTGCTCTTTTGATTAAATCGTGGGAATGCAATCAATCCTTGCTTAATGGTCACTCACCTCTGCCAGGAGGACACCACTATATCAAGGAACACATTACTTCTCTGACTGGGAAATTCCATCTTCTTTAAAACCAGCAGCACACCAGGCGATATCGCAAGCAATCTGATTGCTAGTTTGGTTCCCGAACTCACCGCTAGCCGCAGAAGAGTTCGGTATCGACCTCGTTTGACCTTGACCTCACACACGAAATTCTTGTGTGTGACGTCACAGAGCATAGCCTGGTCCCTGGTCGCAACATATCGTGAGCTATGTTTCGATCACGAACCAGTCTATGCTCTGTTGACGCCAGGTGAGTGCTGGACAGCGATGCGTGGATTCCTCTCATCAGCGATGTCCACCCAATATCAAACAATACCAAAGCCGATATTACCTAGCCTGCGGTGGCTGGCAAGAAGATTGGTGGCGACATTGCCTGGTGTGCTGCTGGCTTCATGGCAATGTTCTCAAGGTTCTCCTCCAAAGTGAGAGTTACTCCTGCAAGTTGGTTATCAATGGGCAATTCACCACTGCCAGTTTCTGTTGGACTTAGGCTAAGAAAGACACATGGTATGAACGACTACCCCAAGTTTTCTCCGACTGAGTCGCCCATTACCAGCCAAACTTGTGGAGAAAAGTTCTCACATTGGAGTGGTAGCGTCAGGCACTATGAAAAGTGCCAAGTGTGCGGGCCTGGCAACAGCTACAAACTAAAAATTCATTGGAAACCAGGGCCCGGTTGCACGAAACTCACGACAGCGCTATCTTGGTGTTAGCGCTAACTTGATGTTAAATGACGTAAAAGAACAATGGATTTTTACATCATCTAACATGAAGATAGCGCTAACACCAAGATAGCGCTGTCGTGAGTTTCGTGCAACCGGGCCCTGATTGCTGCGAAGCAAACAGCTTTGATTTTGCATCACAGAGGTTGCGGTGAAAAGAGCACTTGCCACCTGCAGCAGATGGGCATGATCAGTATGCCGTGGCATGCCAGATTCTGAAAACAACACAAATTTTCATTGCAAGTGGTGAAGTGTGCCGCAGACTTNTCATCAAAGTCCTACCTGGGAATGACTTGACCCATATTGCTCATAACTGATATGTTCCTCCCTCTGTCATTAGACTACTATGTCCAATCCAGTGAGCACATGGTCCATGGACCATTTCATTTTAAGAGTCCTTGTATAGTGAAGTGTTGCTTTAGGAAGGGAGTGGAGTGGCACAGTGTTTGAGCATCAGACTTGTGATCAAGAGGTCACAGGTTTGATATTTTCCGGTCGATTCGCCACTTTTAATTTTTCAACTGGTCTGAAGGGATCAAGTGATGCGCTGAATGAGCTGCTCCTTGAGTTCCCTTAAAAAATTTCTTGAGAGACCGAGGTAATAATGTGAAGCATTGTTTTGGCTGTATGATATGAAAGGTGCTGTATAAAAGGCTCCGTGTTAGAATTTTCTTGCAATTTCTGTCAAGTTATAAAATCCATCCTTCTGTTGTTTTTCTTTTTAGTTGGTCAAAGAACAGAAAGGTCGCCTGTCAGAACTCTCAAGGACAAAGCATGAGCAAGTTATGGACCAAAAGGTAGGTGCTGGTGGGGAAAAATTGTCTGACACACCTAAAGTGAACCAATGCTGTGTATCATTGACTGTATACTATCAGACAGCCTCTATGATTCTACATCCATATTGTGACGTGTTTGGCCTCATCGATGGCCTTGTCATTCACCACCGGTGTCTTAATATGATTATTCGCCGCACAATCATTTTGCATCGTATTAGTGTTAATCTGTCAGCCATTGTTATCCGTGCCACAGACACCTGCCGTATTTGTCGCAAAGCTTTCTGTTGAAACCCTTTGAGCAGACGTGTTTGATGTGGTGAGAATGAATCGTGGGTAATTTTCAAGGCAATGTCTATTTGTATTGTGTCTGGCATTGCCGTTTGCTCTTTTGATTAAATCCTGGGAATGCAATCAATCCTTCCTTAATGGTCACTCACCTCTGCCAGGAGGACACCACTCTATCAACGAACACATTACTTCTCTGACTGGGAACTTCCATCTTCTTTAAAGCTCACAGCACACCAGGCGATATCGCAAGCAATCTGATTGCTAGTTTGGTTCCCGAACTCACTGCTAGGCGCAGAAGAGTTCGGTATCGGCCTCGTTTGACCTTGACCTCACACACGAAATTCTGTGTGTCTGACGTCACAGAGCATAGCCTGGTTCCCGGTCCCAACATACCGTGAGCTATGTTTCGATCACGAACCAGTCTATGCTCTGTGACGTCAGACACACAGAATTTTGTGTGTGGGGTCAAGGTCAAATGAGGCCGATACAGAACTCTTCTGCGCCTAGCGGTGAGTTCGGGAACCAAACTATCTGATTGCCAGCCAGCAAAATCGACTGTTGACGCCAGGTGTGTGCTGGACAGCGATGCGTGGATTCCTCTTGCCAGGGATGTTCGCCTCGGGAACCATCACCACCGAGGGTGACGCAAAACGTCATGTCACCCGACCGACCGGGCGCCAATTGCTTTAGCACACCTCTTCTCAATGTGAACAAGTCTTTGTTTAATGACACCAACGACTACCGCAAGTTTTCTACGACTTGAGTCGCCCATTACCAGCCAAACTTGTGCGAGAAAAATTCTCACATGGAGTGGTACCGTCTGCTTCAGGCACTATGAAAAGTGCCAAGTGTGCGGGGCTGGCAACAGCTACAAACTAAAAATTCATTGGAAACCAGATTGCTGCGAAGCAAACGGCTTTATTCTGCATCACGAAAATTGTGGTGAAAAGAGCACTTGCCACCTGCAGCACATGGGCATGATCAGTCTGCTGTGGCATGGCAGATTGTGAAAACAACACAAATTTTCATTTCAAGTGGTGAAGTGTGCCGCAGGCTTAATGTCAGTATCTGTCATTTCCAGGCTTAATGTCAGTATCTGTCATTTCCAGGCTTAATGTCAGTATCTGTCATTTCCAGGCTTAATGTCAGTATCTGTCATTTCCAGGCTTAATGTCAGTATCTGTCATTTCCAGGAAAGAATTGAGACCCTGGAAGCTCATCTGGAGGAGGCAAGGAAGAGAATGATACAGATGGAGTTACTGAAACAGGTAAGGGATGGATGGAAAGGGTTTGAATTGAAATGGACAGGGGGTGTAGGACTGACATGGGGGATGTGGTCATTGTTATTTTAAAAGCAAAAGCTTTGTAGGATTGACGTGTGGATTGATGTGGTACTGGTGTTGACTTCATGTAAAGACAGCAGACACCAGGAGACATCGCAAGTGATCTGCTCGCCGCCGAGCAAAATTAGTTGTTGATGCCAAGTGTGTGCTGGACAGCGATGCATGGAATCCTGTCACCAGTGATGTTTGCCCAATGTCAAACAATACCAAAATCAGTCCCACTGTGGCCATATATTTCATGTGATATTAGCTGACTAATTCAAATTCAAATTGTCCTTCAATTTTCTGATTACGGTAAAGTTTAATCACATGTACATATAATTTCATGAATTTTGTAACATCAGTCGATCAGATTTTCTTAATTGGGGTTGTATAAGTACATGATGGGTGCCTCAGACAGTAATATTTAACCCCCTCATCTGGGAATAGACCATGTGCAGCGATGATTATGATGTCACCGCGACGACAAGATGCCGCCATTTTGGACGGCACGTCCAACGCATTCGTAGCGTCAGATGCCGTCCAAGTTCCAACATGGCTGACATGCGCATTATGACGTCAGTGATGACATCACGTGCATATGGTCTATACAAGCCTGAGAATAACGTTTTTATAGGCACCTGACAAAGTGGCAGACAGAGTTTGTTTTGTGCCGGACACTTGGGATTTACTGCCTGACATGTAATGGATTATCTATGTACAGACTTGGAATCGGTGCCTGACATTTTGTCAGGCAGCAACTGCCTGGTGCCTGACAAATGACAGTTTGGTGCCAGACAATGTCCTTGTCCTGCCACTTATTCTCAGGCTTGCTATACCTGCCTTACTGGATTGTAGAAAGAGGGCTGTTTTGAATTCGTTGGAATGGAGACTCTAGATTTGCGCACATGACTTTTCAGGAGCGGAATCGTCTCCAGTCTCAAGTGGAAGCTCAGGAGTCTGTGATAGATGGTCTGAGGAGTGAGCGCAAGTTGTGGGGGCAGGAACTTGCACAGCAAGGTGAGAAAGTTAACTTTCAAATTGGCTGAATTTTGGAGTGATCTGCGCAAATTGTTGTCAGACACAATATTGCTACAGAACAGTGCTCGGAAAGTTCAGTTGTTCAAAGGTAGCCGTTTGGCTAAATGTCTACAAATGTTCATAGCCAAATATCTGTGATTGAGATACTGCCAATGGAAATAGAAAGGACTTATGGCGATTAAAATGGTCAAAATCAAGGAATTTTTGTAGCCAAATGGCAAAATTGACAAAATCCTTTGTAGCCAAATGGGAAAATCCTGTAGCCAATGGTGATGAAAATGTACTTTTCGAGCCCTGCTGAAGATCCATCCTTGAACATACAGTGTAATTCCATATTCTGTATGTTGAAGTCAATAACATATTGTCATAGATCTAAATTAATGTTATTACTTTCATTAGCTTTCATAACAGGTTCTAATTATCTTGCCTGTCCTGGTTCAAAGGGGGGTGTGCCTTGAGTGCACTCTGCATACAAGTCGTTATGAAATGGAAGTTCTAATTAAATCAAGGTGACATTGAACCCAATATTTCTCGTCGCTTGTTTCAGTGGGGTTGATGGTGGGATGAGAGGTTGCAAAATTGGGGGGGGGGGGATTCTTTGTGATACGATGTCCTGGAAAAAAAAGACATTAATTCGTTGTGAATGATTTATTTTGCAGGTGCATCCCTAGCCTCCGATAGAGGGCGCTTGGAGTCAAAGATCGAGGGATTACAGCACGAAGTCAACTATCTAAAGAAACAACTCGAGGTAATGATGTTGGTCAGATTGGCAATTATTTGAACCAGTATTGGTGGTGAAAGACAGCATCTCCACATGGGATCAGGGGTGTGTGGTCAATTGAACTAATGTCGTTTTCATGTTGTACTATGTGCACTGTAGTGTAGCTGTTACTCTGTTCAACCGTACCCCCTCTGATATCAAGTGGAGATGTTGCCTTTTACTAATAGAGGGCAGAAGAGGTGATGAACTGTTTGAATACTGTCTGACTGTCTGCTGTGTTTTGTTCTTTGTGTGTTTTTGGAAGGATCTCCTCAGCCACCAAAAGTGAGCCGCTGCTCTTAGAGATGCAGAGTATAAAGAAAATATCATTGAGTTGTCAACAAATGTCTCCCGACTTCTTAGCTACAGTTAAGAAACATGCCATTAAGACATTATCGTAGAGAAAATTTTAAATGGTGGTGATATTTGATCTCTGATGATGAGACATCTTTTTATGGGAGACAGATGAAAGTTCTGGCTGTTTTTCAAGGTTTTCAATGGATGTTGCTTTTCCTGGTGTCTTGAAAGTGAGGCAGACTTGCAAGACAGGGCTCATGGGATGTTTCTTGTCATGTTTTCTAAGGGTAATACTGTGGGTGAATTTTGGGTAACGTGTGGACTGTTTAACAAAGCATTCACCTTAGCTAAAAGCAATGTAAATTTCAACATCATAGTCCGGTGAAAGCTGCTTTTAATGTCGTCGTAACTTAATAAAAGAATGATTGAAATAAATGATTCAGTGACCCAGAAACACAACAATATGATTTATTACAAAACCTAACGGAATATAAATTTTCTTCGTGGTAAACTGAACAATTTCATGCAATGGACCGCTGTATCATTTTCACATTGACCGTTTGATTTACAGTCCTTCATAAAGCCTCGTTTATGTCGCCCTTACGTACAGTCAGAACTAGTTGGCAACTGATAATCGGCGCGTAGTTGGAACTAATTAGTCACAACTACAAGGTGACATAAGCTCTCGGGCGTCAGCGAGTAACTGGTTGCCAACTAGTTGCAAACTAAAAATATCCAGATCCTGAAAGTCGCACATGTTCAACTTACTTAAAATCAAAAGAAATCTGTGTCGACATAAGCACTCAAAAGACGGCGATAAACTAGTTCCAGGTAGTTGCGACCGATCGGTATTTTTCNAGTGCACTGTCCGGCAGATTAATGTAGTTTCTGGAATGGTAGCTTCGGCTAATGTAAGGACTGGACCATTTTCCTAACAGAGTGGTATAGTAAAATCAACTACAATGGATGTGACCCAGTGGTTCAGTTGGAGTCCAGGGGCCTGTTTCATAAAGTGACTTTAGGCTAATGGTACCATTAACTCAATGCATTTTCCATTTGGTTAATGGTTCCATTAGCTTAAATTCACTTCATGAAACAGGCTCCTGGTCAGTTATACCTTGGAGGAATTATATAATTCCTCCAAGCATGGAGGAATTATACTGACAGTATAATTCCTCCAAGCTCCAAGGTTATACTCTTTGATATTAAAACTGATTGTCTTTTTCAGGCTGTTGTTGAGCGTGATGATGAGATCAAGTCTGCAAGAGAAGAGGCCATAAAGTCTCAGAAGAGTCTGGAAGAGCAACTTGCTGAAGAACAGGCTGCTTTCCAAGATGCTCAGGTTGAGTAGACATGCATGTCGCAAATTGGTTGTATCCGGTAACACTAGGTGTCACCACTTCTCATGTTCCACAAATTACAAAATGCCTTTGGTAACAGTAGAAATTTTGAGGTGCATGATGTCAGGTCAAAAGTGCTTTACATGGATCCCCCCCCCCCCACACACACACACACACATTGATTGCTGACGAGCAAAACTAAATGTGACCCGCTCCAGCAAAAGTAGGCACTGGTCATCAGTTTACTCAACTATTATCACTGCTGTCCACAACTATTGTCAACCTGCAGAGACGTACATTTCAGCCATTGTGTGGTAAGGCTGAACCCTTTCCTCAGTTGCGACTTGTGCCCACTTTTACAAGATCAGGGGACAGTTTCATAAAGTGACGTTAAGCTAATGCTACCATTAACTTCAATGCATTTTCCATTTGATTAAAGGTACCATTTATATGAAACAGGCCCCTGGTCACAAATGTTGTGTCAGTGATTATTGTGTCAGTGATACAATACATTTCCTCTTTTTCAGGAGAAGATTGAGCATCTGACTGATAGGAAGGAAGAGCTGAAACAACAGTTGTCTGATCTCAGTGAGGAGTTGGAAAATGAAAGAGAGGGAAATAGGTGAATTTATTTTAAAAACATCCTTTCTGACTTGAAGCCTTACTGAATGGAGAAATGGAAGAAAAGCAACGAAGTTTTGATCAATTTGATGAATGAATATCAATCCATTCATTTTGCTGTCCCAGTCATAGCTCAGTAGTTAGTGCTGTTGTCCTTCAGGGTTCTCCACTGCCTTTCCAACAGCACGGGCGCATGTGACGTCATTGACGGGCAGAGCCCGACACGTGCGCGTCCCCGGCGGGGGTCTGGAGGCCTCATGATCATGAATCAACAAAACCCACGGTGTGACATGACACTCAATTTCTGCGGTCTTTAAAGTTATGTTTTGATGAGAATTTAAGGCCGGGTGTCGGAATTTTTTGTGCGGGCGCAAGATTTTATGCGGGGGCTTTCGGTATCGGCGCGGTCTTAGTCTGGGCGCAGCGCCTGGCCAAAATGGCTAGTGGAGAACTCTGCTTGTTGCTGGCAAGGGTGTCAGATATAAGAGGGTGCAGGTTCAAGTCATGCCAAGTCCTTGTTGTATTCATAATATGAAGTCTCTCATCTCAGGTCTGTCAAGCAGATGTGGAAAGAAAAGTCGGCTGTCATCTCAAATCTGGAGGAGCAGGTGACGCAGATGAAGGTGATTTGGGAGGACAAGGAAGCTAAGCTGATCGAGGAAAGACAAAAAGCTGTACAGGCTGCGACGTAAGTCGTTCGAATTTTCACTCTTTGTATCAGTCTACTGGTATCTTCTATTTGCCTCAGCGGTCAGTGTAAAAATTCATGTTTATCAGATTACACATCGAACACAACTTCTTTTGTTGTGTTTGTTCCCAGTTTGAAAAAAGGCTGTAGGAAGACTGAGAGAAGATATGCTAAGAAGGATTATGTGCTCAGTTTCTTTTGTATTTTCTTGCAAGGCTTGCCATTGATAAACTAAAGAATGCAGACGATGCATTTAGGAAGCAGTTGGATGGGAAAGAACAGAGTCATCGGGAGGAACTGTCACGTTTACTCCAGGAAAAACAGCTAGAGGTTGATGAGGCTCAACATAGGGTGGGTTTCTGCATCTCTGTGGGCGTTTAAAGCTTAACTTTCTTGACTAAGGACTATTTTTCCATGTGTGAGCCGATGTAGCAAAATAGGCACATGTTGCAGGTGATCATCAGTGGTCGGAGGTGATCATCAGTGGTCATCAGTTAACTGCTATCACGGCTGTCCACTGCTGTTGTCAACCTGCAGAGACGTGCTTTTCAGCTATTGTGTTGCAAGTCCGTTAACCCTTTCCTCAGTTGTGACATTGCCTACGTTAGCTAGATTGGATCACATATACTGTACAATACCAGTCAAAAACCACCACAGGTGTGGCACTGCACAGATGAAATTTCATCTCATTTAGTCTTCCCTCTTTAGGTTGTCGAAGTCGAGGATGAGATGAGGTTGTTGCTTCAAGAAAATCAAGAAAGTAAACGAGCTATGGAACATCGGTTACGTAAAATGGGCCAAGTGTTTAGTGAACTACAGTCTGGAATGATATGATAGGATGTACCGTTACTGGACTTGGAGCTGCTTTTATTCCCTTTCTATCAAGGGGCTGCTGGTCATCGCTGTTGAGAATGGTTATGTTTTGTCTGAAGAGATCAGTGTCTTTAAGAATTGGAAGTGTCCTTGACTGCTGAGGTTAAAGTGAAAAGCGACGTCCAGTGTGCAACCGTCCCAACACAAGTGATGCCAGCGTCTTTGGAGGTCAGTTCCATCATTAGCCTGTTGTAACACCTTAAACTGTTATTCATGAAATTGATGAGGTTGCTTCAGTTCTCACGGTGATCACAGTACCGATACTGACCTCGTTATACAACTGATGCATGATACAGCAATCAGACAGTGTGAACTACTTGCCATGTGTAATTTATATTTTATAACGCCTGATTTCTCACTCATTGACTGACACAGAATTTAGATCAGCGTTGTTTGTCAATGCTTATGAAAAAGTACCAGTATCCTTTTATTTGTATTACAAAGCAGGACGGGATCTTGTTTCTCATAAGTTGTTTTAGCCTGAAGATGTATGTGTATTTAAAAGAATCGCAGAGTGCCACTGACATGTGGTTGCATATTCCATGATTTTAGCATCAGCTGGACTGATGGGCCTTATGCCATGGCCGTTTTATTGTTTAATTTACAGAGTTATCTTATGATAAAGTGGATGGGGTGGAGTGGGTGGGTGGGTGGATGGGGGGGGGGAGGGCTCTGTTACGGCATCAGGCTGATCTATTGTCAGATTCAGGCCTGACAGCCTTGAATGCCAACAGACGATACATAAAATTTTATTCGTTTAGCAACTGGTACAATTTTAAGTTATGTACATGACCGTCTTTTTATTTGTCTTTTGTGAATTGGGCTCCTGTCCAACAATGATAATAAACCTATGTTAGGCTTTGTATTGGTTAGATTTTTTCATGGAATATCAGACTTTAACCTCGGGATGTTGGATGTGACGTTAATGTCCTCTGATTCCTCCACACGGGATGTTGGATGTGACGTTAATGTCCTCTGATTCCTCCACGATCGACCCTAAAGATGTTAAATCAGTTTTAAAATCGGGCCTTTGGTGTCTTTTAACGATGCCTTTTGTGATTATCAATGGCTGCCATTTACATGTACCGGGTATGTCATTTTAAACGATTGTAGCTTTTTTAGAATGATTTGAAATAAATCTTTTTTCAATAAATGTTCTGTTGTCATTCATTTTCCAAGTGGTGTATGAAAGGTTGTCAAATGCTAAGTTTTGGTTACTGGCATGACTGGTTGTAGCCTCCATCTCTACTGTTTTAGCAGGGTGAAAGGATTAGCAACCAGTGTGCTCATTGCGAATCAGGGTCTGATGTTTCATGCAATGAAAAACATGCCCTCTTACATGTACTTGGCTTCTTTCCAATTTTGTGACCCAGTAGGCCTAAAATGAACCCATTGAATACAATATGACCCAGCTGTTATGAAAAAGAGGTAGGCCTAATATGATGCAAGTTCATGTTATTTGATTTATTCGATGCAGCTGTGCAGCCACATGAGAGGTTGCCGTGACCTGATCCACTTAAAGGCCCACAAGATTGAAATGTGAAGAACATTCTTTTGGCGATGTGCCATGCGGCATTCCTGCAAGGTTTTGGGCAGAATCTTTGTAGGCATGATTGCATAATATGTGCATGTGGCAGTTTAAATATTGGCCCGACTGACTGGAGTAACTCATAAACAAATAATAGTCAAGATATAGGCTTGCAGGGCACCTCATCCCCAATGTTTGTTTACTGTGCTTTGAGACTACCTTTAAGGGCGCAGATGGTGGTATCACATTGATATTGATGTTCAGTGGGTCAGACCCAGTTTTGGATGTCACTGTGTTGACATACAAGAGGCCTTGAAAAAAAAAGATTCTGCGCATCGTTTTATTATTAAATTTTTGTTCATTTTTCACATCCAGGTCATTCGTGAACATCATTCTCATATTTGGATGCTAGCATTGGCCATAGGCCATGAAAAGTTGATCAGTTGGGTAAAGGTTGATATACGATGGTGTCGCAGACCGCACCGGGAATCGAACCCGGATCTCCTGCGTGTAAGGCAGGTGTTCTTCCATCAAGCCAAAAGTTCGGACATTAGGCTCGAGGACCTTACACCCTAAATCTATCACAATGGTCCCCTGTCCCTCGAGCTGCTCCGCTAATAACATTTGTATCAGCTGGGGCTGGTCAAGGACAGGGGACCAGTCTGTACAATACCCTTACCGGTATGTATATAATGACAGATGTTTCTGTAATGGAGCTGTATGCAAAGAACAGGTGTTCATATAAACACCATGAAGTTTTCCTCAACACACTGTTCATTGTGTACATATCCACATGGGCAGTTCAATGACCTGATCGATTTAGGTCATGTAGGCCTTATCAATTACCGGGTATTGATTTTCTCAGGCAGAACTTACCTGTGTTGGGAAAGGCCTAATGCCAGCAATGTACATGTACCGGTGCCATTACCGTTAATGTAGTGTTTTGGCCGCGAGTCAGCATTGCCCGGGGGGCGGGGGGTCAACATACATGTATAAGAAACCTTGGGAGTAATATTCCCCGGACAGTTTTGTCTTCTTTCCACTTGTGTCAATTGGGGAAACAAGGTGTAGTAACGAAATTTTACAATGAGTGGGGTACCATCTTCCAGAAGAAATCCTAGGTTGGGAATTTTCATCCGGCTGCTTAACCTGAGAAACTTAGGCCATTTATGGTCCCTACCACTCCCTACAATGACAAGTGTGGGAGTTAAAACATTTGCAGAGACCCGTGATGGTTCTGGGTGTCTGCTACTGGATATCATATGCAAAACAAACAAACATGTGTTATTCGCAGAACGGTCAAGTTTTATTCAAGTGACAAAATGCACCTTGCATTTCTTTAACATCCAACAAGTTCACAAGAAAATCCGCAAAATAACCTTCTCTTCTTGGTTCCTAAATAGATTATCTCACACCATAATCCTACATCTTTTAGCACATATTCAAAGCTAGCACAGGACAATCTAATTTCTGAAGACAGTGTTGTTTGTCCCATAAGTTTCACAAACAAACAAACAAAAACAATTTAAAGCAAAGCACATTTGAACAGTGTTTTTAGTTTGGTTGATGGTGATTTAATAGGGATGTTGAGATCAGCGACTTATCACATATTCTTATACATATACATATCGAAATGTACACAAAATGTGTCCTCGTTGTACAGAATTCTCCATACGTATGAGGATCTGTGATAAGTCGCTGATCTCAACCTCCCTAATAATCTTATCTAACACCATTATCCTACATCTTTTGGCACAAACTTGAAGCTAGCACAATGCAATTGTTATTCGACAGGAGTTTCATGAATTTAAAGCAATGCACATGTCAACAGTGTTGTTATCTGGATCCAGTCTGATAGAAATGACATTTCCTCATGATCAAAACGAAAAAATTGCGAAGGACCTGGGGTTCATGAGAGGTCATTTCGAAATAGACAACAGCATATAATTTATGGGTAACGTATGATTCATGAAATTTAATCAAGCCCTTTTCTGATTACATTTGTATCTTAATTGGTATTTGACCTAATTTTCCATTTACGTACATGTAACTTATAAAACAGCACTGTCATCATGGAAATGGCAATTTTCTGCTGCGTCACGGTGAAATGACTCAGTGCTGAAGTCAACCAAGTATTTTAAATGTGCACCAGGTACATGTATTCCTTCTAAATAATTTAGAAGGAATACCTGGTGCACATTTTTCCTCAACATGCAGTAGAATCTGTCTGTCCAAATTTTCACGGTACACGTACGGTACCAGATGATGATTATCTCCTCCTGATGGTACTTTCGATGACATTTACCCCCCCCCCCACATACATTCACGTCGATGTTACCTCAGTTTCATGTGTGAGGTCTTCACCAGCTGTTGACATATATGAATAGAGCAAAACCTGTGACGATTGATTTTCCTTACGCCCACGCACCTGGCAGTCTTCCAATATTAACCTCTTCCATCCACGTGTCAAATACCTATAAGATACATGTACTGTCAATCCGATACAAATATCCCAAACAAACATACCTTTACTCTTGGATAATCTCCAAGAAAGGGGTTCAAGCCTAGGACAACTTGTCACATGGCACAATTTAACAATTTCAAGGTCGTGTTGTGAAACATGTGCAGTCCACCATCAGACTTTGGCACGAACTTTGATCACAGATCCAAAACATAATCAGGTCAAACGAGGTCACGACCTTATACAAGCATGCCTCTTTCCTGCTACATGTAAATAAATTCAAAACAAACAAAGTATACAACTACAGCACACACCCGATACATGTGGCCTCAGGTCAAAATGGTGAAGTATTCACTACTTACGAATTGTGTACCGGTACAGTAGTTCAGTTGTTTGGGCCTTTGAAACATTAGAAACATATACTGTAAACCCCCAAATATTTGCGGCCAAATCAGATAATCAGGTACGATTCTAACCCTGTACTTTACAGATTTACTGTACATTTTTGAGCCGTAAAACTTGTACAGGAACAAAACACTACATGTCCGTGTTTGTCTCATTCGTCGTGCATTCTCGCTCAGTTTTTCCAGTCCAAAGTCCAGATTTATTTTCCGACAGCTTTCTGCTGTGCAGACTTGATTCCCATCCGTCGTAGATAGCGTACAATGAATGGCGTCGCTGTCAGGGTTATTGCGATCCGTACCGGTGCGAATACTTTATGAACAGCATAAGCGACAACAAACGTGCTCGCTCCGGCAGCCAGTTTCGACTCTAGGAAAGTTTGTCCTACACCGAATTTTTCTAGGATTCCGACCAAATCAATGCCGCTGGAAAGAGAGGGAAGAGAAAAAACTGCTTTTAGAACGAATTTTTTAAAAAGTTGACAAAGTATATGGTGATGCTGCAATATGTGTAAATTATCAAATTCAATTTCATTATTTTGTGTGAAAGGGCTTTCTATGTCATACTCCTAGGCATAATTCCTGTAGGCCTATGATGCACTGTACTGAACTCAACCAGGCACCTCTTACCCTTATCATCAAAACTTTGCGATTCCACTTAGTTCCAGAACACCTGTTGGGTGATTACAAATCAACAGAGGTCCCTACATGTAAACATTGATTACTGAACACATTACAGGCCTGAACTGTTGAACATGCCTAGGCCATGCGAGAATCACATGGACACTGACATGATGACGTCACGAAGCAGCTGTTTAACCCTGACCTGAGAGAAATATTACCATTGCATCAGATTTACACTAAAGAAACTCTAGGAGTGGTTGTCAAAAGATTTTTTCTACATGTGTAACATCTGTCAAAAGATTTTTTCTACATGTGTAACATCTGTAAACTTCTGTGTTTCTTGCTGACAATGTCCGATTGGACTGGGGGCAAAAGTTATCAGCATCTGGACTTGGACTGACATCACAAGTTGTCAGGCTGTACCTAAATTGGGATTACTAATACATCCCTGCACAGGTACACTGTCAGCAGCCGCATTCAGTAGGCTGACACTACAGTTTATTTTGAAAACACTCTCAACAGACTTTAGAAAAATTAAGTTTGGCCCTAAAATTCTTACATTTGTCTTAATACTGGTACTTTGATGCTGGCTGGGGTCATAATATGTGTCTGTTTTGACTGTGCACTCACTTTATCAGGCCGTGAGACCAGAGGTCAGATAAAATGATATCATTATCAGTCACAAGGAAATCTTCAACAGGCCATGAAATGTGAGATCAAACATGACTTGCAATATTTGCATGATGTGTAGATCTGTGATGTCAGTGTGAACAATAATGGGTTAGGTTGTCAGTGTGAACAATAATGGGTAACAGGTTGTCAGTGTGAACAATAATGGGTAACAGGTTGTTGACTTCAGATTCCAAAGGCATTAAAAGGACAGGGCCGTTTTCATTTTTTTGGAATCATGACATGCAGATTTTTCGGCTCCTGATGTAATTGCGACAGGCAGTGAAAGGTGGATTTCTGACACCACATGTGACCCGATCTAGCAAAAGGGTAAGAGACAGTAAGAGGGACCACACCAGGATACATGTACATGCGTGTTCAAGACGATAAAAGAATGAGTACTGACAGGATACCGATAGTTTTACTCAACCCCCAAAACCAATCAAGACAGAAAGGAGAAGAAATTACCTCTTCACTAAAACATAAAATCCACCAAGAGAAATAATAGAAATTCCAACATGAAAGACAATAACTGTAGCCCCATAATCACGCACTGCCTTTTTTAACCGCTCTCGTTGGCTAAGCTGCTGTTCAGGCTTTTCACCATCAGAACTAGGGATATTACTAGAACTGTTTGAGGGTGAAATAGAACCTGGACTTACAGATTGATCAGGAGAAGACATTTGGAATTTTTCCGCTGCCTTTCTGATCTGTTCGTCCTGTTCATCAAAGATCTGTTGTAGAGTCTTGCGTCCAGTTTTTACAGCCTCCAGCTGTTCAGTACAGTCGCCGAACTTGCCGCAGTTCTTTAACCAGATGGCAAATCTAGCGCAATCATCCCCCTGAATTCCTTGAGCGCTGGGTCCACTTAGTATCTCTTGTAAGTATTCGATATCTCCTTGGACGCCCTGCAACTCAACAGCTCGTCCGCCACTTGCGTTGATGATGCTAGAAGTAGAAAACTTCCTTGCCAGTTGTCTTCTGTAAAATGCTGAAGTCGAATGATGTCTCGACTGGTGGGTGTCCAATTCACGATCATTCAGGTACTTGAGGGTCATCTGGTGGCCTCCTCCGGGCATATTCACATGCGTCGGAGCTGTGCTTGTCGGTTGAAAAGGGTTCGGGACCATACTCTGCATCACGCTGTGTAGACTAATGGAACCCTTGCAGTCGTAGCTTTCCACCTGTTCCGTGGCGGGTAAATCGAGGTGTGACGAACTCTTCAAATCATCAATGGTGTCATTTCTCTGAATATCCAAACTGATTGGCACTGTCTGGTCAATGTCAATATTCGGCGACGCATTTTGGTGATATTCAACAGTTTGTGACAGTTCCCTGCTTCTACCAGGATCAAACTCGTGCTCACCAGCGGCTAAATCATCAGTAAGGATATCAAAAGGTTCCTCCTCCTCCTGAATATACTTGACATTAGCGAGGGGTGCATCAGGGGTACTGGACGTCTTAAAACTGGCAGAAAGAATCCCTTCGCTCCATACACGTGCTTGCTTGTTTTGGTTCTTGGGGTCAGAGGTCACCAACACTGGGGAAGCCAACCCACGGATTCCTCCAGAAAAGGCCCCATTTCCCAGACCTAAACGCGCTAAGCGCGGACTGTTGACAATTACTTTTTGTCCTAGCATGTTAACAATATTCACAGATTACTTATTTCACGTACGCATCCCTCGAAAACGGGTCAACAACTGAATAATGTGATGAAACGGCAAGCGAAGTGAAAAGTGCGACAGTATCTGCCATTTCCAGGCTTAATGTCAGTATCTGTCATTTCCAGGCTTAATGTCAGTATCTGTCATTTCCAGGCTTAATGTCAGTATCTGTCATTTCCAGGCTTAATGTCAGTATCTGTCATTTCCAGGAAAGAATTGAGACCCTGGAAGCTCATCTGGAGGAGGCAAGGAAGAGAATGATCCACATGGAGTTACTGAAACAGGTAAAGGATGGATGGAAAGGGTTTGAACGGAGAGGGGGTGTAGGACTGACATGGAGATGTGTCAGTTATGTGGTCATTGTTATTTTGAAAGCAAAAGCTTTGTATGATTGATGTGCGGATTGATGTGGTGTTGTGTTGACTTCATGTAAAGCCAGCAGACACCAGGCGACATCGCAAGTGATCTGCTCGCCGCCGAGTAAAATCGGCTGTTGATGCCATGTGTGCCCTGGACGGCAATGCATGGAATCCTCTCGCCAGCGATGTTTTCCCCAATGTGAAACAATACTAAAGTCAATCCCCCTGTGGCAGTATATTTCATGTGATATTAGCTGACTAATTCATATTCAAATTGTCCTTCAATTTTCTGATGGTGAAGTTTAATCACATGTAATTTCATGAACTTGTGTAGCATATCAGTCGATCAGATTTTCTTAATTGGGGTTGTTAAAGTACATGATGGGTGCCCCAGACTGCAATATTTATCTGGGAATATCTGCTTTCCTGGATTGTAGAAAGAGGGCTGTTTTGAATTCGTTGGAGGAGACTCTAGATTTGCAATATGACTTTTCAGGAGAGAAATCGTCTCCAGTCCCAAGTGGAAGCTCAGGAGTCGGTGATAGAAGGTCTGAGGAGTGAGCGCAAGTTGTGGGGGCAGGAACTTGCACAGCAAGGTGAGAAAGAGAACGTTCAAATTGGCTGAATTTTGGAGTGATCTGCGCAAATTGTTGTCAGACACAATATTGCTACAAACAGTGCTCGGAAAGTTCAGTTGTTCAAAGGTAGCCAGGTAGCCCTTTGGCTAAATGTCTACAAATGTTCATAGCCAAATATATATGATTGAGATACTGCCAATGGAAATAGAAAGGACTTATGGCAATTAAAATGGTCAAAGTCAAGGAATTTTTGTAGCCAAATGGCAAAATTGACAAAATCCTTTATAGCCAAATGGGAAAATCCTGTAGCCAATGGCGATGAAAACAGCTACTTTTCTAGCCCTGCTGAAGATCCATCCTTGAACATACAGTGTAATTCCATATTCTGTATGTTGAAGTCAATAACATATTGTCATAGATCTAAATTAATGTTATTACTTTCATTAGCTTTCATAACAGGTTCTAATTATCCTGCGTGTCCTNGATTCTTTGTGATACGATGTCCTGGAAAAAAACGACATTAATTCGTTGTAAATTATTTATTTTGCAGGTGCATCCCTAGCCTCCGATAGAGGGCGCTTGGAGTCGAAGATCGAAGGATTACAGCACGAAGTCAACTATCTAAAGAAACAACTCGAGGTAATGATGTTGGTCAGATTGGCAATTATTTGTACCAGTATTGGTGGTGAAAGACAGCATCTCCACATGGGATCAGGGGTGTGTGGTCAATTGAACTAATGTCGTTTTCATGTTGTACTATGTGCACTGTAGTGTAGCTGTTACTCTGTTTAGCCGTACCCCCTCTGATATCAAGTGGAGATGTTGCCTTTTACTAATAGAGGGCAGAAGAGGTGATGAACTGTTTGAATACTGTCTGACTGTCTGCTGCCTTTTCTTTGTGTGTTTTTGGAAGGATCTCCTCAACCACCAAAAATGAGCCGCTGCTCTTAGAGATGCAGAGTATAAAGAAAATATCAGTGAGTCGTCAACAATTGTCTCCCGACTTCTTAGCTACAGTTAAGAAACATGCCATTAAGACATTATTGGAGAGAACATTTTAAATGGTGTGATATTTGATCTGAGATGATGAGACATCTTTTTATGGGAGACAGATGAAAGTTCTGGTTGTTTTTCAAGGTTTTCAATGGATGTCTTTTCCTGGTGTCTGGAACGTGAGGCAGACTTGCAAGACAGGGTTCGTGGGATGTTTCTTATCATGTTTTCTAAGGGTAATATTGTGGGTGAATTTTGGGTAACGTGTGGGCTCTTTAACAAAGTATTCACCTTAGCTAAAAGCAATGTAAATTTAAACATCATAGGTCCGGTGAGGCTCCAGTTCCATAGAGTTCACGTTTACACTTTTCACGCGCCACGCTTCACGTTTTCCTTTCGTTCCTCGATTCAGCGCACAACGAGACACACATTACCTGTCATGTGGCATGCTTTCTCCGAGGAACGAAAGGAAAACATGAAGTGTAACGCGAGAAAAGTGTAAACGTGAACTCTATGGAACTGGAGCCTGAGAGCTGCTTTAATGTCGTCGTAACTTGATAAAAGAATGATTGAAATAAATGATTCAGTGACCCAGAAACACAACAATATGATTTATTACAAAACCTAATGGAATATAAATTTTCTTCCTGGTAAACTGAACAATTTCATGCAATGGACCGCTGTATCATTTTCACATTGACCGTTTGATTTACAGTCCTTCATAAATGATCGATCTCCCAGCCTTACAGAGGAAGGAATATAAAAAAATCATTTGATTGCTTAATCGAAACTTAAGTGACAGCCCTGAAAAAATTATGGCGCCGATAACTGATTGCTTAGAATTGTAATGCTGAAGGATTATTTAATAGGAGCAGTCAGCCGCGCATGTTGCCAAAAGATGGCAGCAAAGTTCTAGCGGACCAATACACAGGAAAATCCACATGATTGGTGCTCGATCAAGAATGAATGGGTCCGCTATTTGCATTGAATTGGGCCGTAGTGACACCTATTGGTCAACTCGTGCAGCTGTACAAATCTGTTGGATCTAATAGCTAATGACTGTTGTCGGTGTCAGGATGGGAAGATGCAACAAGTCTGTCGGATCTTGGGATTCACATTCTGGCTTATCTTCAGTGCTGCCATCACACACTAGACTCCGATGACAACATGTCGGAGTCGTTAAGACTGACGCGATACTCCAGAAGTTTTGGGATGAAGGTTAATGATTGCTTTGGGTTTGGGAATGATGCAGTGGTGAGAAGTCTGTGAGGAGTGAGAGTTTGACTTTGTACATGTACATGTATCTGTGTTTTCAGAGAGAGACTGATTCTGTCCGCATCAAGTCCAAGATGATCGAGGATCAGACAGAAACTATCAAGAAACTGAAAGAGGTAGGTAATCTGTTGAGAAGTCAGAGCCATCTGTTGGCAATCTGAGGAACCAATATGATTCTGATGTGGTACAATATGAACAGGGCATCATATGATGTTAAGTTCAGTTATAGTCTTTGATATTAATCCTGACTGTCTTTTTCAGGCTGTTGTTGAGCGTGATGATGAGATCAAGTCTGCAAGAGAAGAGGCCATAAAGTCTCAGAAGAGTCTGGAAGAGCAACTTGCTGAAGAACAGGCTGCTTTCCAAGATGCTCAGGTTGAGTAGACATGCATGTCGCAAATTGGTTCTATCCAGTAACACTAGGTGTCACCACTTCTCATGTCCACAAATTACACAATGCCTTTTAACAGTAGAAATTTTGAAGTGAATGATGTCAAGTCAAAAGTGCTTTACATGGATCCCCA